>JAWNMO010000353.1:0-21069 GCA_035043915.1 Drosophila paramelanica | reverse complement strand
GAGAGTTGATATTTAAATACACTTTTAAAACGACAACATAATTGCTATAAATATATATAAAAAAATCAATAGCAATCGATAGTGAATAAGTTAAATTTATAACAACAATCGATTAGCAATTGATCGAAAACATAATTAATCGAAAAAATCATCGATATTATATTTTATACATTTTCAAATTTACGTTTTTCAGAAGTAAAGTATTTAACCACCAATAATTAGCTATAAATATTAGATAAACTGATTTTCTGTTTTAGAAAATTGTATTATTATGCTCTTTAAGGCCAATTTGATTGACTATGGGCCGATCTTAATTATCTTATTTTGTATTGTCTGTGAGTCCACTCACAGCTATCGTACAATCTCAATTATACAGCAAATACGCCCACTTGTAAGCCGTAAATACACTGCACATTTTTGGGTATCAATCAATTGCAGTCAAACCCACGGCCCCTTCACCAGTCCCCCTACGTCGTCCTTCCGCAAACATTTCCGTCGACGCCGTCGCTTCTGCAAATGCCAAACACATGTCGAAAGGCGCAAAACATTGACAAGCAAAATGAAAAAATTTATGAAAAACAAAATGAAAATAAAGCGGCACAGGAAATATGCTGCGAAACAAGAAAAATATGTCGCACGCTGCAAGAAAAAAAACCGTAAAAAGAAAGCAACACAGAGAAACAGGGACCGAATAAAAGGTGTGCAGACAGCGGCAAAGTTCCAACTCATTTTTCTTAAATGACGAGCAATTTTGTGTGCCAAGTGCCAAATATTTAACATGCCCCAAATATTTGGCCAGAACAGCAGCAAAAGCCGAGTAAGTGGAGCAGCAGCTGTCAGAGTTGAGAAAATCGCTCATACGCAACGTTGACGCTGCCTCCAATTGCCTTTTTGATGGTTCATTAAAATCCCTCGTCTATCGAACAATCGGACTAGTGAGGCTCAAAAATATATTGAGTACAGGTGCCGACACATTGAAATAAACGCTGCTGGCAGCTGTTGCCGTCCGTCTCACCAATAGGCGTGGCCCAGACCAAAATTAATGTCTGCCGCAGGCTTAGATAAATGGCAATATAAATTTAGCTCTAATATATTTTACGCTGCATCTTTTACTGCACTTTAATTGGCAACATTTCATATGGCTCAGCTTTAAATATTATTAATAATAACGGTAGCAGGACAATCAAAGACACGTGTTTCAAGTAGATGGCAACTTCTCTACTTATATCCTAGGAACATGGAGAGCTCTTGAAAGTATATTATATTTGTGCCTATGTTTAACGACGTTCTTAAATATAACATTTTAAAAGTATCATTTTCATATGATTAAAAGAAAACGTTTTCAAAGTTTTAACATAAAATTGAAATGCATTATTATTTCACTTTGTAAAAAATATTTTTATTTTTAATTTAAATTTATCCAGCTATTTAATGTATAATTTATTTTATTAAAATGATATTTTATTCTATACATATTTCAAATGTTTTAGAGGTATCTGATAGTCTACCACAATGCACGTATTTATGTATGCATGTATATTCATAGAGTATGCCAATTTTTGAGTACTTTAGCTACCTCATAACAGGGCATAAGCACGTTGAGCACTCTCGGGATTACAGTCTTGCTTGTTTTTTATTAATTTATATGCCGTACAGCAGCTGAGTGCCTGAACAATTTTTCTGCACTTCATATCTAATTTAAGAAATTTTTTGGCCAAAAACTCAATTACATGGGTAGCATTGGTGCCGCGCCAGGTATTGCTTGGATTGAAGTGAGAATGTGAGGTGGAGGTAAAAACTCTGTTGAAGTGAAAACTTTGAGCTTTGGCATGCGCGTCTCACATTACGACAGGATAATGAAAATCAAAAGGAGAAGCACTCACCGGAGTCGTCTTAAATTAGCAGCAAACGGTGCAATTATGCCAAAAAGTTTGGCGAAAAGACGCGTCACCAACTCGACTTTGAGCGAATGTTAATGACTTGAAGTGGCTTGCAAAGTCAACGCGAAGTATGCCACAGGTTGGCAAACATAGCGCCCAGTTGCGACTTTCGACTCAAACTGCCAGCCAGACCCGACGCTGCCAACTGCCGGAAATGGCGGAACAGTGCAAGAGGCGGCAGCTAAAATGGCTGTTTGTTTGCTTCCGGTGTGTGCAAACAACGCAAACACATTACGCATCAAGTGGGCAGCGCTCTCCACCACCACACCCCCTCCAACAGAAACCCCTCGGCAAATGTATACTTTATGCAAAAGGCGAAGACGCACTTCCTTTGGCAGCAGGTGAAAGCCACAAAAGGTAAGCGGCGTGGGTCGAGGGGTGGGCGGTCGGGGGCTGGCAGCACCACAAAGTCAAATGGCAAACCGCGTGCTCAACGAGTGCTACGCATTTCGAATGCTTAGTTCATCTTAATAATTCATAAAAATTTATGCGAAATAGACAGCGTTTGTGTCGGTGTCTGTTTCGGTGTTTTCGTTTCGCTTGCTCGGTGTCAGTTCCAATCCTTCGGTTTGCCCCGCCTATCCCCGACTGCCCCTCCCTTGACAACATTTGCACATTGTCTGCCCCGGGCAGCTGTTTCTGTTTCCTGTGTTTAAAAGCAAGCATCAAGCTGCATATTTTAATTTACCCTACATTTTATATGCATAAGGGTGGGAGTATATTAGGTTGTGCTCTTAAAATGTATCTACAAATTGTAAAATATTAGTTCATATTTACTAAACTATTCAAACGCTTTAAACTTTCACTTTTTTTATATATGAAAATGTATTTCATTTTCATTAAATTTGTAATAAGACTAATTCAAATATTATTTTTGTGTACGTTTCACTACAGGGCATTAGCCAGTTGAACATACTCAATAATAAATTGTTGCTTTAGTTAACAGTTTATTTCATATATTTTCTTTTGCAAGAATGAAAAGTATTGTAGTCTTCGTAGTACTTAAAATAGTAGCTGTCATAAGCATTCGGAAATATATATATTTATATATAGAATACCATTCTTCCATTATTTCTATAAGCGGTTTTCAAGAGTTTTCTTTAAAAGCATTATTATACAATTGATATATTTTCACAAATGAAATGTATTTAAAAGGAAGAAAAACAATGAAGTCTACTTATCTAAAAATAAAGCATGAATTTTTTGATGCCTAGAAAATATCTTTGAAGTTACTATGAAAGCGAAATAGTCCAATTTAACTTTATGCTACGCCAGAGATTTTATTTACGTTCCATGTTTTGGACAATTTAAATACAAATTACAATTTTCTATCATTTTAAAGGAAAATAACTGAAAATACCGTATTTAAAAACACCCTATTTAAATAGTAATATGATCAATTAATTTTTGTAAGCTCCTTAAAGTAAAAATTTATTCAAAATAAATATGCATTAAATTTTTATAATATATATTACATATTAATATAAAGCATTATTCGCTTTATTTAAATTATAATTGTATTATAATAATTTTTTACAAATTCTCCGAATCAATCTAGTGCCAAGTCAATTATGGCAAATAATTGCGTAGCGGTAAGCGGCTTATCATTTCCAATAGACAGAACAAAAATTCCATTTGCATCTCCTTTCTAGATTTGAACGACTGATGCGATTAACAAATGAACGGGGAAAGCAACCCCTAGAAATTAGTAAAAAACAAAGCAAACCGTGTACTCCTTACATTAATTTCCCAATAAATCTGACAAAGTTTTATTCGTACAATCCACCGCTCTTCTTTTTCTTTAGCTTTTGCCATGGCTGCAAGAATATTTAAATTGTTCGTGAGATTTCGCCGGATGCTGTTTCGGGCAATCATCTGGCTGGAGACGTTTTTTTTGAACTACCTCAAGCGTTATCGCGCACCGATTGTTCGGATATTGCATCCCCTATCGGTGACAGTATTGCTGTTCTGCGTTGGATTCTTTTTGGTATACGAAATGTTCTATATACTGCCCGAGCTGTGCAGCACATCGGGCATGTTCTATAAGATCAACTGTGTGCTGGCCATTTTTTTGATGCACAATATCCTTGGAAATATGATCTATTGCTGGTGGACGGATACCAGTTTTATGGCTCTGCCCAAGGATCGACGGGATCCGCGGCCGTCGGAGGCCCATCTGTGGCATTTGTGCACCCACTGCCAGATGTTTGTGCCGCCGCGCGCCTGGCATTGTCGCCTCTGCGACTGTTGCATACTGAAGCGGGATCATCATTGCAACGTCACCGCCAATTGTGTCGGCCATGCCAATCAGCGTTATTTCGTTATCATGCTGCTCTACTTGACCATCGGCGGCTTCGTTGCCTGCATCTACAATGTGGCGCACATGTGGAGACGCCACCGGGTGTTGGGAGAACCGCTCGCCTTTCTGAACTTACCGTTCAGCCTCGATGAGCATCCGTTGCGCAGTATTGATGCTAATCGGCAATACAACATTAATTGGCTGATCATCAATGGCGGCGTCCTCAAGCTGAATGTGCTCTGCACAGTGATGGCCGCCTCACATCTGGCTGTGCAGGTCGTGATGATCATGCGAGGCAGCTGTTTCTACTCAATTTGGGATCGCTCCTTCGATCAGGGCTTAATGGGTAATATGCGCATGGTGCTGGGCAAGCGGATGCTCTGGACGGTTCTGTCGCCGTTTGTGCACAGTCCCCTTCCCCACTATGGCAGTCAATGGCAGCAGGACGAAGAGGCCAAAAAGCCTGCATAAATGGAATCAACTCCTAGATATATCTAGACGCACACACACACACACACACACGGAGACGGTATATGCATTTACCGAAATCGAGTTTAACGCCTCATTTAATCAGGCAATTCGTGTTCGCATTGCCTCGGCTAATTACCAAGCGGCAACATAGCAATGGGTGGCCGATAAGACCCGTCTTGTGCAGCCACCCAACAACATTTTATCTGCCAACTGGAATTGACTATATGCTCTCCTTTGAAGGCATACAGTCTTTCGTTTAACGGGTTGGAATCACGAATGTCAAATAATTTTAAATAATTACGCAAGCTGGCTTAAATGAATAAACTAAATAAAGATTGTAAATGTATTAACAATACATGTATAAAAAATTAAAACAATAGTTACGTATTGCCGAATGCCATTTAAGCAAATTTAGTTTTAAATACACATTTAAAATAAGGGCATGCATACTTCGGGTCACCAAGTTTTATGCTTTCATCTGCATAAAATTTGCCGAAGTGAATGCGGAAGGCAGAAGACAGATTGGTAAAGGACATTTTGCCAGATATTGGGAAGCATAGCCCCAGGGGCGGACTGCACCTTTTGGCACCTTTCCGGCGCAGTCGGAAACACTTGTCAAATGTCAAAAAATCCCAAAAACAGTTGAAAAATGACAAAGCCAGTTGAAAGTTGGACGGAACAGTGGAAAACGAGCAGGTTGGGGTTGGGGAGCCTGGGGCAGAATTAATGATACTGAATGTCACTGACAAGCCTCGAAACATGGAATCAAAGTCCACATTTTTACGAGAGGGCGTTGCATGAAAAATGTTCGAGGTGTGAAATCCGTGCAAAGCTCTAAACAACATAATTGCCAAATAAAAAAGTCGCCATCGGCGGCGCTGTTGGCGCCAGCTTTGAGCTTGACCATTAATCAAAATTGCGGCCAACAGCCAGAAGTCTGGCCAAAAAAATGTGTGAAAACAACAATAACAGCAGCTGCCGGACTCCAACCGAACCCCAACCATTTGGCCGAAAAAGTGTGCGGCAAAATGCGACGTCACCACTTTTAAGCCAATCAGCGGCTAGCGGCAGCAATCGCTAGAGCCCCAACTCCCCCCGGATTGGTTGTAACTTTCATTATCGACTTATGTCCGTGTAATCCATATCCTAATACTACTCCGCCCTATGCCTGATGGACTCCCGAAATAGCGAGCGCTGATTGCAGCGTTCTCAATTGTCGACTTCCGCTCGCCGTTCGATGGCGACGCTTCCGCTTGCGCTGCTCGCGTCTGCTACGTGTCGTTCTTGCCACGAGCTTTAAAGTGAAAAAATTGTTGAGCACAAGAAGAAGCAGAAGGGTTGACCAGCACAGGGAACTAACCACAAACCGACCAAGAACTGCCCTCACATCAGCATCCAAATAATCATACGCCGCATTGTCCCTGCCAAGGGGGGGAGGTGGGGAGGGGGCATCTGTTGTGTACATTTGAATGTGTCGTCAACATCCAAAAGGGAAACCGTTGCATATCAGAAATGGAAACTGGGAGCTGGAAAGGAGCACGAGGAGGCGAACTTTAAACTGCGGGCCTTTTGCTGGTGGCCCACAGAGGAGTCCCCGTCCAGGAGCAGATAGCAGCCGGAGTGAGGCCTGGTTCTGGTCTTCTGCCTTTCGGTTCGGTTCAGTTCGGTTCGTTTGGTTTGGTTTTGTTTCGTTTGCAGTGCAAAATTTACCGCTAAGCATTTGCCAACAGCAGCGGCGACTGCGACGACAGCACAAAGGACATGACAAACAGACGGAGACTGCGATGCTGGCCGGGATCATGGGGGTCATTGTAATCATAACGGTAATGTTGACGTTCTTGTGTGTGTGTGTGTGTGTGTGTGTTGTATGTGTTGTGTGTATCTTTCATCTGTATGTGTGTGTGTGTTTGTGTGGGGCAACGCATTTCCAACTAAACCAAATCTAAATGCAAAAAGTGCGCTGCGAGTTTGCCAAATTAGTCAAAACCGTTTCACATGCGATTACAGGGTGCCTCTGCCGATGCCTCTCCTGCTGTTTATATAAGGAAACTGTTTCTTTTATAGAGTCCTCGTCTTGCTTCGCCTCCAGTTTCCTGCTTCAATCCTGTGCAGCAATTTTGGCAGCCAAACAAAAGCAATTGACTGAAATTGCCGCCGTTTGCTGCCTGCTGTTGTTGTTGTTGTTGTTTCTTTTGTTGTTGTTCCTTTTGCTGCTTTATCTAAGAAGCTGCGACGCCAGCTGCGCTGCCTGCGTCGCTACCAGCAGCAGATGCGCTGCTGGCCAAATGGGAAACCAGTCAAAAAGTGAGCAACTAAGCAAGTTTTTATGATTTTTCGCTTGTGTTTGCTTTGTTTTTGCAATTGTTTCCCCTGTGGACTGTAACAGGGGCTGTTTCGTATGTTGTGTCTTCTCTCTTTTTCTTTTAGGGGTTGCTGCTGGGACCACCCTCGCAGCTTGCACATTGCACGCTTCGCTGGGCCGCATTAGTCGCGAGCATTATCATCCACATGCCGAACGGCTTCCACAGCGCGTGGAGCGTGCGCGCCGTTAACTCAGCTCGGTTGCGCTTCCACCCCTTCCCCTTTGCCCACCTATGCCTAGTATCCTTTTGTCAGCTAATCCCATATTGGTTGTGACAGACGCAAGTTGGACAAACAACTGACAGTCCCAGGCGACAACTTATCACTTTCCACCTAATTGATATCAGTTTCAATTTCAGTTTCGGTTTCGCTTGCAAAAACTTTACCCCCCACACCACTCCACCCCACCCACTGTGACGGTCGCTGAAGTGCAGGCCATGTAAATCCGCTTAAAGCAAAGTGAACTCATAAATTATTGATTCGATTATGTCACCCCGTTTGACCAGCAGCAGCACCAGCAGCTGTTGGCCAAAAGTATTTGTGCCTTTGCCTTTCACTCTCAAGCATTTATAAAGGATCAACAAGCGCTTACGTCCTGCTGGCACTCAATTGTCGTGTCTTTTAGGGAGAGGGGGGATGTTGGGCAAGAGACACCAGCAGCAAAGTGCTGACGGATTAGCTGTCATATCAACAGCCGCTGCTGTAGCTAAGCCCCTTCATGTATCTGTATCTGTATCTATAGATGTATCTGTATCTGTATCTGTTTCTGTAGCTGTGCCACTAGCTCCCTTTGGTTGCTCTACCTGCGGCTTTTCAATGCATTATAAATGATGATACGCAAAAACTGGCCACCATTTGCTTTATTGGCCATTTGCATGCATTGGGTAGCTCAGTTACAATTTATCAGGGTCAACAGCACACTGCAAAAAATACAAGTATATTTGTTGAACAAATTCAGATTTAATGTAGCTTTTATAAACAAAATAAGTGCAAAATGTTTTATTTTTTTGTTTCCATTATTTTCGTTAAATGTGCGCTCTTCCGTTTTAAGCAAAGCTCTACGTGCAATTATTAAAAGATCCTCCTTAAAACATTTCCAGCAGCATTCGAAAACAATTCCAATTTTGTTTTTTATGCTCCTTGTGACAACTACAATTTATTTTAAATAATGCATACATTTTTTTTTTCGTAAATGAGTAAGGGGGGAGTACATGATTTTTTTAACAAAAATATCAAAAAAATTTTATTTTAAAAAATGCATAAACTTTGAATGCAGAATCAATCAAGACAATAAACCATGACCAAAATGACATCAGACATGAAAATCTGTTCAGTTTTGACAAAGTTGTGGGAGTTTGAAATATGGTAGCTGTGGATCCAAGGGCTTTACATGTCAAAATTTTTTTAAACTTTGGCATGGTTTTTTACCAAAATTTTGACCCCCTCAGAATCGGCTTTAGTGTTAATTTTTATAATAATTGTAACAACCACAATCGATTAAAAGTGTAAACTCGCAATTCTAAATTAAAAAAAAATTTTTTTTTCGAAAATGAGTAAGGGGGGAGTACATGATTTTTTGACCAAAAATATCAAAAAAAAATTTATTTTTAATAATGCATAAATTTTGAATGCAGAATCAATCAAGACAATAAACCATGACCAAAATGACATCAGACATGAAAATCGGTTCAGTTTTGTCAAAGCTGTGGGAGTTTGAAATATCGTAGCTATGGATTACATGTAAAAATTTTTGTCAATTTTGGCATGGTTTCTTACCAAAATTTTGACCCCCTCAAAATCGACTTTAGTGTTAATTTTTATAATAATTGTAACAACCACAATCGATTAAAAGTGTAAACTCGCAATTCTAAATTAAAAAAAAAATTTTTTCGAAAATTAGTAAGGGGGTACATGATTTTTGGACCAAAAATATCAAAAAAATTTGACAATCAGACATGAAAATCGGTTCAGTTTTGACAAAGTTGTGGGACTTTGAAATATGGTTGCTATGGAGCCACTTTCTAAGGAGCCATAGAAAATTAAAAAATAAAAAAATATGAAGATGTTTGTGGACAGTGATAATATATAATTATTTAATAAGTATTTACTTCTATAGTCTAATTAAAAAGTAAAAGTTTCATTTGTTATAAAAAACTTTTTTTAATATTTTACAATTTAATTTATTTGATTTATTTTCTGTTTTACTAACCTACTTTTTTCTTGAAGTGCATGAAAACCAAACGACCTTCAGCACCAGAACCGGTTACCTGGTTTGGCACCTTTATGTGATTCGTGAGCTACCTTTTGGCAATTTTTCGCTTTCCTTTTTCTGTTTTTGCGGATTTCCTTGGGCACATTGTGAGCCATTTGTGTGCCTGCCACGTCAACGTCATCGTCATCAGCAGCGTGTGGCGCGTGCCTACACTTGAAGATTTCTATCTGATTTGCTGCTACCCCTCAGCAGTTCGGCTCCCCAGCTACCCCTGGCAAACTATGATAATTAAAGCGCTGGCTGCGCTCCATGCGGTCCATGTTGTGCATATTTTCTAGCTATCTTCAGTTCAGTTTAAAAGCAGCTCGGCAGGAACGTGTTAATCATTTCGTCCTGGCGCACGTTTTGTTCTGGTTGCCATGGGTCATTTGATGGCCAAAAACTGCCGCACACCCCCGTTCTCTCCCCCCGTACACATAGAAAATCGTCCCATGGTCTTTGCTTTTTGGCTTTTATTTATTTGTTTGCCTTTTGTTGACAGCAATTTAAACGCTTCAATGGACTCGCAGCCTGACGGAGCGCAAAAGGGTTCACGGCGCAAACAAGTTTCACCTCGTAAATTAATTTTACTCACCCAAGATACAAATTACGGCAGGTGGCAGTGGGTGGCAGGGGCGGGGCTACCTTTCCGACTGTCTGCTTAAGAAGCATAACTGTAAATGCTAAAGGTCAGTCTTCTTGACTGCTTTTGGCCATAGAATTTTCACTTGGCTTTTCCATTAATTACGACAATTGCGCAACAATAGAATCCAGCAAATGGCCCCACCACAAAATATCAATTAAAAAACACATTTTTAGCGCTTTACATAAATATGGCATAATATTTCTTTTTGCCCCAACATTATTTTTATTTATTTAATCAAAACAAACTTTCATTTCCACATTTCTCATTGCATAAAAGTGCAATAATTTAATGGATTTTCTTTTTTTTTATCGAGCGCGCTTAACAGTCGCTAACGTTAATCCCATTGATTTATCATTATTTTGCGAAACATGTATTTGGTACTTTTGTATGTGTATATATATTGTATATAATTACAGTGGCTCCATTGTATAATCGGACAACAGTTTTCTTTTTATTAAATGAATAGTTAAAATTAAAATGTAAGTGTTTTTTCGCCATATATAAAGGACAATAATATGATTTTTAAATATGTGCAAAAAACCACCATTTATAACATGAAAACTCTTGTCCGATTATGCGATAGACCCACTGTATATATATTTTTAAGCTCTATTGAAATTAAGGCACCTGCTGTAAATCAAATTAATTAATAAAAATTCAGCGCTTTATAAATTATAAGTAAACTAAAAAATAAAATAAGTGCAGTAATAAGTAATAAACAAATAAATATAAAGCTCAGTTCTTTGATAATAATGTTTAAAAGAATATTTAAATAATACATTTAAATAAATAAATCAATATATTCTTGTTTACTAAAAAAAAAATAAAAAGTACTTTAATTAATTAGTTTTTTTTTTCTTTAAGTTCTACTAATACAAGTGTATTTATTTATTTTTTCAAGCTGTGCTAGTTAGTTTCTTCAACTAAAAATACATTTTAATTTTGACTAAAAGGCAAATTATTTTTGAAAATCGATTCAGCTATCGACAAATAGCGAAATGAATGCCAGTTGGGTTTTGTGTACGGTGTACCTAAAGGTCGGACAAATTCCAATAAAGTTATGTTTTTGAATGACTTACTCTTCACTTAATTGAAATTAGGCAAATTATTTTTTCGCTCTAATGAATATATTTTTATGTAAATATATTTTTTATTTACTTGATTTTTTTGTTGGCCATCAAATAATGATTTTTTTGTACTTTTTGATTGCTTCGAAATACAATAAAAAATTTGTATTAATTAAGCGAAGGTCACATAAATAAATATTCAAAAGGTATTGTTTTTTTAGAATACGTTTCTTGGTATTTTAAAGGGGTTAACCTTTAACACATCCACTGAAATTGCTTAGCTATTTTGACTGCTTGTGTTAGTATTTGTCAGTTGAGGTACGGAAATCGTTTATCTTTTCCATTTGCGCCATGTCTTTTAGCCATGTTGAGGCTTGAGTCCTTTTAGGCAGCCACTTTACCAAAAGTTGATTTATGCCTCGCTGGCTGCCTGATTTTCCATATGCCGACTTGCCACGCACAACACAACCTTTTCCGGCTGATATCCTGCCGCCGCCGCTGCTGCTGCTCCTGGATTCCCGTTGTCATTGTTTGTTTGTTGCCAACATTTGCGCCGTATCGGACATGTGATTCAATTTGCTTCGATTAGAAATTCCAATTGCTAGTGTGGGTTATCTGTGGGTGGGAGAGAGGTGGGCGAGAGGGGGAGGGGTAGTCTTTCATGGTTGACAGATTTATAGAAGTCAACTGAAGAGCAGTTCCCAAAAGTTAAAATGGCTGCCGCTCATCAAGTTCCGCCTCAGACACAGACAGCAGATGTGCTGTGCATCATGTGGCAAGTGGCATGTGGCATGTGGTAAGCGGCAAGCTCACGCGACAGCCACACATTTGTATTTCTGTACTGCTGTATATTTGTATATTAGGCACTCGTCTAGAGCCTGATATCCGGTGCGACGCCGGTGCCAAGTTTGTCGACTAGACGATACGGAGCTCAGGTCCCGGTCTCAGACCCGATCCCAATCCCGGACCCGGACCCGGACCTCGAACCAGAACCAGTTCCAGACACGCAACTGTCACGTTCGCCGTTTGGAATGCTGTCAACTTTATTGGCCCAGCTGCCGCTGCGTTCGCCTGTCAATCTTGGCCACGTTCAGACCCAAAAAGTTGTGGGCCAACATATTCTTATTTTAATACACGTTCGAAAACTGAACAGAGTATATTGGGTATTTGTCCGTTTGTCTACGTAAACGTTAATATTGAAGCTAAACTTTTGAAAATTGAAATAGCTAAGATAAATGTTAAGATTATTGGCAACGCCCATTCAATGTATATATCTCCTTCAATTTGAATCTAGTTTGGTAAATAAAATTAATAATAATAGAAATCGATACAAAATCTATGCATTTTAGAGCTGAACTCATACAATTTGCTTAATAGTTTTTGATTTACAAAAAATGAAAAATTTTCAGAATTAAAAATTATCAACAATAATTGTAATTATTTTCAAACCGTATTAACATTTGTATATCTCTTATTATACTGTGAACGAGTATGGCGCAATCGGCTACAGCCGACTGCAATGTTCATAGTGGTTCTTTTTTGTGCTTTTTTTGTTTTTGTCCCTTTTCTGTTTTCTGTTTCCTGTATTCGCTTATGCCCGCCATATGGAGTACGTGCATCCATTTCCCAATCCGCTGTCAATCAATTTGGCGTGTGGCAGTAACGCGAGCCTCGCTGACCATGCCCAACATTCAAGGGACGCGTCGCGACGCCTTCGTCATGCCGCTGCACGTAGCAGCCCCGTGGGGCATGCGGCAAGGCCGTTAAACGCTCAGTGGACAATTGAAAAATTAACAGTATTTATTTATGATGAACAATGGGCCGCACCAAACACCCCCCAACCCCCAACCCCCATCATCCCCCCACCACCACCTGCGTGGGGGTTGCTACGTGCGTGCCGCGCATGCAGAATGTTCTCAATTCAGAAAAATTTTTTAATTGGCGCGGAAATTGCGAATGGAATTGACGTCATGGCAGCTAACAGGCAAATTTGCTGGCACCGAGCAGGAAGGGGGGCGAGAGAGCAGGGTGAGGTAAATGGGCAGGTTTGGCTGAGGTTTGGTTAAAAATAGGTAACGACAATCAATGCAGAAATTATAGCACATTAAAGGCATAAATAAAATGGGGGCAAGCGAAAAAAGCAAATAAGCAAAGGGAAAATGTAAAAAAAACTGGGAAACAAGCAATATAAAAGTAAAATCGGATGGAAAAATCAAATGGAAAATGCTGCCAACGGCGCCAGCGTGAGCATTGAGCCGGTCATTTATTTAATTTTTCGCACGATTTCAACATTTGCCAACGGCACACACACCGGCAGGACACAGGCACAAGGACCTCAGCATAGATAGAAACATCAGTTAAATGACCGCAAAGGACATGCTGAACGGGGTGGAATGGAGAGGGATGGATAGTGGCTAAGTGCGGTGGGGTGTGAAGTGTAATGCAAATAAAACTGATGGCCCAGGCAGGCACTTAAAGGGTGTCTTTCACACACACACACACATTCTCATATGAATGCAAATAAAAAGATGAGCAAATTTACTTTGTTTCTTTGATGCCTCCTCAAGGTGCAACATGTGGGCTCACAAAGAATATTTTGCCAGAAGCCCAAGCAGGTGCTGGTAAAGGCGCTAAGTCACTCTCACCAACACACACTTACACACACACACATACATTTTTTTATGTATGCAAATGCGCAACAAAAGTATCAAATTTCCAAAGAGAATTACAAAATAAAAAGGAAAAATTTGTCAAATAAAAATATGAAGTGACAACTGAGCGAATGCCAAATGAATGCGAAGTGCTGTGCTAATGTTAAACTTAACAGCAGCTAAACAGCAGCTGTTACTGTTAATATCACAATCCACACACCACTCACACACACCACAGTGCGCCACAACAGGGGAAACAATTGCAAAAGAAAACAAAACACAATCGAAAAATCATAAAAACTGTCGCGAGCTGCTTAGTTGCTCACTTTTGACTGGTTTCGCATTTGGCCAGCAGCGCAGCTGCTGCTGGTAGCGACGCAGGCAGCGCAGCTGGCGTCGCAGCTTCTTAGATAAAGCAGCAAAAGGAACAATAACAAAAGAAACAACAACAACAACAACAGCAGGCAGCAAACGGCGGCAATTTCAGTCAATTGCTTTTGTTCGGCTGCCAAAATTGCTGCACAGGATTGAAGCAGGAAGCAGGGCGCAAAGCAAGGCGAGGACTCTATAAACGAAACAGTTTCCTTAGATAAACAGTAGCAGAGGTATCGGAGGAGGCACCCTGTATCCGCATGTGAAACGTTTTTGACTAATTTGGCGAACTCGCAGCGCACTTTTTGCATTTAGTTTTGGTTTAGTTGGAAATGCGTTGCCCCACACAAACACACACACACACATACAGATGAAAGATACACACAACACATACAACACACACACACACACACAAGAACGTCAACATTACCGTTATGATTACAATGACCCCCATGATCCCGGCCAGCATCGCAGTCTCCGTCTGTTTGTCAAGTCCTTTGTGCAGTCGTCGCAGTCGCCGCTGCTGTTGGCAAATGCTTAGCGGTAAATTTTGCACTGCAAACGAAACAAAACCAAACCAAACGAACCGAACTGAACCGAACCGAAAGGCACAAGACCAGAACCAGGCCTCACTCTTGCCCCACTCCGTGCCACTCCGGCTGCTATCTGCTCCGGGACGGGGACTCCTCTGTGGGCCACCAGCAAAAGGCCCGCAGTTTAAAGTTCGCCTCCTCGTGCTCCTTTCCAGCTCACAGTTTCCATTTCTCATATGCAACGGTTTCCCTTTTGGATGTTGAGGACACATTCAAATGTACACAACAAGCTCCCTCCCCACCTCCCCCTCGGCAGGGACAATGCGGCGTATGATTATTTGGCTGCTGATGTGAGGGCAGTTCTTAGTCGGTTTGTGGTTAGTTCCCTGTGCTGGTCAACCCTTCTGCTTCTTCTTGTGCTCAACAATTTTTTCACTTTAAAGCTGGTGGCAAGAACGACACGTAGCAGACGCGAGCAGCGCAAGCGGAAGCGTCGCCATCGAACGGCGAGCGGAAGTCGACAATTGAGAACGCTGCAATCAGCTCTCGCTATTTCGGGAGTCCATCAGGCATAGGGCGGAGTAGTATTAGGATATGGATTACACGGACATAAGTCGATAATGAAAGCTACAACCAATCCGGGGGGAGTTGGGGCTCTGGCGATTGCTGCCGCTAGCAGCTGATTGGCTTAAAAGTGGTGACGTCGCATTTTGCAGCGCACTTTTTCAGCCAAATGGTTGGGGTTCGGTTGGAGTCCGGCAGCTGCTGTTATTGTTGTTTTCACACATTTTTTTGGCCAGACTGTTGGCCGCAATTTTGATTAATGGTCAAGCTCAAAGCTGGCGCCAACAGCGCCGCCGATGGCGACTTTTTTATTTGGCAATTATGTTGTTTAGAGCTTTGCACGGATTTCACACCTCGAACATTTTTCATGCAACGCCCCCTGGTAAAAATGTGGACTTTGATTCCATGTTTCGAGGCTTGTCAGTGACATTCAGTATCATTAATTCTGCCCCAGGCTCCCCAACCCCCACCTGCTCGTTTGGCACTGTTCCGTCCAACTTTCAACTGGCTTTGTCATTTTTCAACTGTTTTTGGGATTTTTTGACAATTGACAAGTGTTTCCGACTGCGCCGGAAAGGTGCCAAAAGGTGCAGTCCGCCCCTGGGGCTATGCTTCCCAATATCTGGCAAAATGTCCTTTACCAATCTGTCTTCTGCCTTCCGCATTCACTTCGGCAAATTTTATGCAGATGAAAGCATAAAAATTGGTGACCCGAAGTATGCATGCCCTTATTTAAAATGTGTATTTAAAACTAAATTTGCTTAAATGGCATTCGGCAATACTTAACTATTGTTTTAATTTTTTATACATGTATTGTTAATACATTTACAATCTTTATTTACTTTATTCATTTAAGCCAGCTTGCGTAATTATTTAAAATTATTTAACATTTGTGATTCCAAGCCGTTAAACGAAAGACTGTATGCCTTCAAAGGTAGAGCATATAGTCAATTCCAGTTGGCAGATAAAATGTTGTCGGGTGGCTGCACAAGACGGGTCTTATCGGCCACCCATTGCTATGTTGCCGCTTGGTAATTAGCCGAGGCAATGCGAACACGAATTGCCTGATTAAATGAGGCGTTAAACTCGATTTCGGTAAATGCATATACCGTCTCCGTGTGTGTGTGTGTGTGTGTGTGCGTCTAGATATATCTAGGAGTTGATTCCATTTATGCAGGCTTTTTGGCCTCTTCGTCCTGCTGCCATTGACTGCCATAAAGGGGAAGGGGACTGTGCACAAACGGCGACAGAACCGTCCAGAGCATCCGCTTGCCCAGCACCATGCGCATATTACCTATTAAGCCCTGATCGAAGGAGCGATCCCAAATTGAGTAGAAACAGCTGCCTCGCATGATCATCACGACCTGCACCGCCAGATGTGAGGCGGCCATCACCGTGCAGAGCACATTCAGCTTGAGGACGCCGCCATTGATGATCAGCCAATTAATGTTGTATTGCCGATTAGCATCAATACTGCGCAACGGATGCTCTTCGAGGCTGAACGGTAAATTCAGAAAGGCGAGCGGTTCTCCCAACACCCGGTGGCGTCTCCACATGTGCGCCACATTGTAGATGCAGGCAACGAAGCCGCCGATGGTCAAGTAGAGCAGCATGATAACGAAGTAACGCTGATTGGCATGGCCGACACAATTGGCGGTGACGTTGCAATGATGATCCCGCTTCAGTATGCAACAGTCGCAGAGGCGACAATGCCAGGCGCGCGGCGGCACAAACATCTGGCAGTGGGTGCACAAATGCCACAGATGGGCCTCCGACGGCCGCGGATCCCGTCGATCCTTGGGCAGAGCCATAAAACTGGTATCCGTCCACCAGCAATAGATCATATTTCCAAGGATATTGTGCATCAAAAAAATGGCCAGCACACAGTTGATCTTATAGAACATGCCCGATGTGCTGCACAGCTCGGGCAGTATATAGAACATTTCGTATACCAAAAAGAATCCAACGCAGAACAGCAATACTGTCACCGATAGGGGATGCAATATCCGAACAATCGGTGCGCGATAACGCTTGAGGTAGTTCAAAAAAAACGTCTCCAGCCAGATGATTGCCCGAAACAGCATCCGGCGAAATCTCACGAACAATTTAAATATTCTTGCAGCCATGGGAAAAGCTAAAGAATTAAGAGCGGTGGATTGTACGAATAAAACTTTGTCAGATGTATTGGGAAATTAATGTAAGGAGTACACGGTTTGCTTTGTTTTTACTAATTTCTAGGGGTTGCTTTCCCCGTTCATTTGTTAATCGCATCAGTCGTTCAAATCTAGAAAGGAGATGCAAATGGAATTTTTGTTCTGTCTATTGGAAATGATAAGCCGCTTACCGCTACGCAATTATTTGCCATAATTGACTTGGCACTAGATTGATTCGGAGAATTTGTAAAAAATTATTATAATACAATTATAATTTAAATAAAGCTTTATATTCATTTGTAATATATATTATAAAAATTTAATGCACTTTTATTTTGAATACATTTTTACCTTAAGGAGCTTACAAAAATTAATTGATCATATTACTATTTAAATAGGGTGTTTTTAAATACGGTATTTTCAGTTATTTTCCTTTAAAATGATAGAAAATTGTAATTTGTATTTAAATTGTCCAAAACATGGAACGTAAATGAAATCTCTTGCGTAGCATAAAGTTAAATTGGACTATTTCGCATTCATAGTAACTTCAAAGATATTTTCTGTGCATCAAAAAATGCATGCTTTATTTTTAGATAAGTAGACTTCATTGTTTTTCTTCCTTTTACATACATTTCATTTGTGAAAATATATCAATTGTATAATAATGCTTTTAAAGGAAAATTTCATGAAAAACTCTTGAAAACCGCTTATAATAATAATGGAAGAATGGTATTCTATATATAAATATATATATTTCCGAATGCTTATGACAGCTACTATTTTAAGTACTACGAAGACTACAATACTTTTCATTCTTGCAAAAGAAAATATATGAAATAAACTGTTAACTAAAGCAACAATTTATTATTGAATATGTTCAACTGGCTAATGCCCTGTAGTGAAACGTACACAAAAATGATATTTGAATTAGTCTTATTACAAATTTAATGAAAATGAAATATATTTTCATATATAAAAAAAGTGAAAGTTTAAAGCGTTTGAATAGTTTAGTAAATATGAACAGATATTTTACAATTTGTGAGATATTTTAAGAGCACAACCTAATATACTCCCACCCTTATGCATACTATAAAATGTAGGGTAAATTAAAATATGCAGCTTGATGCTTGCTTTTAAACACAGGAAACAGAAACAGCTGCCCGGGGCAGACAATGTGCAAATGTTGCCTGGCGGGAGGGGCAGTCGGGGCAAACCGAAGGATTTGGAACTGACACCGAGCAAGCGAAACGAAAACACCGAAACAGACACCGACACAAACGCTGTCTATTTCGCATAAATTTTTATGAATTATTAAGATGAACTAAGCATTCGAAATGCGTAGCACTCGTTGAGCACGCGGTTTGCCATTTGACTTTGTGGTGCTGCCAGCCCCCGACCGCCCACCTCTCGACCCACGCCGCTTAACTTTTGTGGCTTTCACCTGCTGCCAAAGGAAGTGCGTCTTCGCCTTTTGCATAAAGTATACATTTGCCGAGGGGTTTCTGTTGGAGGGGGTGTGGTGGTGGAGAGCGCTGCCCACTTGATGCGTAATGTGTTTGCGTTGTTTGCACACACCGGAAGCAAACAAACAGCCATTTTAGCTGCCGCCTCTTGCACTGTTCCGCCATTTCCGGCAGTTGGCAGCGTCGGGTCTGGCTGGCAGTTTGAGTCGAAAGTCGCAACTGGGCGCTATGTTTGTCAACCTGTGGCATACTTCGCGTTGACTTTGCAAGCCACTTCAAGTCATTAACATTCGCTCAAAGTCGAGTTGGTGACGCGTCTTTTCGCCAAACTTTTTGGCATAATTGCACCGTTTGCTGCTAATTTAAGACGACTCCGGTGAGTGCTTCTCCTTTTGATTTTCATTATCCTGTCGTAATGTGAGACTCAAGTATGCCAAAGCTCAAAGTTTTCACTTCAACAGAGCTTTTCACTCCCCCACCTCCCATTCTTCACTCTTCAATCGCCAAGTTACCTGGCGTGCAAAGGCCCCGCGGCAACCAATGCTACCCATGTAATTTGAGCCTTGGCCAAAAAAATTTCTTAAAATTAGATATGAAGCGCAGAAAAAATTGGGTTCAGGCACCTCAGCTGCGTGTACGGCATATAAATTAATAAAAAAAACAAGCAAGACTGTAATCCCGAGAGTGCTCAACGTGCTTATGCCCTGTTATGAGGTAGCTAAAGTACCTAAAAATTGGCATACTCTATGAATATACATGCATACATAAATACGCTGCATTGTAGTAGATCTATCAGTTACCCTCTAAAACATTTGAAATATGTATAGAATAAAATATGGAATAATATTTTAATAAAATAAATTATACATTAAATAGCTGGATAAATTTAAATTAAATATAAATATAATTTCAACAAAGTGAAATAATAATGCATTTCAATTTTATGTTAAAACTTTGAAAACGTTTTCTTTTAATCATATGAAAATGATACTTTTAAAAAATGTTATATTTAAGAACATCGTTAAACATAGGCACAAATATAATATACTTTCTCAAGAGCTCTCCATGTTCCTAGGATATAAGTAGAGAAGTTGCCATCTACTTGAAACACGTGTCTTTGATTGTCCTGCTACCGTTATTATTAATAATATTTAAAGCTGAGCCATATGAAATGTTGCCAATTAAAGTGCAGTAAAAGATGCAGCTTAAAATATATTAGAGCTAAATTTATATTGCCATTTATCTAAGCCTCGCGGCAGACATTAATTTTGGTCTGGGCCACGCCTATTGGTGAGACGGACGGCAACAGCTGCCAGCAGCGTTTATTTCAATGTGTCGGCACCTGTACTCAATATATTTTTGAGCCTCACTAGTCCGATTGTTCGATAGACGAGGGATTTTAATGAACCATCAAAAAGGCAATTGGAGGCAGCGTCAACGTTGCGTATGAGCGATTTTCTCAACTCTGACAGCTGCTGCTCCACTTACTCGGCTTTTGCTGCTGTTCTGGCCAAATATTTGGGGCATGTTAAATATTTGGCACTTGGCACACAAAATTGCTCGTCATTTAAGAAAAATGAGTTGGAACTTTGCCGCTGTCTGCACACCTTTTATTCGGTCCCTGTTTCTCTGTGTTGCTTTCTTTTTACGGTTTTTTTTCTTGCAGCGTGCGACATATTTTTCTTGTTTCGCAGCATATTTCCTGTGCCGCTTTATTTTCATTTTGTTTTTCATAAATTTTTTCATTTTGCTTGTCAATGTTTTGCGCCTTTCGACATGTGTTTGGCATTTGCAGAAGCGACGGCGTCGACGGAAATGTTTGCGGAAGGACGACGTAGGGGGACTGGTGAAGGGGCCGTGGGTTTGACTGCAATTGATTGATACCCAAAAATGTGCAGTGTATTTACGGCTTACAAGTGGGCGTATTTGCTGTATAATTGAGATTGTACGATAGCTGTGAGTGGACTCACAGACAATACAAAATAAGATAATTAAGATCGGCCCATAGTCAATCAAATTGGCCTTAAAGAGCATAATAATAAAATTTTCTAAAAACAGAAAATCAGTTTATCTAATATTTATAGCTAATTATTAGGTTAAATACTTTACTTCTGAAAAACGTAAATTTGAAAATGTATAAAATATAATATCGATGATTTTGATTAATTATGTTTTCGATCACCAAGTACCCATTGTTGTTATAAATTCAACTTATTCACTATCGATTGCTATTGATTTTTTTTTTATATATTTATAGCAATTATGTTTTCGTTTTTAAAAGTGTATTTAAATATCAAC
>JAWNMO010000351.1:0-159589 GCA_035043915.1 Drosophila paramelanica | reverse complement strand
TTAAATCCGGAACTCGGATTTTTGCGAAGTTAACTGCTGTTTTTTTTTTATCTGTTTCTGGCCCGAGTGCATGGCAGAAATACCCTCACAATCCCAACTCTCCCCCTCTATTTTTCATACCTTTGTTAGAGCTCTGCTAGGGTAGGATAGGGAGCGTGGTCACACGAGGTGGCGTGTGGTGTCTCTGCAAACACCTGAATTTTTTTTTAGGCATTTAATAATTATATTTATTTTTACGTCATTTCTGTATCTTTCATTTGGCAAACATCGACCTCCGTTTGATTTAAGGTCGCGATTCGTTTTTTGAATTTCATGCGATCGTTACGGATAAGTACCGCCATCTAGTGGCCATCGTCGTCTTATACATAGAATTATTATATTGAATAAGAATGTTATCAATTAAAATCTGTTCGAGAGTAAAGTAAGAATGTCTTGTGAGAAAATGTAAGGGAGGGGGGATTGCCGAAGCCATGGATTAAATTATTTTTGGGCGATGGGCAACAATATTTAAATCTGCCCATTGCAGGAAGGGCGGGTACGTCGTGGCCGATAACACCAGGCCTGCCGACTTGCTCGGTCAATTGCTTATGTATTGTATGTAGTTGTGAGTGTAGGCTGTTTGTGTAGGGAATTTTTTTGTACCGTCTAAGGGCATGGTCAAGGTTACCCACCCCTGGGTACACTGAGCTAGCCGTGGTTGCCCTCCGAATCCAAACAGACGTGTTACAAATATGGCGCCCAATTTTTTTTTGAAAACCTCAGGACCGCGTTAGCCGTGCTCGATGAGGCGATTTTTAGCGGTCAGCGTTGAGCGGGAGGTGTTTCAAGAAAAAAATAAAAGATCCGACACGGCGATGCCTCGCGAAGCAGACGGCTACTCTGTGGGCCGGTTGAAACCGCAGCGTACAACCAAAAATAGTTTTTTTTGTGTAATGGCGTGGCGTAGGACGACTTTGAGAGTACCCGGAAGCGTTGTTCTTCGTGTTTTGAGATTATCCGAATGTTTTTTTTGTAGGCCTCTGGTGACTGCTCTGGTCGAAATGGCACAGGACCATTGCACCAAGGATACGAATTTGAGACGGATCAAGATTGTCGACGTGCCGTTATGTCACTTATTCTTTTAGAAAGAAGTGCAGTTCGCGACCGGGCACAAGAAGAGAAGCGACAATCTTGACGTTTACAACAGTTAGATCCGAGTAGGGGATAAAAGCACGTAGTTGTCTGTAATTTTTTTTTGCTATTTAGTTATGTGTGTGTTTCTGCCAATTTGGGTGTCGGTGGAGATAGCTATCGCGTTAGGGTGACCCATGAAACAGTTAAATTGTAGTCATGCGCCGCATCCTGCCGATGGTTGTCGAGCCGGCAAACAAACTGGACTAGAAACGTGCCGACAGGAGAAATGCTAACTGGGGATCGTCAGCGCAACTGACGATTAAGCCAGTTGACCTCAAATAAATTAGTTTGTATATTGAAGAGTTTCTGTGTTGACCGCAACGAGTTGGTAGATGGCGTAGGTTGGAATGACGGCTGATTCCGGCAAACGGTGATTCCCCCTTACGATATATGATTGTGTTAGTGTTCGAGATATTGTGTTGCAGTTGGTCGTTACCTGTTGCCTACTATCTATTATCTTTTATTTTCTATCTATTGCTTATTATCTAAGTTATCTTTGAAATTAGGCAAACGGAAAATTCGGGGGCCGACGCCGCTCACTCATATCGGCTACACTCGCGTGCAAACAGTGCAGCACAAGAAGGCTAGTGGGAAAAAGGAGGGGCACGAGCAGTGAGGGGCGTAAGCCTAGCGAGGACGCCAGTAAAGCTATCGGCACCGCTGCCAGGCGACTTGAATCCGGCAGTCATGGATTTCGACACCCGACAGAGCCTCGAGTAGCAATAGAATCCGCGTTCGGGCGCAGTGCCAAAGAAACGCACGGGCACCATTCCAGCTCCTAGGTCAGAAAGGTCAAACACCTCAAGTGGTTTCAGTGGAGACCCAGCGTGGAATTGGCGCAATACTGGGGCGGACGAGGGGCGACGGGAAAACAGACGGAGCGGGGACTTTAGGCAGGCGACGAATCGAGGGGAGTATGAGGACGATCACGGCTACGGAAATCACAGGCGGCCGACTCTTAGGCCACCACCAGGTCCACCTTGGGCCAAGATCGAAGAGTGGGAGGTGTCTTTCGACGGGTCGAATGACCGGGGATCGGTGGAAGACTTCGTTTTTAAGCTGGAGTATCTCCAAGGGCAATTCAAATGCGCTTGGGATGAAGTCTTACGAAACTTCCATGTGTTAGGGCGGGCCAGAGATTGGTACTGGCTTCATGTAAGGCAACGTCCGATTACGTCTTGGACCGATCTTCGCAGGGCACTGTTAGCCAGGTTTAGAGGTAGCTGGGACGATGTGGATCGCCAACAACTTCCTGGAGAGTCGGTAAACGACTTCATCCAGGCCATGACAACGATGGCATCACGCTTAGAAGCTCCGCTACCCGAGTCGAGGCTAATAAAACTAATAAAAAAGGGCTTGAGGGACTCCATAGACTCCACGATCACCCTGCCGTTTCCCATGCAGTCCGGCGGTCATTTTGGCGCGAAAGTGTCCGGCTTGCCACAGCGGTAGCAAAATATCACGAATGGGTCCCGCGAAGCAGTATAAGTAAAAACCAAGGCGGACTCTAATATAGGTTGTATGCTGACCAGAAACATAAGGCACCTACCCTATGAAGAGAGGATAAGGGCGTTTAGGTTAGCTAGGAATACAAATTTTTGAAGCGCGACAGCTGGATGGGATGCGTTTGGTCACTCGCAAAATCAAAAAGGCACGCGAGCGATTCATGAGGCGACGCTTGGTGCGAAGGAGAGTAGTCGAGGCCGTCGGAAGAGGCGAAAAATTCGATTCAAGAGTGTTCGCCGATGTCAGCATAAAAGGCAAAAATATTGCTGGATTGTTGGACACAGGCGCCTCGGTTAGCCTCTTGGGACGCGGCTCTCGCGAGTTTTTATCAGAAATCGGATTACCGATGGAACGCTATGTATCAAGGGATCGAACAGCTTCGGGTGAGGACCGATCCATTATAGGCCGAGCTCGGGTAAAAGTAGCATATAAGCATGTTGGAAAGGACATGACGTTCTATATTCGCCCGTACCTAGAACAGTTTTCGAATTAGCCCATGACGTCGTAGCGAAGTCGATGAAATTGCGCACTACACGGAAGACAAAGGACCGGTAATAGAGGCGGAGGCCTGGGACTTGGGAAAGGAACAGATAAGTCAGTTGGAGGTGGTGAAGGAGTAGTTTTTAGCTTTTGAGATGGCAGGACTAGGGAAAACGACAGTAGAGGTGCAAGAAGTAGTCTGGGGCGAGGTAGACAAGATGTTGGTCTTGGGAGTCAACGAAGTCAGTGATAGTCCGTGGAGTAACCGCACTACAATTGTGCGAAGGCCGGATAAAAATTGATTCTGCGTGGATGCTCGCAAACTCAACGCGGTTACCGTCAAAGATGCCTATCCGCTCCCTTGCATTGAGGGTAAACTGTCGCGGATCGATCAGACAGTCTACATTTCCAGCGTTGACCTTAAGTTCGCGTTCTGGCAAATTGAACCAGAGGAAGGTAGCAAAGCGTACACGGCCTTTACTGTGCCAGGGCGACCGCTCTATCAATTTGCCATGATGCCTTTCAGGCTTTGTAACGCAGCTCAGAGACTGTGCCGCCTTATATACAAAGTAATCCCCACACAGCTTAGATCCAATGTGTTTGTATATCTGGACGATCTTCTGATCATCGCATCAGATTTTGAGACGCATTTAAGGTATTTGAAACTGGTAGCGCAGAGTCTGCGGGAGGCAAAAAAAATCCAAGTTCTGCTTCAAGAGTCTCAACTATCTCGGGTTTATAATAGGCGGCGGAAGCTTACTTAAGGACCCTGACAGCGTAGCAGCGATTCGACGAATCCCATAGCCCCGATCGCTTAAGGAGGTGAATAGTTTTTTGGGGACCGCCGGGCTTATTAGAAACTTTGCTGAAATAGAAACCTTGAAAGGGAAGTTCAAACTGAGCGAAGAGGCGGCCGAAGCAGTGCGAGAGTTGAAAGAGGCGCTTACGGCTGCTCCCGTACTGGTTCACGGTGACTTTGTGCGCTGCATTTATGTACAATGCGATGCATCCCATTTCGGAGTAGGAGCGGTCCTCTTTCAGATAGACGCCAAGGGTAATGAAAGGCCGATAGCGTTCTTCTCCCCCAAGATGGACAAACACCCGGTTAAGTACTCGGTGACGGAGAAAGAGTGCCTCGCCACCGTGCTAGCCGTCCAGAAATTTAGGCCGTACATCGAAATGATACCATGCACGGTAATCACAGATCACGCCAGTCTCAAATGGCTCATGTCATTACGCGACCTTGACGGCCGCCTAGCGAGATGGTCCTTGCGCCTACAACCTTTCGACTTCCAGATCGAGCACAGAAAGGGAGCGGACAACGTCATCGCTGACACGTTGTCACGCAGCGTGGCCGAAATCTCGCTGGAACTAGCGCAGTTGGTAGGGATACAGACGGTGGCGTTTGAGGCTGCAGAGTACCAAGAGTTGGTGCAAGAGGCAACCAAGAATCGGGATCGTTTGCCAGACCTCCATGTACAAGACGAACTCCTGTACAAACGGATAGAGTTTGAGAGGCTAGAGGACGAAGTTGAGGGTACGACATGGAAATTGTGGGTGCCAGAGTCGCTATGCACGACGCTGATCGAACAGGTCCATGTAGACGCGAAGGCATCTTATGGAGGAGCAGCAAAAACGATCCATTTGCTACGAAGGCAGTTCTACTGGCCCAACATGGCGGTTCACGTGCGCGAATACGTGAGCAGATGCGGGGTTTGTAAGGAAACCAAGGCACCGAACCACCGGATGCAGGTCGCTATAGGGCACGAGGTAAAGACGGGACGGCCATTCCAGAAAATCTACATCGATTTTCTAGGAAAGTATCCGCGGTCGAAGAGGGGTCATGCGTGAATATTCGTAGTCGTCGACCACTTCTCAAAGTTTACCTTTCTGAAGGCCATGAGAGACGCCACGGCGAGAACGTTGTCGAATTCCTCGTGCACGAAGTGTTTTTCAAATTTGGCGTCCCCGAGACGATTCACTCGGACAACGGCCGACAATTCGTCTCGAAAAAGTTTGAGAACATAATCGACGCCTATGGAATATCCCACATGAAGACGGCAGCTTATTCCCCTCAGAGCAACGCAGCGGAACGTGTTAATCGCACCGTGTTAGCGGCGATCCGATCCTACTTAGAGCAAGACCACCGGCAGTGGGATGCCTATCTGCCGGAGATAGAAGTCGCAATCCGCAATGCTGTTCATAGCGCAACTGGGGTAACACCGTTCTTTGCTGTCTTTGGACAGCACATGTACCTAAATGGAGGCAGCGGTTGGTGCATGCACAAAAAAAGCAATGCCTGCACAAAGCGTTTGAACATAGCAGACAACACTACGACAAGCGGGCGCGCAATTTTCACGCGGTACCAGAGCAAGAGGTTTGCCACGAAAGTCCGCAAGTGTCGCATAGTCCGAGCCGTGGGAAACAGCGCCTACGAGGTGGAAGACGAGAGCGGACGACCACTGGGTGTAGTGCACTCGAAAGACCTTAGAGTGTAGCAGGACGAAATGGGTGTGGCATACGTTGGGCGTTCCGCAGAGGTGGGCAACCGGTCAAAAGGAACCAGCAAATGCGCACGGCAATTAGGTCGTTCAGGCCGACGCCTCACTCCAAATCGCCGTGTGGTGTTGCATTTGACTATCGCGCCCAAACGATTATCGGCACCAACGCGACCATGGGGGAAATTGATCGAGAAAAGCGGCCCTGATCATCGCATACTGCAAGGGCAAAACAGTTGGCAGGGCCTTTCCTAAGGTGACCATATGACCCAGAGAGAGGGAAAGAGACAATAAAGTAGAGAGAGGCTCACCACGTTTATTGGCGGGAAGGCCAGAGACCGCGGTGGGCAGCTTTGAAACTAGCCACCTGAGCGACAAGTGCACAAGTGCACCAGTGAACAAGCTCCAGGCGGAGGTTATTTCTAACCTTTTTTTGTCTCTTTCTTTTTTGAATTTCATCTCGTCTTTTTGTGACTGTGTGTCGGCGTAAGTTTTTGTTAAAATCAAAGTGCTTGTTTAATAATTGTGTTATTTCGAACAGGTGACCAACGGCAAGTCACGCCGCAATTTATCTTCCGTCCGAGAAAGAAACAACAAAAATTACATCCAAGACTGGCCGCAACTCATGTACCAGCTGCACCGCAAAACTTCATCTGCTCGCCTTCCTCATAGAAGCTCGTTGAGTGAGAGGCACAGCACCCGGAGGCAAGAAGCACATTTCGCAGAACCCCAAAAAAAATCATGCGAATGCAGCCAAAAGAAAAAAAATAAATACAATTGCCGCTGTTATTTGCTTGCTTTAGGTTTAAGTATATCACATTTATATATTCTTATGTATGTCATTTAGTCGATTAATTTTTGTTTCTATTTAGTCGATTAATTTTTGTTTATATTTAGAATTTAATTTACGTTTACGATTTAAATCCGGACCTCGGATTTTTGCGAAGTTAACTGCTGTTTTTTTTTTATCTGTCTCTGGCCCGAGTGCATGGCAGAAATACCCTCACAATCCCAACTCTCCCCCCTCTATTTTTCATACCTTTGTTAGAGCTCTGCTAGGGTAGGATAGGGAGCGTGGTCACACGAGGTGGCGTGTGGTGTCTCTGCAAACACCTGCATTTTTTTTAGGCATTTAATAATTATATTTTTTTTTACGTCATTTCTGTATCTTTCATTTGGCAAACATCGACCTCCGTTTGATTTAAAGTCGCGATTCGTTTTTTGAATTTCATGCGATCGTTACGGATAAGTACCGCCATCTAGTGGCCATCGTCGTCTTATACATAGAATTATTATATTGAATAAGAATGTTATCAATTAAAATCTGTTCGAGAGTAAAGTAAGGATGTCTTGTGAGTAAATGTAAGGGAGGGGGATTGCCGAAGCCATGGATTAAATTATTTTTGGGCGATGGGCAACAATATTTAAATCTGCCCATTGCAGGAAGGGCGGGTACGTCGTGGTAATAACACCAGGCCTGCCGACTTGCTCGGTCAATTGCTTATGTATTGTATGTAGTTGTGAGTGTAGGCTGTTTGTGTAGGGAATTTTTTTTGTACCGTCTAAGGACATGGTCAAGGTTACCCACACCTGCGTACACTGAGCTAGCCAAACAGACGTGTTACAACTTAACCATCGCAAAAAATCAAGGAAAACGAAAATTTTGCAGTTGTCATTAAAACGATACAAATTAATAAAAATAATAATTATAAATAAATAAAAAAAATAAAACAATTCAACATTTACTACCATACCAACGCCGAATTCGAACCCGGGCCTACCTCCACGTTACGCGGCCTAACTCTTACCAACTGGACCACGCTCTTACTTCTCTTCTTTGTGTTAAAATTCAACTTAACCGTTGCAAAAAAAAATTCCTAGAAGAACGCACGACAAATTTTGCATATGCATATGTATTCGTTCACATGAACACAGAAGCTACCAAGCAGCTGCGCTTTGCCCCCACTACTGAAAATATATTCATGATTTGCTCGTAAACTAAATGTACGATCGTTATGAAATTTTCAGGACTTATTCAGATCATCGAAATGTATGTACAAACCAATTTGCACGTGTGTAGTATTTGATTTGCTTTGTTTTTTATGGTTTTTTCGATATTGGGGGCGATTGGGGGGAGGTATCCTAAACCTGAAATAAATAATTAAATTCTTCGTATGTTTTACGCGAACATAAAAAAATTAATTTGGTGGCTCTAGCTTTTATAGTTTGGGAGTTATGCTTCAAGAACCGAGTCAAAAATGCGATAAATATCGATAATAAGAAAACGGAAAGAGTTATCCATGTTTTGAGATAAACTCGATCTGCGTATGGTATATACAAACCGAATGAGACCAAGATCAGATAGACGGAGATGGTTAAATCGACTCGGCTGGTGATGCTGATCAAGAATATATATACTTTATGGGGTCGGAGATGCTTCCTTCTGCCCGTTACATACATTTGCAAAAAACCATTATACCCTTTTTCACCCATTTTCAATGGGTTCAGGGTATAAAAACAAGTGAGGGCTCTAGTCGGGGCCGCCCGACTAGGAGATACCCTGAACCCTGCAATCTGTCATAAACATTTTAGCCCGTTTGCATTCATACATACATACACAAAATCACACATTTTACTCGTTTGTTGCGCGTGCCCCACTATAGAAACGAAATCTTTATTTTCTACTAAACTAAATGTATAATTGTTATGAAACTTTCATTTATTAGCAGCATTGAAATACAGGTACAAACCAAATTTCAGGTCTTTAGGATGTGATTTGCGATTTTTTTTGGTTTTGTCGATACTGGTGGCGACTGGGGGGAGGTATCCAAAATCCGGAAGTATCAAAATCTGCGTCTTGTCAAAACGTAAATAACGCACTTAATTTTCCTCTAGCTTTTTTAGTTACCGAGATATTATAAAAAATCAAAATGTTGTTATCGATTTTTATCGATATTAAGGAAACGGCGAAAGTTATCGAAAAATATGATAAACTTGTTCTGCGTATGATATATACAATCTGAATGAGACCAAGAACAGCTTTCTAGCTTTTGTAGTTTCTGAGATCGCTGCGTTCATACAGACGGACATGGCTAAATCAACTCGGCTCGTCGTCCTGAAAAAGAATATATATACTTTATAGGGTCGGAGATGCCTGCTTCTGCCTGTTACATACATTTTAACAAAACCATTATAACCTTTATACCCATTTTCAATGGGTTTAGGGTATAATTAGACAGTTTTTGATGGTGGTCGTTGAATGAATACAAGTTAACAACCAAGTTCACGAACGCCCCTCGCAATGAACTTATTGAGCAACCCGCGCGAATACTCTGTTGGCGTATCATATTACAATTCCAACGAACAGACCAGAGCAACGACCAATTGTTTTGATTATGTCGTAAGCACTGAGTTAGCATTAGAATTATGCTGAGTCGGCTTATTGACCACGAATCCACTGCATGTCCAAGAATCCATTTACTATGTATCATTTATGTATTTAAGTTTTGCCTTTATGTACTTAGCTTTAGCTCCCCATAATTCGTTCTGTAGAATTTAGTCTTGAATAACAACTGAAACATTAAAGTTGCATTACTCCGGCAAACAGCCGTAATCAATTCATTTTATTTACTTAACACATCGCTGAGCCACAAGGCCAGTGATCTGGATACCTGACACGTATCCCAACCTAATCAGCCTAGCTTTGATTTAACCCGTATCTGCACGACGGCTACCTCTAACGAGGAACCAAGGATCGGAGGACAAATCGAGCTACAACATCTATATCGTTCTGGAAGGAGATCTCTAACATTTCCTGGAAATACATATAAGATTAACTGGCGCCCAACAGGATAAAAATTAATTTAGAAGACCCCAAACCCTAAATAAAATATGTAAGTGACTGTTCGCTAACAATAAGAAAAAAATATAAAAATAAAACAACACATATAAAACTCGAAATTTTAAATAAATAAGCAGCGCAAACGTCTGCAGTGTTATATTACAATATCTCTGTGAATTTATTCTACCACAAGTGCAAATAACAATTAGGAACTGATTCCGCTTCACTGATTGCTCATGAGTTGGGCTTATAGACAAGTTAAAGTTGAATACGATAGCGAAGAAGATCAAGAAATCGGTTTTAACCCAGAAATAAACAGACAGGTAGACATGGATCCAACAATGTTGAAAGCGTTAGTAGAAGGCGCAGTGAACAGCGCTCTTATCGAACAAGAGAGGCGCTTAAAAAGTGAATTTCGTGCAGAACTCGAAGCTGTCAGAGGTCAGGTAAACGCCCTGCAAATAGAATCACCACAAGTAGAAGTATACCAGAGAGTGACCATTGACCCCACCATTAGGTGTGAAGTGAAACTAGATATTGTCAAATCAGTGCCCCTGTTTGATGGAAATCATGAACAATATGTGTCCTGGCGGCAGGCGGCCGTAGATGCATACGAAATTTTCAAGAGATACGTAGGTAGCGAGGCGCATTACGAGGCTGTGGCCATTTTAAAAAACAAAGTAGGTGGAACTGCGCGAGCTGTTCTCACATCACATAATACAGTGCTCAATTTTGACGCGATTATAGCTAGACTTGACTGCACATATGCAGACAAGACATCTTTGCGTGTTCTAAGACAGCAGCTAGAACTCGTCAGGCAAGGTGACCTCGAATTAATGGACTACTACGACGAAGTAGAAAAAAAATTGACCCTTGTAACAAACAAAGTAGTGATGACTCATAACGATCAAGCTGCGGCTATTATCTGTGCAGAAGTCAGAGATGATGCCCTTCATGCCTTCATGGCAGGTCTAAAGAGGTCCCTGAAAGCCTTAGTTATCCCAGCAAAGCCCAAAGATTTGCCGTCTGCTTTAGCAGCGGCTCGTGAGGCTGAAAATAGCATCGAAAGGAGTGCCTTCGCTGCATCATATGCGAGAGTTGTAGAGGAAAGAAACCATTTCCAGGAAAATGGTAGGAATGGAAATCGCAACCAAAATAGACAAGGTAGAGGACAGGAGAGAAATCCACATTTTGTGGCAAACCAAGGACAGAACAAAGCTCAACAAAATGACCACGTGTTGAGGCCCAATGACAAAGACACACAGCATAAGAGCCAGGTCCAACCCATGGACGTCGATCCTTCGACATCCAAATTTAGGCAACCAACAAATTGGGGAAAACCACAGGGCCATGTTGCGCAAGGCGAAGCCCAGAAGAGGCATAACACCTCGGAACGTGCGTCAGGCTTTAGACGCCAAAAGGTGAATAACATCACCCAGGAAACCCTGAGCCAAGAAGAAAATGAGTACGATGGCATAGCCGAGACAGCTTGTGTTGAAATCGATGAAGAAAGTGACACGCCAGGGGACAGTGATCTCCTTAATTTTTTAGGGAACAGTCCCAATTGCCGTTCGTCGAGCGACAATTGGCTGGCAGAACACTAAGAATTCTCATCGACACCGGGGCGGCAAAAAATTACGTAAAACCCGTAAAGGAGTTAAAAAACGTAACAGCTGTCGACACCCCATTTACTGTGAACTCCATTCATGGTTCCAGTAAAATCCAACAAAAATGTTCAATGGTAATTTTTGGGAAAGTTGCTACATTCTTCATATTGGACACCCTTGATACCTTTGACGCCATAATAGGCTTCGATCTTCTAACGCAGGCGGGGGTAACCATAGATCTAATGGGGAATAGCATAAACTACGGTAACACTTCAGAGATACTTAAACCAAAGACAATATAAACACTAAGATGAGTAACGCGCATACATTTGAACGTGCGCAAAAATTTCTGGTGTGGCTTTTCAAGTGGCTTTTCGCTCTTCAAACGCCACACCAGCCGAGTGGCTTTTCGAGAGCGAAAAGCCACACGATTCAATGCCGAAGTCCATAGAGTAATAAAGAACAAATAGGTGAAGTGTGCGGGGAGGGGGGTAAAGGCTTAAGCAAGGCGCAGGTAGCTAGAAATTTTGCCTGCCGGAGTAGCATAGTAAAAAGGGAAATGGTCCATAATTCGACGCATCGACGTGACGTCACATCAGCTTATGCACACTCGCAACGAAACCTAAGATGTGACGTCGCGTATTGAAAATATATGCAACCTTTAGATCTTCATGCATATTATGGGTTGCGGACACGCATACTTATGCATTGGCTCGACAATGTGTGTAGTGTGTGTACTCGCGGCTGGAAAATCAAAAGTTATTAAAATTGGCCGGCCTTCTAAAATTGAAACCAAGACCAAACATAAATGCTCTCACGACACTTAGCAAGCCAAGCTGAGAGTGGATTCTATTTTTAGAATTTTACGCTCTTTAAATTGTGAGAGCGCAAGTGCATCGATATCGTTTCAAGCTGCCTTGTAGGATTTCGGTGTACTGCGTTACTCATCTTAGTGTTTATATTGTCTTTGCTTAAACACTATCCCTGCGATAACGTAAATTTCACGCGTATCGATGATATCGTAGTCCCAAATTCGGTAAAAGGCGATTTCAAGAACATGTTAAAGAAGAGAATTGGTGCATTTTCGACCTCTAACGAGGCGTTGCCCTTTAATACTTCAATCGTCGCCACAATCCGTACCGAAGACAAACAAGAGGTATACTCAAAGCTTTATCCATATCCTATTGGCGTTGCAGATTTTGTGAACAAAGAAATCACTCAATTGTTAAAAGATGGCATTATAAGACCATCAAGATCTGCATACAACAGTCCAGCTTGGGTTGTTGACAAGAAAGGTGTGGATACCAATGGCAACAAGAACAAACGTCTTGTCATTGATTTTAGGAAGCTTAATGAGAAGACCATTGCCGACCGTTACCCGATGCCGAGCATCCAAATGATTCTAGCGAATCTAGGGAAAGCGAAGTATTTCACCACACTGGATCTCAAATCCGGGTATCACCAGATTTATCTTGCAGAAAACGACCGTGAAAAAACTGCCTTTTCAGTAAATGGAGGAAAATACGAGTTCTGTCGACTGCCCTTTGGATTAAAAAATGCGGGAAGCATTTTTCAAAGAGCAATAGACGACGTTCTCCGAGAGCAGATCGGTAAAATATGTTATGTCTACGTTGACGACGTAATTATATTCTCGGAAACCGCTTCTGAACATGTCCGCCATATCGACACGGTTCTTCAACAACTTTACGAGGCAAATATGAGAGTCTCTAAAGAGAAGACAAATTTTTTTAAAGAAAGTGTCGAATACTTAGGCTTTGTCGTTACTAGCGAAGGAGCAAGAACTGACCCAGAAAAAGTCAAAGCGATCCAAGATTACATCGAACCAAAGAATTTATACGCCTTAAGATCGTTTCTAGGCCTAGCCAGCTACTATAGGGTATTTATTAAAGACTTTGCATCCATAGCAAGGCCTTTAACAGATATACTAAAGGGAGAAAATGGTACTGTAAGTAAGCATATGTCCAGAAAAATAGCTGTCGAATTCGACGAATCTCAGCGTGACGCTTTCAATCGATTAAGAAATATATTAGCTTCGGAAGATGTCATGCTAATGTACCCTGACTTTAAAAAACCTTTTGACTTAACAACAGATGCTTCTGCAAATGGCATTGGAGCAGTATTGTCCCAGGGCGGGAGACCGATCACCATGATCTCCCGAACATTGAAAACGTGTGAATCTCACTACGCAACCAACGAGAGGGAGCTATTAGCCATTGTATGGGCTCTTGGCAAGTTGCAAAACTACCTATATGGTACTAGAGAATTACACATTTTCACTGATCACCAACCCCTCACATTTGCAGTATCCGAAAAGAACACCAATGCAAAGATCAAAAGATGGAAGGCCTTTATTGAGGAACACAATGCCAAGTTGCATTATAAGCCAGGAAAAGAAAACTTGGTAGCGGACGCATTGTCCAGACAGGAGCTTAACGCTCTCCAAGACGAACCGCACTCAGACATAGCCACCATCCACAGCGAGGCTTCCCTGACATACACAATACAAACATCGGAAAATCCCCTAAATTGTTATAGGAATCAGGTGATCCTAGAAGAATCACGCTACATGTTACATCGTAGACTTATCCTATTCGGCAAAAAAACTCGCCACTTAATTCAATTTACGGATAGAGACAACCTTCTAGATACATTGAAACTTGCGATAAATCCTGAAGTTGTGAACGCATTACACTGCGATCTTCCAACCTTAGCGGCCATTCAACACGAGCTAGTTTTGGCATTTCCAACAACTAAGTTCTGGTATTGCAAGAACGTTGTCTCAGACATCACCAATAAGGACGATCAGGTAGAAATAATTAATGTCGAACATAATCGTGCACATAGAGCAGCACAAGAAAATATCAAACAGATACTCCGCAATTACTACTTCCCTAAAATGACTAAATTGGCTAATGACATGGTTTTAAACTGTAAAGTTTGCGCTATTGCCAAGTATAACCGACACCCAAAAAAACAAGAGCTCGGGGAAACGCCAATCCCGTCATACAGCGGAGAAATGTTACACATAGACATATTTTCTACCGACCAAAGACTTTTCCTGACGTGTATCGATAAGTTCTCTAAATTTGCAGTCGTTCAGCCTTTAACGTCCCGAGCAATAGTAGACATAATCAACCCCATTTTGCTAATCATTAATAATTTTCCCAATACCAAAACAATCTACTGTGACAATGAGCCATCTTTTAACTCCGAAACAATTACTTCGTTATTAAAGAATCAATTTAACATTGACATCGTTAATGCTCCCCCGCTCCACAGCTGCTCGAACGGCCAAGTGGAACGCTTTCACAGTACACTAATAGAAATTGCCAGATGTTTAAAAATAGACAAAAAAGTTAACAATACAGTTGAGGCGATTATGAGAGCCACGATAGAATATAATAGAACTCTCCACTCAGTAACAGATCAAAGGCCAATCGATATAATACACGCGTCTCCAGAAGAATTTCAGGAAAAAATCAAGATTAAAATATCAAAAACCCAGCAAGACCAACTAAACAGATGCAACCCCAGTAGGCAGAACAGAGTGTTTGACGTAGGAGACAAAGTTTACCTCAAGGGCAATAAAAGATTGGGCAATAAGCTATCTCCGTTGTGTACAGAAGGCACCATACAAGCAGACCTGGGAACGTCTGTACTTATTAAGGGGAGGGTAGTCCATAAAGACAATTTGAGGTAAACACAGGTTATGGCACAAACTTCTTCAACAATTATTAAAAATAGCTTAATCGTTTCACACAGGTCCATCGGAATAATCTTCGTAATCCTCATAACCACAACCCATGCACGCATCACCGACTTCTCGCACGCGAAATATGTTCCGGTACTGGATGGTAACGTTCTATTATGGGAACAGCGTAGTTATGTGAGGCATTCAACTAATTTATCCAACTTCGTGAGCATCATAGAAGATACAATAAAATTATCACAGGTTTTTCCCAAATCACATATGCGAAAATTACTAGAAGTAGACATAGACCATATGCAAAATAGCTTATCAAGTTTGACAATACACCACAGGATAGCAAGGAGTCTAGACTTCTTGGGGACAGCATTGAAAGTAGTTGCAGGTACACCTGATGCGGCAGACTTAGAAAAAATAAAATTCATTGAAGCTCAACTCGTAGAATCAAACAATAAACAGGTAATAGTAATCACTGAAGCGCAGAAACAAATTAATGCACTAACAGATACAGTAAATAAATTAATTAAAGAAAAAAGGAATGAATTCGTGGATTCCCCACATTTGTATGAAACTTTACTTGCACGAAACAGAATGTTAATCACAGAGATACAGAATATCATGCTCACGATCACGCTCGCTAAATCAAATGTAATAAACCCCACAATTTTCGATCATGATGATTTAAAGTCAATTTTTACCGAACAGCTCATAGAAGTCCCAATAGTTAGTTTAATGGGTGTATCAAATATAAAAATATTTCAATCCAATAGTATAATTCACATTCTAGTTGAATACCCAAAAGTTAAGTCTATTTGTAAGAAGGTTTTGATATATCCTGTGGCCCACAACAACACCATACTACAAATACACGACAACATAGTAGCCGAATGCGAAGATGGAGTCTTACCAGTAACAGAATGCGCCACGACTAACTATGCCACGTTCTGCAAGGTATCGACCCTCGAAACCTGCGCTAGCGGATTACATTCAGGAGGTACAGCTTTATGTCATACACAACCCAGTCACCTGGAACCGCTTACTATAGTGGATGAAGGAATAGTCATCATCAACGATCAAACTACAAAGATCAGAATAGATGACGGGCCCATTATCACAACAAGGGGCACACACCTCATCACTTTCGAGCGGGTAGCGACGATTAATGATTCCACCCTCATTAACTACAGTAGAGTCGTAAAGAAGAGTCCAGGCATAGCCGCATCTCCACTGTTGAATATCACCGGCCACAACAACGTACTCAGCTTGGCAATGCTACATAGGATGAACGAACACAACCTGCACGCGATCCGGGAAGTGAAAGACGAGGCGAGTGCCGAGAGATCTCCGAAAATCTGGTTCGCAGCCGGCGTAATCCTCAGCCTTGTACTTTACAGCATCAGCTTCATATACCAATGCTGGCACCGGAGGAGTTCCTCAATTAAGCTACAAGCCTTGGTAAAGGAGTTAAGTGTCACCGAGGACGGCAACAACCTTAAGGGGGGAATAGTTAACAACCAAGTTCACGAACGCCCCTCGCAATGAACTTATTGAGCAACCCGCGCGAATACTATGTTGGCGTATCATATTACAATTCCAACGAACAGACCAGAGCAACGACCAATTGTTTTGATTATGTCGTAAGCACTGAGTTAGCATTAGAATTATGCTGAGTCGGCTTATTGACCACGAATCCACTGCATGTCCAAGAATCCATTTACTATGTATCATTTATGTATTTAAGTTTTGCCTTTATGTACTTAGCTTTAGCTCCCCATAATTCGTTCTGTAGAATTTAGTCTTGAATAACAACTGAAACATTAAAGTTGCATTACTCCGGCAAACAGCCGTAATCAATTCATTTTATTTACTTAACACATCGCTGAGCCACAAGGCCAGTGATCTGGATACCTGACACGTATCCCAACCTAATCAGCCTAGCTTTGATTTAACCCGTATCTGCACGACGGCTACCTCTAACGAGGAACCAAGGATCGGAGGACAAATCGAGCTACAACATCTATATCGTTCTGGAAGGAGATCTCTAACATTTCCTGGAAATACATATAAGATTAACTTACACATTCCAAACACATCGCAACCAAAAATGTCACGTTACTGCATACCCAACTCGCAACGCAAGATAATGAAGGTAAAACTAACCCTTAACACACCAAAGTATAGGCACACTATATGTGTATATTGCTTCTTCGTATCCCAACGGTAAATGTACCGTTATTTTTTAAGTACTTCTAACCCAAGCCTAAACTATGCGTTAGAAATTAATAAGACAAACAAAATGGGACGCGGTGCAGAAGCAATAGTGGAAGGAGGAATAATGATCATAAGTCTTCACATACAGCAAAATATGCATATAGCCGGTTATAATGGACGTGTGCCTCGGTTTAAAACATTTATTTCGAATTTAAATAATAAAAAGAAGTTAGAGTTCACTAAGATCTATGTTAATAAGCTGGAGTTGTTTTGGAATAACGTAATATTCAGCGAGGAGTCCAAATACAACTTTTTTGGCTTATATGGCTCACAAATATAATGGCGAAAGCCTAAAAAAGAGCTTCGAGAAAATAACATCACGAAGACAAAAACGCTGGTGGGTACGTTACGGTGTGGGGGCGTTTCGCGGCATCTGGAGTGGGCACTTTAGTATTTATTTAAGACAGAGTGAACAAGGTGGCCTAAATTAACATTTTAAAGGAAAATATATATACAAGTGTTGAGGCATTGGGGCTAAAAGATCTACCATGGATGTTTCCGCAAGACAATGACCCAAGACACGCCTAATATTACTGGTTCGTAATAGGCTTATTTACCATTGTAAAAAACTCAAAACACCACTGAGCATATTTGGCACTTAAAAAAAAAATAAATAAAAATCACAACAAAACGTACAGAGCATCACTTATGGAAGCCTTACGTATAGAATAGGAAAACTTACCACCTAGTAAGCCTCTAACCTAGTGGTGATTATATGATTAGAAGCATTCATTAACGCCAAAGGAGGCTCGACCAAGTATTAGGGACTTCAACTCTAAAACTTTTGAACAGTTTTATGTCTTTTTCTAAAAGTGCGCCAAAACTTTTTTGACATGAATTCGTGCCTTTTTGTACCCTGAACCGATTGCAAATGGGTAAAAAAGGGTAAAATGGTTTTGTGCGAATGTATGTAACAGGCAGAAGGAAGCATTATCGACCCCATAAAGTATATATATATTCTTGATCAGCATAACTAGCCGAGTCGATTTAGCCATGTCCGTCTGTGTGTCCGTCTGTCTGTCTGTATGAACGCGTCAATTTCAGAGACTACAAACGCTAGAAAGCTGATCTTGGTCTCATTCGGTTCGTATATACCATACGAGATCGAGTTTATCTCAAAACATCGATAACTCTTTCCGTTTTCTTATTATCGATATTTATCGCATTTTTGACTCGGTTCTTGAAGCATAACTCCCAAGCTATAAAAGCTAGGGCCACCAAATTTATTTTTTTATGTTTGCGTAAAACATACAATGAATTTAATGGTTCTGGATACCTTTCCCAAATCGCCCCCAATACCGAAAAAAAAACATAAAAACAAAGCAAATCAAATACTACACACGTGCAAATTGGTTTGTACATACATTTCGATGATCTTAATAAGTCCTGAAAATATCATAACGATCGTACATTTAGTTTACGAGCAAATCAAGAATCTATTTTCAGTAGTGAGGGCAAAGCGCAGCTGCATGGCAATTTCTGTGTTCATGTGCACGCATACATATGCATATGCAAATTTTGTCTTACGTTTTTCTAGGAATTGTTTTTGCAACAGTTAAGTTGCATTTTAACACATCATAGCCAAGTAAGAGCGTGGTCCTGTTGGTAAGAGTTGTGCCGCTTAACGTCGAGGTCTGGGTTCGAATCCAGAGATTGTAGAGCAATGTTGAATTGTTTTATTTTTTTGTTATTCATGATTATTATTATTATTAATTTTTACCGTTTTAAGTGCAAAATTTTCGTTTTCCTTGATTTTTTTGCGATGGTTAAGTAGTGTTATATCCATACATGAATAGTGTGGTAGTGGGGTGCAGTTGGTAAGAGTTGGGAGTTCGGAGCGAGTTCGATTCCCGGTTGTGAAGTATTTATTTTTCCGTTGGTGATTATTAGAAACTGCCGTTGATTATTTTATTTATTATTTTTAACTTCAGGACTTATTAAGAGTGTTGAAATGTATGTACAAACCAATTTGCAGGACTGTTGTATTTGATTTGTGATTTCTATTGTTTTGGCGATATTGGGGGCGTTTGTGAAGAGGTCTCCAAAACTCGGAGGTATTAAAACCTGTATCTAACTTACACAATCTAGCTCATATAGTCTTTGAGATATAAAAAAAAAGGCTGTTATCAATATTAATGAAACGGAGTTATTAAAAAAAAGTTAAACTTGTTTTGCGTATGATATATACGAATTGAATGATACCAAGTTCAGCTTTCTAGCTTTTGTAGTATCCGAGATCACTGCGTTTATACAGGCGGACTGACAGAGAGACAGTCATTGCTATATTAACACATTATATTGCACAAAACCATTATATCCTATTTACGTATTTTCAATCGGTTCAGGGTATAGAAAAACAAAAAAGTCAAACATACATCATTTTTGCACTGCCAAGTAATTATTTACAAAATGCAAACAACAGTTAATTACAATCAGATAATGTGGATTTATTTCATTTACTACCAAAAATTGGCATCTAGTAGTTGACCATTTGGTTAGTCACCATAAAATTTTCACGAAAATAGTAAAATTACCTTAAGACAACTGGATATAAATGTAAAAATTGATTTCACTAAGGTACCAATTGACAGCGGCCGACAAGTAAACAAAAAATGAAATTTCTGACAGAATACCTCAGCATAAACCTCTATAGATGAAGTTAATTAGCCACCTGGGGGCATGACAATTCGATTTAATCAATATACCTTACTTTGTGGCCACCTAACGGACAGCAGACGCATTTGACTGTGAAATTTGTTCCTCCCAGGACAGAAACCTCTGGTATGTTAGATAGATAAAGCAAATTAGGTAACGAAAAAGTTGTTACATGAAAAACTAAAAGGTCAATGTATAACACGTATCTAAGGTTTCAGTTGTGACAATGCAGACTAACTTTTTTTTGGTTTTATATGCTCGTTTGTTATTATTATAATAATTACATACATAGTGATTATTACACTGTAAAGGAGTATCACGCAGTCGGCTGTACCCGCCTGCAACATTATCAAATAATTTCACATTTTAATTTGAATTTTAACTATTGCTCTTATGTTTTGTTAAAACAATACTTATGGAAAGGTATTTTTATACTCGTCCGTCCGTCTGTCCTTAAGAACACAATTTGATCCTGATTAAGTATACAATATATGGAGTCGGAAATGATACCTTCTGTCTATTACATACATTTGCGCAAAACCACTATACTTGTTTTTACCCTTTTTAATGGGTTCAGGGTATAATGTACCTACGTACGCACAAAATAATTTAATAAGTTTTAATACTTAATATTTAACAAATTAATTATTAATATACACTTTTAAAAATGGTGTCCATATTCGACAGATCAAAACAAATTTTAGCCGCGTTCAACTCAGAGAGACAATCTATACCAATCTATATTAAGGTTTACAGCTATAGACAAAATTTCGCCATTACAATATTGACCAAGATAGAATGTCTCTTTAGACGTATATATGTATGCACATATAGCAAGATAGACGTATTTTTTATCTATTCATAAAATGGTTTTCTACACAGGAGCTCACTGACTCTCTGTTCTCATAAGAGCATATATATGTAAAAATATTTATTTTAATATTTATTTACTATGGCAAGCTTGGTAGCCAATTACAACCGCCTATATTTTTAACATAATAGCTAAATCTTATTATAATTAACGGACCTTTATGTCATTTGGCTTTCATGGAAATAATTATAGATAAATATCGCAAATCTGCCATATTTGCAGAGATATTTATTTTTCAGCACCCAGAAAATCTGCTGCTTTGTTTTTTTTCTTTCTTATTCTGTTCCCAAACGTAGAGAGGTAACAAGCTATATTATAGTATTTAAGTATTGGTCAATGTCTAATATAAAAATCTACAGTTGCAACCAGTTGCATTACCAAAAATTTATTTATTTATTTACTACAAACCGAGTATTGCGTAGTTGGGAGATGCTGACTCTTACTTTTGTTTTTTTAACAATAAGTTTTATTATTATTGTTGTTGCTATATGCCCGTCTGACACTATTTCTCACGATACGGATCAGAATTTATTTTTTTTTCGCTGGAGCAAAATTCGAACGGTTGCGAAATTGTTAAAAATAAATATGTTACTTTCGCGTGCACGATTTTCATTTGCCCACGAACAGAAATAAACAGACGTTGTTCAGTTGGCCACAGAAATAGGTGTATGTATATATATATATATATATATATATATATATATATATATATATATATACGATGCACTGGAAACGTATTGAGTTCACTAGAGTTTCGCAGATTTACTCATTAGATAGTTTTATATTTTTATTCCGACTTATTAACGACCTATTGCTCATAGACGATGACTGCAATTTACAGATTTAGAGTATTCAGTTTGACATCTAATACACTGACCCGAGAATTGAAAAGTATCTTACGTTATCATTTGCACGCATAAATAAAATATTTATCATACATCCGGGTATCGAAATTTTTTCAACATTGTTTTTGTTTTCTTATTTTCTCTTTGCAGCCCATAACAACGCTGACCAGCCGTTCCCACAATTTTCACGAAACTGAATCAAAAATCTGCAAACCGCCGCCACCAGCAGCTCTCTATGTTACACTCTCCTTCGCGACGTCTTCATTGGCTCCCGTCGTTGCTGTTATTTCTAATGCACTCATACACTAAGGCGCATCATTCTTCTGTAGTAGAGTTTGGCTGCTGTGTTGCTGATTTTGCTGCTCGTGGTCATTTGCAACGTGTTTGTTGAGTGTATGTGAGAGCGAGTGTTTGACTATGAGTATCTGACTCATGATGGAGGCTGCTGCATACGAGTTATTCTGGCATTAATTTAAACGAGTATGAGGCAACAGTTTCGGGATCACTAGAAGTAATGAGCATTTAGTGTACAGATTCCATACAAAATTCATATAAAAACCAAGTCAATTTTAAAACTCATACATAATGCTTAACAATATGCACTACATACAGTCTTTATTTTTATTGTAGTATGCACCACGGCAACCAAGAATGTTGCAAACTTTTTATTTTCTTTGTTTGTACATACTCTACTCGTTCTGAATTGACACCTGTAAACGAATAATGTATGTACATACATCTATTTAGTGTTTTCGTTGACTGTTGCAATAACCCAGAGGCCAAACGTGCGCGTTTTAATTATTTAGTGCAGTACAGTCAAACCTTTTGCAGTTGTACTTGGGTCGACAGATAGATTGCACCGGCTGCGTTTGCACCTTCTATGGCAGGAAATTCCAGACTCTTTATAAATTGCTCAGCCAAATTACAGAATTCCCCTGCTGGCATGTCACTCATTTGTCAAAAAATACAAATAAACGACAAAATAATGGTGCTTTCCTTTAAATTTTTATTTATATAGTGATGGTGATGATTGATAGTCTGACGATCTGGTAATTGTAGCGCCAGATTTTATAAAAGTATTACCAACGCCTATGCCTTTAGTGTGACCAACGGTTAAGAAACTTTGGTATTTTTAAAATTCGTTACATATAGTGTAATTGTAAAAATGATATTTTGTTTAATAAAGACAATTTTTCATAAAGAATTGAATTATTTTAAGGTATATTAATAGGTTTAACACGACAAATTCCCGCAAACGAAAAATGCCCAAAATATGAAATAAAGAAATAAACTTGTTAAACATTGCCAAATGAGTGAATTCTCTGAAACGATGTCAAGAAATTGAGACTATTGAGGTATTTACGATTGTTTTTAATATCGATAACATGTAAAAATTAATATCGGGTTTTTTTTTGGCGCGAAAGCTTTATTTAATTTTGAATTTGAAAATATGCGGCTATATAAAGTACTGCAGTTTTAATATTATACCAAAGACAATATAAACACTAAGATGAGTAACGCAGTACACCGAAATCCTACAAGGCAGCTTGATATTTTGCAAAATTGAGAACGAAACGATATCGATGCACTTGCGCTCTCACAATTTAAAGAGCGTAAAATTCTAAAAATAGAATCCACTCTCAGCTTGGCATGCTAAGTGTCGTGAGAGCATTTATGTTTGGTCTTGGTTTCAATTTCAGAAGGCCGGCCAATTTTAATAACTTTTGATTTTCCAGCCGCGAGTACACCCTTTCCCTGAATAGGCTATGTTTACTTTTTTAGTGCTTTTTACATTTTACTTCAAAACTTTGTTATATGTAATTGTTTATCAGTATGAAGCAAAATGTTTGCTGCATATATACTGAGTTTCAATTAAACTAATACTTTAAATATGTTTTATATAAACATTTTATATATGAAGAGTATAAATGAGGGTATTTTTGCCTCGATGCACCAAAACAATACACACATTGTCGTGCCAATGCATAAGTATGCGTGTCCGCAACCCATAATATGCATGAAGATCTAAAGGTTGCATATATTTTCAATACGCGACGTCACATCTTAGGTTTCGTTGCGAGTGTGCATAAGCTGATGTGACGTCACGTCGATGCGTCGAATTATGGACCATTTCCCTTTTTACTATGCTACTCCGGCAGGCAAAATTTCTAGCTACCTGCGCCTTGCTTAGCCCTGTACCCCCTCCTCCCCACACACTTCTCCTATTTGTTCTTTATTACTCTATGGACTTCGGCATTGAATCGTGTGGCTTTTCGCTCTCGAAAAGCCACTCGGCTGGTGTGGCGTTTGAAGAGCGAAAAGCCACTTGAAAAGCCACACCAGAAATTTTTGCGCACGTTTAAATGTATGCGCGTTACTCATCTTAGTGTTTATATTGTCTTTGATTATACCTTAATCGCGCACTGCACTTATATTCTTGCAACCTTTTGGAACAGTTAGTTGCTCCCGCTATATAAATAAACATATTTGATGTGTACAATTTATATGTGCATTTATGTTATAAAACATAGCAAACATTACGAAAAATTATGCGACTTTATGAATAGTCGGCAAAAATAAAAATTGTTGAATTCGCAGTTTTTATGTACCAGGGCGACCGTAATCGCTCGAAGCAACTTTTCTCGGGAAATTATGATGGTATGGCTTGTTGATCAAACCTATGGAAAACTTGGATAACCTGCTTCACCATCGAGAATTCCGAGTCGATGTTCGGTAAACACAAAAATAATTGTGACTAATTAACGTTACTTAGACTATATATACAAATTAACTTTCTTCCAGTCCTGGTTGTGGCTGAAGATTAGGTTGAGAGGTAAACTATACCTCTTATTGCTGGCCTCGGGCTCAGACAATAAAACAAATTATTTAACGGCTTAGTGCCGGAGTGAATATTTATTTAAGCGACTTATTGGAAAAACGCTGTATTCAAAACTGATTCATTAATATAAAGAATATTTCGCTTAAGCTAAGCCAAAGCTCGCATCACGCCACAATGTCATGGTCGGAAAGCCGACTCAGCAAAACCATAGGCAATAACGGAAGCTCTTGCAGCAAAACAAAAGTGTCCGGTTACCGCCGCTGACCATTGCAGCTATAGCGCGCTGATACAAAGTATGCAGCGCCGCAATTGCGAGGGCTGTTCTTTAACTTATGAAACACGCGATAGCGAGTGTTGTTTATAAACTTATGAAATATTATTATTATGTCTTAACTACTCCTTCTTCAAGTATAAGGCCGTCCTCGGCCGACCCAATCCCGGCGACGACATCTCGTAACTGCTTCGCAGACTTCTTTGCGTCGATGATGCGCCAAAGAGTGAGGCCAATGCAGATTAAAGCACAGCATATGGCTCCAATGATGAATGCCACACGATAAGCTTTATCAGTTCCGGCGTCTTCCTTGAATTGCTGTATCACCTCCAAATTACGTTCATTCAAACGATGAAGGTAAGGGAGGCTGAGGACATTTTGGCTAGCAGTGTTGTTCAGCAAGGGCGAATTGGCAATACCCGGGACTCTATTACGTACATTGTTGTGATTGTAAAACAGAGTCCCGTTAATTGCGATTCGGTCTCCAAACGACAGGATACTTTTACGGGCGCAACGGACATAAGATCTCCTATGGGAGTGTTGGTGGGTTCCTCTAGCCAAATTGATTTCAAATCTGTGTGGTCCAAAATGTTTGGGCTAACAATGTTAGCCTTCGCAAGAGTAATAGCAAGCATTAAATTTTGCAACTCCATCATTCGCATTCTGTTTCTAGACAGTAAAGTTTCAAATAAATGGCTAGTGTCAACTTGTGAGCTTTTGGCTATCTTGAGAATTTTATTGACAGTGACTGTTAACTGGTTAAGCTGGTCTTAAACTCTAGTGTTTATTTCTATTTGTCTATTGTTGGCATTTATTAGTTGCCTTTCAGTGAACCTAGTCTGCTCTAAATCACCGGCATCGGGTGTACCCGCCACAACCTTCAGTATGGACCCTAGGAAATCTAAACTCCTGGCGACTCTATGGTGTGTGCCTAACGCCTCCAATAGGTCTTGTAAATGTGCCGTATCCACACTTAGAATTTTTTTCATGTGTGTTTTAACATGTTTTAACATGTCAATTAATTTGACCGTTTCTTCCACCATTCACACATACTCTGAGAGGTTTGCCGAGTGCCTAACATAGGCGTATTCTTCCCATACCAAGATTTCACCGTCGATGATGGGAATGTACTTGGTGAGTAGTCGGTGACATGTGCCGAGGCCACTGATAGGGAAAGGAGTAATATGGATCCGAACCTGTGAATTGAAGTTGTTTTCTTTCTTTTTAGCAACTTTTCCGTTTTTCTTTTTAAAGAGGTTTGCCCACCACCAAAAATGTTTTATAAAAACTATGCCCAGTAGCTAATAGTAGATTGAGAAACTATATCTAACTTATACGAGTTTGCCTAGTGGTTTAAAAAAAGTGTAAAAAAAATGAAAAAAATCAAGGGAGTCAGTCACCTTAGGTTGTCCTTGTGGACCACCCTCTCTTTTATGAGGACCTCGGTCCCCAGGCCTTCTCATCACATAAAGGTGTGAGTTTGTTTGCGAGCCGTCGGTTTGACTTGACCAAAACTTTGTCACCAACGTCGAAGACCCTATTCTGCCGATTTGCGTTTTCTCTAGCTCTCAGCGTCGTCTGAGCATTTCTAATCTTTTCTTGTACCCTCTCTTGTGGCTCATCTGGGTGCGCCTGAACCACATCAACTGGTCTCTGGTCGAAGACCGAATGGATCGACTTATTGTACTCAGTTGTAGCCAGTTAAATGATTTCTACGGTGTCGCTATGCCTTTATCGATCTTTAGGCATCTGGCTAGCTCTAACAGAGTGCTGTGAAAGCTCTCAACCTGTCCATTCGAGATGCTATGCAATGGTGGTGCATTTGAAATGCTGACCCCATAGTTGTTTGCAAGCATAGTCACGATGGTCTCTGAATTTAATGACGGTTCATTGTCACAGTAAAGCGATCTGGCTTTTGGAAAAAAAATTCATTAGTTGCATTAAGGCTGGCATCAGATCCACAATGGTTCTTGAAGGGACCGGTTGGACAATAGCAAACTTAGAGAACTTGTCGATGCAAGTGAGAAAAAATTTCCTGTCAGTGGAGAAAATGTCTATGTGTAACATCTCTCCTACATGTGAGGGGATCGGTGTCTCCCCAAGCTCTTGTTTCTTGGGGTGTCTATCATATTTAGCCCTAGCACATGTTTTGCAATTTTGTACTATTTCATTGCCTATTTTTGCTATCTTTGGAAAGTAGTACTCGGAAAGTACCTGCTTAATATTTTCCTGTGCAGACATATGAGCCCTATTATGCTCGGCTGTGAGAATTTCCCTTCTTTCTCCAATCGCAAATACGTCCACTACGCGATTTTTGCAATGCCAGAACTTTGTGGCCGGGTATCTTCGAATCAATGTAGCTTGTATCATTGCAAGCGTGTGTAAATTACAGTGGAGAGCATTTACGCATTTGGGTGAAACTACATCTTCGAGCTCGTTTAGCAGCGATTCAATGCAAGTATAGCTGATCAAGTAGCGTTTCTTATTTCCGAATAGAATAAAACTCTGTTTTAGGGAGAAATGCGCCTCTTCTAGCACTATTTAGTTTTGAAAACAGTTCAAGGGTTTGTCTGTTGTCTCAATGGTGTTTGTGAGAGATACCTCACTGTGGATCGTTGCTGCGCAGGACTCAACTTCTTGTTCATTTACAGCGTTGAGCTGCTGTCTTGACAAGGCATCCGCAACCAGATTGTCCTTGCCAGGCTTATAGAAGATGCGTGCATTAGACTCGTCAATGCGCGCCTTCCACCTTTTGATCTTCGCGTTTGGATTAGATCCCGTAACTGCGAAGGTCAAGGGTTGATGGTCAGTGAAGATATTAATGTCTTTCACCCCATACAAATAGTGCCTTAACTTGGCAAGTGACCATACGATGGCCAATAACTCTCTCTCATTTGTTGCATAGTTAACCTCGCTGTCCTTCAATGTTCTCGAAATCATTGTTATAGGACGATCCTCTTGAGACAAAACTGCACCTATGCCGTGAGCCGAAGCATCGGTCGTTAGATCGAATGGCTTCCCAAAATCGGGGTACCTGAGCATTACATTCTCGGATGACAAAATATCTGGATACTCCTGTATGGCCCTAACCTTTTCAGGATCCGTCGTAGTGCCAGTGCTGGTGACTATCAACCCCAGAAAGTTCACGCTTTTCTTAAAAAAACGTGACTTTTCGACGGAGACCCTCATGTTTGCGTCGTGCAAGCTTTTTAGGACCCAATCCACGTGTTTAATGTGGGATTTCTCATCTTCTGAAAAGATGATTACGTCATCGACATAAACATAGCAAAATTTGCCAATCTGCTCTCGGAGTATGTCGTCGATGGTTCTTTGGAAGATGCTTGCTGAATTCTTTAATCCAAAGGGGAGCTCGTATTTCCCCCCGTTCACTGAAAAAGACGTTTTTTTCACGGTCGCGTTCAGCGAGTATGATCTGGTGATAACCAGACTTGAGGTCTAATGTTGAAAAGAATTTGGCTCTCCCCAAATTCCCCAATGTCATTGATATATTTGGCATAGGGTATTTGTCAGGCACGGTTCTTTCGTTAAGTTTACGAAAGTCCATTACCAATCTCATTTTCCTATTGCCTGCTTCATCAGTGCCCTTCTTGTCTACTACCCATATTGGGTTATTGTAGGGAGAGATGGACTTTTGAATTATATCATTTTTTAGCAGGACTTTGATTTCTTTATTAACGAAATCAGCTGCTCCCATTGGATATGGGTAAAGCTTGGCATAGATCGGTTGCTCATCTGTGGTCCACGACTGATGTGTTGTACGGCAACGCCTCGACTGGGTTTGCAAGGGCCTTTTGTCTGGTCTTTAGCATTTTCAAAAAAGAACTTCTAGCTAATGGGGATGCCTCTGCACAGTCTACATTTGTAAAATTTACATTTTTGCACGTGTGGAAGGTGATTTTCTCGACCTCCGTACCCCACTTAAGTTGTCAGGAAGCTAGACAAAGCGAAACAGCTGCCTGCTTTAGCAGGTCAAGGCCTACAATCCCATCAAAAGTTGACAAGTCCGGCAGAATGAAAAAGGTTGCCTTCAACCCAAACATTGAAACAAAGCATTTGTGTGTAATTTGTGTCTCGCCGAGAATGGAATGAATTTTGAAGGGGGACTCTACCGAGCGGACGCCTTTCAACCCTTCATATGGCCGAATGAAATTCTTGGACGCGCCCGTGTCTATGAGGAATCGCATGTGAGTTCCTGCTTCTCTTCGTCTGCTGACGGGTAGCAGGAATTTGCTCCTAAAAAATTAACGGCATCAGAGTCATAACTAGCATCGTCATTGATTTGTGCCGCTGCGCTGGAGAGCACATCTGTAAGACTGCGCTTGAGACCCGATATGAACACACTCAACGCATCGTCGCGGAATTTTTCACATAGGCCCTTTGCTAAAGCTGGCTCATATGACATGTTAACTTTGTTAGTGAGAAGAGTGAGTTTCTTCTCTACCTCATCGTAATATTGAAGCAGGGACAGGCTACCTTGCCTCAAGGTACCTAATTCCTGTTCAATGACATGAATTGGCCTCTTGTCACTGTATGTGAAATCTAGGCGATTTATTATCGCATCAAAATTCAATACAGTACCAAATGAGGCCAGCACCGCGTCTGCGGGGCCCCTAATCTTGCTTCTTATGATGATAACAGCCTGATAATGGCGAGAACTGCCATTATATGGTCTGAAGATCTCGTAAGCGGCTAATGCTGCCTGCCTCCAAGATACATAAAATTCCTGTACTCCTGCAAACTAAGGTAAGCACTTGACGGCATCTAGCGGCTCGTCACAGCGAATTTCGTTTCTAATTCCTATAGCAGCATATGCTACTACTTGTGGGACGGCAACGTTTGCAGTCGTTATTTGTTCAGCTAACTCATTAATTCTTTGAGTCAATGCTTGCTCTCTCTGCTGGTTTGCAACGGCCTGTTCGGCTAAAGCATTGCTGATAGCCGCCCCTATTACTTCCCTAAGCTGATCTGGATCCATTGTACCTGATGGTGGGGGAACTACGGGGAGAAGTCTTGTAGCCGGGACTCTGATGCGAATGTCACAGTCGGAATCTGAATCACTAGACCGCTTGCGAGGGTTTCTATATTGGCTGAACTGTGACATGTGCAGGCCAGTGGCCGCGAAAAACAAAACAGGCCGTCAAAAGACGGGTCAAATTACGTCGCAGCTCTGAACCACGAGAACTGTACGTATTGTTATAGCACAATTTTAAAAACATAGAAAGTAACACAAAGTAATTTTATTAACGATCTGGATAATAAATTGTTTTAACTCAAATTCTCAAAGCAGTCACTCTCACGTGCCTCAGAAAATTTGTTCTGATTATTATTATTTAAAAATTTTTATACTCGTTCACGAAGTGAAAAGAGTATATTGGTTTTGTGCAATGTCCGTCTTGCTGTCCGTCCGTCTGTCCGTATGAACGCAATTATTTTCGCCGCTATTGAAGCTAGAGACTTGAAATTTTGGATATATACTCGTGTGTACCCGCGTCAGATAAAGTGTTAAGGATTTTGAGCTCCGCCCACTGGGAGCGTGGCAAACCGATAACACCTAAAATCGCATTGTGCTAAAGTCCACAATTTTAAAGCTAGAGTCACCAAACTTGGTATGTATATAGCTGGTGACCTCCCAAAAAGATTGCGACCTTGATATCCCGGCTACGCCCACTATAACGCCCCCAGCGCCCCCGCTCTCAAAAATCGGAGCTAGTTTTTGAGCTAGAGTTACCAAATTTTGCATATACATTGCAGGAATGCTTCCCCAAATATTAAAAAAAAAGTTTTTTGGCCACACCCTCTCCCGCCCCCATAATCGTGCAAACCGATAAACCTGAAAGGTCAAATCGATAAGTGTTGCATATTTGCACAATTTTGAAGCGAGAGTCACCAAACCTGGTATGTATACAGCTGGAGACCTCCCCCACAGATTGACCCTTTGATATCCCGGCCACGCCCACTAGAACGCCCTCCAGCGCCCCCGCCCTGAAAAATCGGAAATGGCTATATCCCCAACAATTTTTAAGCTGGAGTCACCAAATTTGGGAGATATATTACCATAATGCTCGTCCATACATCACAGGAAAAAATTTTTGGCCACGCCCCCTCCCGCCCCCGTAATTGCAAAACACGTTATATATGGCAGTTCCAATCGATAACACGTGTATATATCCCACAATTCAAGCGATAGAGCCACCAATTTTGGTATGTAGATAGCTGGTGTCCTGCCCCACAATTTTATACGAGTTTGCCTAGTGGTTTAAAAAAAGTGTAAAAAAAATGAAAAAAATCAAGGGAGTCAGTCACCTTAGGTTGTCCTTGTGGACCACCCTCTCTTTTATGAGGACCTCGGTCCCCAGGCCTTCTCATCACATAAAGGTGTGAGTTTGTTTGCGAGCCGTCGGTTTGACTTGACCAAAACTTTGTCACCAACGTCGAAGACCCTATTCTGCCGATTTGCGTTTTCTCTAGCTCTCAGCGTCGTCTGAGCATTTCTAATCTTTTCTTGTACCCTCTCTTGTGGCTCATCTGGGTGCGCCTGAACCACATCAACTGGTCTCTGGTCGAAGACCGAATGGATCGACTTATTGTACTCAGTTGTAGCCAGTTAAATGATTTCTACGGTGTCGCTATGCCTTTATCGATCTTTAGGCATCTGGCTAGCTCTAACAGAGTGCTGTGAAAGCTCTCAACCTGTCCATTCGAGATGCTATGCAATGGTGGTGCATTTGAAATGCTGACCCCATAGTTGTTTGCAAGCATAGTCACGATGGTCTCTGAATTTAATGACGGTTCATTGTCACAGTAAAGCGATCTGGCTTTTGGAAAAAAAATTCATTAGTTGCATTAAGGCTGGCATCAGATCCACAATGGTTCTTGAAGGGACCGGTTGGACAATAGCAAACTTAGAGAACTTGTCGATGCAAGTGAGAAAAAATTTCCTGTCAGTGGAGAAAATGTCTATGTGTAACATCTCTCCTACATGTGAGGGGATCGGTGTCTCCCCAAGCTCTTGTTTCTTGGGGTGTCTATCATATTTAGCCCTAGCACATGTTTTGCAATTTTGTACTATTTCATTGCCTATTTTTGCTATCTTTGGAAAGTAGTACTCGGAAAGTACCTGCTTAATATTTTCCTGTGCAGACATATGAGCCCTATTATGCTCGGCTGTGAGAATTTCCCTTCTTTCTCCAATCGCAAATACGTCCACTACGCGATTTTTGCAATGCCAGAACTTTGTGGCCGGGTATCTTCGAATCAATGTAGCTTGTATCATTGCAAGCGTGTGTAAATTACAGTGGAGAGCATTTACGCATTTGGGTGAAACTACATCTTCGAGCTCGTTTAGCAGCGATTCAATGCAAGTATAGCTGATCAAGTAGCGTTTCTTATTTCCGAATAGAATAAAACTCTGTTTTAGGGAGAAATGCGCCTCTTCTAGCACTATTTAGTTTTGAAAACAGTTCAAGGGTTTGTCTGTTGTCTCAATGGTGTTTGTGAGAGATACCTCACTGTGGATCGTTGCTGCGCAGGACTCAACTTCTTGTTCATTTACAGCGTTGAGCTGCTGTCTTGACAAGGCATCCGCAACCAGATTGTCCTTGCCAGGCTTATAGAAGATGCGTGCATTAGACTCGTCAATGCGCGCCTTCCACCTTTTGATCTTCGCGTTTGGATTAGATCCCGTAACTGCGAAGGTCAAGGGTTGATGGTCAGTGAAGATATTAATGTCTTTCACCCCATACAAATAGTGCCTTAACTTGGCAAGTGACCATACGATGGCCAATAACTCTCTCTCATTTGTTGCATAGTTAACCTCGCTGTCCTTCAATGTTCTCGAAATCATTGTTATAGGACGATCCTCTTGAGACAAAACTGCACCTATGCCGTGAGCCGAAGCATCGGTCGTTAGATCGAATGGCTTCCCAAAATCGGGGTACCTGAGCATTACATTCTCGGATGACAAAATATCTGGATACTCCTGTATGGCCCTAACCTTTTCAGGATCCGTCGTAGTGCCAGTGCTGGTGACTATCAACCCCAGAAAGTTCACGCTTTTCTTAAAAAAACGTGACTTTTCGACGGAGACCCTCATGTTTGCGTCGTGCAAGCTTTTTAGGACCCAATCCACGTGTTTAATGTGGGATTTCTCATCTTCTGAAAAGATGATTACGTCATCGACATAAACATAGCAAAATTTGCCAATCTGCTCTCGGAGTATGTCGTCGATGGTTCTTTGGAAGATGCTTGCTGAATTCTTTAATCCAAAGGGGAGCTCGTATTTCCCCCCGTTCACTGAAAAAGACGTTTTTTTCACGGTCGCGTTCAGCGAGTATGATCTGGTGATAACCAGACTTGAGGTCTAATGTTGAAAAGAATTTGGCTCTCCCCAAATTCCCCAATGTCATTGATATATTTGGCATAGGGTATTTGTCAGGCACGGTTCTTTCGTTAAGTTTACGAAAGTCCATTACCAATCTCATTTTCCTATTGCCTGCTTCATCAGTGCCCTTCTTGTCTACTACCCATATTGGGTTATTGTAGGGAGAGATGGACTTTTGAATTATATAATTTTTTAGCAGGACTTTGATTTCTTTATTAACGAAATCAGCTGCTCCCATTGGATATGGGTAAAGCTTGGCATAGATCGGTTGCTCATCTGTGGTCCACGACTGATGTGTTGTACGGCAACGCCTCGACTGGGTTTGCAAGGGCCTTTTGTCTGGTCTTTAGCATTTTCAAAAAAGAACTTCTAGCTAATGGGGATGCCTCTGCACAGTCTACATTTGTAAAATTTACATTTTTGCACGTGTGGAAGGTGATTTTCTCGACCTCCGTACCCCACTTAAGTTGTCAGGAAGCTAGACAAAGCGAAACAGCTGCCTGCTTTAGCAGGTCAAGGCCTACAATCCCATCAAAAGTTGACAAGTCCGGCAGAATGAAAAAGGTTGCCTTCAACCCAAACATTGAAACAAAGCATTTGTGTGTAATTTGTGTCTCGCCGAGAATGGAATGAATTTTGAAGGGGGACTCTACCGAGCGGACGCCTTTCAACCCTTCATATGGCCGAATGAAATTCTTGGACGCGCCCGTGTCTATGAGGAATCGCATGTGAGTTCCTGCTTCTCTTCGTCTGATGACGGGTAGCAGGGATTTGCTCCTAAAAAATTAACGGCATCAGAGTCATAACTAGCATCGTCATTGATTTGTGCCGCTGCGCTGGAGAGCACATCTGTAAGACTGCGCTTGAGACCCGATATGAACACACTCAACGCATCGTCGCGGAATTTTTCACATAGGCCCTTTGCTAAAGCTGGCTCATATGACATGTTAACTTTGTTAGTGAGAAGAGTGAGTTTCTTCTCTACCTCATCGTAATATTGAAGCAGGGACAGGCTACCTTGCCTCAAGGTACCTAATTCCTGTTCAATGACATGAATTGGCCTCTTGTCACTGTATGTGAAATCTAGGCGATTTATTATCGCATCAAAATTCAATACAGTACCAAATGAGGCCAGCACCGCGTCTGCGGGGCCCCTAATCTTGCTTCTTATGATGATAACAGCCTGATAATGGCGAGAACTGCCATTATATGGTCTGAAGATCTCGTAAGCGGCTAATGCTGCCTGCCTCCAAGATACATAAAATTCCTGTACTCCTGCAAACTAAGGTAAGCACTTGACGGCATCTAGCGGCTCGTCACAGCGAATTTCGTTTCTAATTCCTTTAGCAGCATATGCTACTACTTGTGGGACGGCAACGTTTGCAGCCGTTATTTGTTCAGCTAACTCATTAATTCTTTGAGTCAATGCTTGCTCTCTCTGCTGGTTTGCAACGGCCTGTTCGGCTAAAGCATTGCTGATAGCCGCCCCTATTACTTCCCTAAGCTGATCTGGATCCATTGTACCTGATGGTGGGGGAACTACGGGGAGAAGTCTTGTAGCCGGGACTCTGATGCGAATGTCACAGTCGGAATCTGAATCACTAGACCGCTTGCGAGGGTTTCTATATTGGCTGAACTGTGACATGTGCAGGCCAGTGGCCGCGAAAAACAAAACAGGCCGTCAAAAGACGGGTCAAATTACGTCGCAGCTCTGAACCACGAGAACTGTACGTATTGTTATAGCACAATTTTAAAAACATAGAAAGTAACACAAAGTAATTTTATTAACGATCTGGATAATAAATTGTTTTAACTCAAATTCTCAAAGCAGTCACTCTCACGTGCCTCAGAAAATTTGTTCTGATTATTATTATTTAAAAATTTTTATACTCGTTCACGAAGTGAAAAGAGTATATTGGTTTTGTGCAATGTCCGTCTTGCTGTCCGTCCGTCTGTCCGTATGAACGCAATTATTTTCGCCGCTATTGAAGTTAGAGACTTGAAATTTTGGATATATACTCGTGTGTACCCGCGTCAGATAAACTGTTAAGGATTTTGAGCTCCGCCCACTGGGAGCGTGGCAAACCGATAACACCTAAAATCGCATTGTGCTAAAGTCCACAATTTTAAAGCTAGAGTCACCAAACTTGGTATGTATATAGCTGGTGACCTCCCAAAAAGATTGCGACCTTGATATCCCGGCTACGCCCACTATAACGCCCCCAGCGCCCCCGCTCTCAAAAATCGGATATGCATATATCTCCCACAGTTTTTGAGCTAGAGTTACCAAATTTTGCATATACATTGCAGGAATGCTTCCCCAAATATTAAAAAAAAAGTTTTTTGGCCCCACCCTCTCCCGCCCCCATAATCGTGCAAACCGATAAACCTGAAAGGTCAAATCGATAAGTGTTGCATATTTGCACAATTTTAAAGCGAGAGTCACCAAACCTGGTATGTATACAGCTGGAGACCTCCCCCACAGATTGACCCTTTGATATCCCGGCCACGCCCACTAGAACGCCCTCCAGCGCCCCCGCCCTGAAAAATCGGAAATGGCTTATCCCCAACAATTTTTAAGCTAGAGTCACCAAATTTGGGAGATATATTACCATAATGCTCCTCCATACATCACAGGAAAAAATTTTTGGCCACGCCCCCTCCCGCCCCCGTAATTGCAAAACACGTTATATATGGCAGTTCCAATCGATAACACGTGTATATATCCCACAATTCAAGCGATAGAGCCACCAATTTTGGTATGTAGATAGCTGGTGTCCTGCCCCACAATTTTCACCCTTTATATCCCGCCCACGCCCACTAGAACGCCCAACGCCCCCTCCCTAAAAAATCGGAAATGCCTATATCTCCAACAGTTTTTAAGCTACAGTCACTAAATTCGGGATATATATTAGTGGAAAGCTCTCCCAGAAAAATATTTGCGGCCTGTACCCTTCCACTCCCCCTTCCGCTCCACTAAAACCGTGAAAATATGTATGTCGTACAGTTTTACAGCTGCTGACATACCGGCCACGCTCACTATAACGCCCCCAAACGCCCCGCTCCACCGGAAATGCCTTTATCTCCCACAGTTTTTAAAAAAGAGTTATCACATTTGGTGGGTAGATAACAGGTCACCTCCTTTAAAAAGCGGAACAAAATTTGCCGACGACCACCCATCACCCGCACCCCCCACTCTCCCCCACCCACAGCAACACACAAATTGCAAAATACAGAAATTTTTTAAAATAGCAATATTTAAGATCGTGAACGAGTATAACGCAGCCGGTAACGCCCGACTGCAACGTTCTTTCTTGTTTTGTTTTTTTGCATTCTTGCGCGCCGATTTTAGTTCTAATTGTTTTGTTTTTTGTGGTCATGCAAGACAACAATAGTGACGCGCACTGTTTATCGGACGTATTAATGGGCTTTTATAATTCGACTCTTAAAGAACACACAAAAATGGATGAGTCATAGTTAACAACACTAATGGTAGTGGCAATTAACTCTGCTCTACAGTCACAGATTACTAAATACAACAGATAAATACAAACCGTGCGCGACGAAATCAAAAATCCTAAACTAGTAGAGCCCAATGTTAGGAACAATATGTTTCGTGGCTCAGCCCTAAAGGTATATCACATTTATAAAAGAAACGAAGATAATCTATGGAAGCCGATGGTGCTTTATCGTCTTCTGACTGTAAATAAATTTTCTATGCTATAATAGATAGCTTCGATTTTACATATGCCGATAAGCGGTCAATCTATTTAAAAAAGTACGAGCTAGGAACTTTAGGGCAAGATAATCTGTCGTTTTAGCAATTCTAGGTAGATAAAAAGTTAACGCTCTTTACAAACAAGACAGTAATGTAACAGTAACAGTGTCGGTGGGACGTGGACTCGTTCTCCAAATATAGCCAGCCCACCAATGCCCACGGACAAAACCAACGTGATTAGACACCGCAATCGTCGCGGATGCATGTTGATCAAACAACAGACAAAAGACATAGCAGCTCCCAAAGACACTCAAAATACTGGTGCCAGTGAGACAATCACTTACATTAGGATGACCAGAAAAGTGAGAAGTACAATAAGACTGCCAAGGCAGCAACATCACACACTAACAGCGTTGCCGAGTCCCTGCTGCCATTCTTACAGAAGAAAGTAGCTGGGACGCAAATGAGATTGTCAATACAAGGGCGTCAAAAATTGACATTAAGTCGTACAAGTGGCTAAAAATTGTAGTCCCTGCGGACAAACGGACAAAAAGGGTTGCTGACAATATTCGGTCAGATAACCCGTTTTGGTATACCCTGAACCCATTGAAAATGGGTAAAAAGGGTATAATGGTTGTGTTGAAATATATGTAACAGACAGAAGCAGGCATCTCCGACCCTTTAAAATAAATTCTTAATCAGGACAACGAGCTTAGTAGATTTAGCCATGTCCGTCTATACGTCTGTTAGTCCGTCTTCTGAGCGCAGCGATCCTTCTGTATGACGCACCGATCTCTTCGTTTCATTACTATCGATAAGAATATATAACAACCCTTTGTTTATTTCATAATTTCTCGGAAACTAAAAGAGCTAGAGGCAACGACGTTATTTGCGTTTTAATAAAACGCAGATTTAGATATCTCCGGATTTTAGATACCTCCCCCCAATCGCCCCCATTATCGACAAAACCATAAAATTCGCAATTCAAATATTACAGACCTGAAAATTGGTTTGTACATACATTTTAATGCTGCTTATATATCCTAAGGGTTTCATAACGATTATACATTTAGTTTTGCAGAAAATAAAGATTTTATTTCTTTAGTGGCCCACGTGCGGCAACTGAGTAAAGTGTGTGCGGCATGTATTTGTGTGTGTGTATGGGTGAATTTGTGTATGTATGTATGAATGCAAACGGGTTGAAATGCTTGGCATTTCGGTGTACTGCGTTACTCATCTTAGAATTTATATTGTCTTTGCTTTTTCCTAGTCGGACGGCCCCGAATAGAGCCCTCTCACTTGTTTTTTTTTTTTTTTTTTTTTTGCTAGATAGACTGTCGTCTATGGACAGGATAATTGATCTCGATCTTTGCCTAAAGGCCAGCTGAGTTAAGGTAGAGCAGGATTTGAAACAATCTAATATGATATGTATGGCGAAGTCAATTTAAAGGTGAATTATGCCGCATGCACAGTCATTGTTAGGCCAGCGTTTAAAAAAATGCTAAGGATAGGATTAACCATTCGCTGCCTTATAATACGGCAATCGTCGGTACCATCAAGCTGTCCAATTTATACAAAATTGTATTCATTTCCATAGTTCGCGGCAAACTTTGTAAACAAAGAAATAGAAGACGTACTAGAAAACCGCATCATCAGGAAATCCCGGTCCCCAAAAAATAGTCCTATATGGCTTGACAAGAACGGGACCGATGACCTTGGAAAAAAGCGGCTTGTCATTGATTTCAGGAAACTGTTTTTCCGGTTGCCGGTCAGGCAAAATAACGCTAGAAGTATATTTCAGCGCGATATCAACGAAGTGTCTTGCGAGACCAGGCAGGAAAGTCGTGCTACGTCTATGTCGTTGACGTGATTGTCTTCTCTAGTGCTAGAAAAGGCATAGATTTTCAAGAAAAGCATTGAATATCTTTGTTTTATTGTAACTAGCTAAGGCGCAAAATCAGACCCGCAAAAGGTCAAAGGTATCCAACAATACCCTGAACCGAAAACTCTTTACGAACTACGTTTTTTCCTAGAATTGGCAAGCTACTATAGATGTTTTTTGAAAGATTTCGCATAATTTGCAAATACTCCTCTTTTACATTCTTAGAGGAAACCAGTGAGATTGCCCCAGTCGCAACCGACTATGTGATACGCTGATGGGTGATGAGGTGGATAAAATCTGATAAAATTTTAATTAATAATTACCAACAAAAAAAGAAAGATTCTACAACAAAAACTTTATTCTTATCGACTGCACCACACTATCATTAATTTCACTTATTATATAACATAACTTAACCATCTTTAAACAAGTAAGAACGTTGCAGTCGGGCGTTACCGACTGCGTTATACTCGTTCACGTTCTTAATTTATGTTATTTTGAAAAAATTTCTGTATTTTGCAATTGGTGTGGTGCTGTTGGTTGGTTGAGAGTGGGGGTGGGGTGTGGTCGTCGGCGAAATTTTGTATCGCTCTTTAAAGGAGGTGTCCAGTTACCTACCCCCCGGATAGACGGACGGACGGACAGCTAGACGGACATTGCACAAAACCAATATACTCTTTTCATTTCGTGAACGAGTATAATAATAGTAAAATATATGGTGTGAAATTTATTTAAAAACAAAAACATAAAACAGACGGGGAAAAAATGCTATATGCGGACTTCAAGCCTTTATATTGTGTTACGAAATTGATAGAAAAACCACATTTTTTTGCATCGAATATTTCGTTGGTCCAACATTGGCATTTATTACAGCCTGCATTCGGCGAGGCACTGATTGAACCAGGTTTTCGGTTGCTGAAGGGTGAAATTTAAGCCCAAGCTCGTTTTTTTTTTTCATCGTTTCTCGGCTACTAATGTGATATTTTCGAACATAACCTTTCCAAACTTTCCCAAAGATACTTTAATGATGAATCAATACTGAGGACATTAGAAATTTATCACAAGCATGCGAGTAGTTGAAATTTCATAGGCACCGCGCTTAGGATAGTACCAGTAACACCCGGCACGGACGGCTCCGTTCACATGCGGTTGAAAGAGAAAACAATTGACAGATCTTCAACTTAAAGACACAGGAACACATAAACGCATTGACAAGCATAGTAAGCCAAATCCTAAGAGTAAAGAAAATAGAAGAAACAGCGCACGTTTAAGAAACAGTTTTGACACGCTTTCGAGGTAGAAAACATTACAATCTCCATAATTTTGGCAAATGCAAATCTGATAAATCTGATAAATTCTGACGATGGTGATGTAAAGGTAATATTAGATAAGAATTTCAGCGCAACTCAAATATTAAATGTATTTTACTTTAAGATTTTATAAAACTTACAGTATACTTTCGATCATTATGCTGCTGAAGGACCCAAGAATTTCCTAAGACCAAGCTATCTATCGATGGTTTCAGATTTTATTTATTGAAAGTGATCCATATCACCTTCAACAAACACTAAATAGCCAACTCCAGATGAAGTCATAGCTTCACAAACCGTAACATTACCGCCTCCATGTTTGACAGTAGGTATACTAATTTTGCTCATATAACCTTTATTGTTGCTTACGGATGAACAATAACCTTTTTCCACTTTAGACGAAAATATTTGCAGCAATATTACGTTTCTTGACTTTGGAAGAAGTACAACAATGCAAATTTTTAAAACAGTCCGGGATTTTTCTCTTTTGACTTAATTTAACGTTGTAAGTAAACATTCTCCACTCTTTTTTATGTTTTTATACTCAATCACGAAGTAAAACCAGAAAAATGGGTTTGTACAATGCTGTCCATCTTTTCGGATAAACGCAACTTTTTCGGCACTATTGAAGATAGAGACTTGAAACTTTGCATTATACTTATCGTTATCCTCTTCTGACAAAGTAATAAGATTTTTGCGCCATGCCCTGGGAGGCTGGCAATCCGATAACATGTCGATACACCTAAATCGCAAATCGATAGAAGTCGAATATTTCCCATAATTTTATGATATCCCGGCTACACTCACTAGAACGCCCCCAGCACCCCCTGTCGTAAAAATCGGATAAGCCTATATTTCCTTCAGTTTTTATACCCTGAACCCATGAAAAATGGGTAAAAAAGGGTATAATGGTTTTGTGCAAATGTATGTAACAGGCAGAAGGAAGCATTTCCGACCCCATAAAGTATATATATTCTTGATCAGCATCACTAGCCGAGTCGATTTAGCCATGTCCGTCTGTCTGTCCGTCTGTCTGTCCGTCTGTCTGTATGAACGCGTCGATTTCAGAGACTACAAAAGCTAGAAAGCTGATCTTGGTCTCATTCGGTTCGTATATATCATACGCAGATCAAGTTTATTTTAAAACATCGATAACTTCTTCCGTTTTCTTATTATCGATATTTATCGCTTTTTTGACACGGTTTTTTAAGCATATCTCCCAAACTATAAAAGCTAAAGCCAACAAATTTATTGTTTTATGTTCGCGTAAAACATACAAATAATTTAAATGTTTCAGATTTTGGATACCTCCCCCCAATCGTCCACAATATTGATAAAACCAAAAAACAAAGTAAATCAAATACTACACACGTGCAAATTGGTTTGTACATACATTTCGATGATCTGAATAAGTCCTGAAAATTTCATAACGATCGTACATTTAGTTTACGAGCAAATCAAGAATCTATATTCAGTAGTGGGGGCAAAGCGCAGCTGCTTGGCAATTTCTGTGTACATGTGCACACAACGTTTTGCAACGTTTAAGTTGAATTTTAGCACAGGCAACAGAATTAAGAGCGTGGTCCAGTGGGTAAGAGGTGTGCCGCACAGCGTGGAGGTCCGGGTTCGAATCCAGCGACGGTTGAGCAATGTTGAATTCTTTTATTTTTTCGTTATTCATAATTATTATTTTTATTATTATTAATTTTTACCGTTTTAATGACAAGTGCAAAATATTCGTTTTCCTTGACTTTTTGCGATGGTTAACTAATCTTATATCGTTCGTGAAAAATGTGGTATTTTGGTGCAGTTGGTAAGAGTCATGCATCTTAAGACGGAGAGTGCGAGTTCGAGCCCCGGCTGTGGAACATTTCTTTTTCCGTTGGTAATTGTTTTTTTTTTTTTAATTTTTAAAAGGCTCAATACTGCCATGAGTTTGTGTGTATGTGTTCATTTCTGGGTTCAGGGTATCGACTAGTCGGGCGGTCCCGACTAGAGCAATCTCACTTGTTAAGTTAGAGTTACCAAATTTTAAAGATCGATACAAAAATTTCGGCCACGAAATAAATATTTCGGGTTTTTGATGCCGCCTACTAATCGCCCCAAATATCGAAGTAACACAATTTTCTCAAATCAAATACTACAGGCTTGTGGTGCAGTCGGTAAGAGCTGTGCTGCGGAAGCTAAAGAGTGGGCGGTTCGAGTCCCGGTGTGGAATCTTTCCTTCAGCTGGTGGCCAAGCGAAGCTGCTTGGCTGAAACAGTAGCATTTAATACATACAGAATTTTATCAAATAAACGTTGGTACAGGGGTGTAAAAATATTACATTAAGTCGTTCAAGTGGCTAACATATGTAGTTCCTGCAAACTAACCGCTTACCGTGAATTCTATTCACGGATTCAACACAATGTCAATGTTCGGTCAGATAACCCGTTTTTTTTTTTTGCTAGATAGCCTGTAGACTTTTGACGGGATATTCTATCTCGATCTTTGCCTAAAGGCAAGCCGAAACAAGTTTCTAGAAGGGTTTGAAACAAGCTAATATCATATGTGCGGCGATGTCAACTTCACAAAAATAGACGCGCCATATGCACAATCATAGTTAGCCCAGGGTTTAAAAATATTCTAAAAATAGGATAAATGCTTTCACGGATCCTAACGATATGCCGTATAATAAGGCAATCCCATTTATACAAAACTTTTCCCATATCCATTGGGCGTGGCAGACTTTGCACAAAGTATATCAATACAAAGGCATGTTTACATTGTGATAGTTTACATAAGTGAGTAAGAATTAACAGGTTTTTTTTGTAAATAATCGATAGTTAATATGTTAACAGCAAGATCTGTTAAATTTAAACTAGTTTGATCAAACATCCCGGCCACCTTGAAAGGATCCGCCTTCAACATTAGCAAGCTTCGATCGGTAAGATGGCCAACTTATGCCCTGGTCGACAGCAATTGCCATTGGCTGTGCGGATATGGACAACTCGAACATGACCATCCTTTCCAGAAATCCTTTCCGAATCTCGTTAATGTACTCCGTCGACCAGCGACGCCAATATTGTTGTTTGGCGGCGATAATGAATCGAACCGTTCCAAATTGTTGAGATTAGTCGTGGATATGACTTATTTAGGTAGTGCACGAAGTGGTTTTCCGACCAATAAATGTCCCGGAGTAATTGCTGACAGATCATTTGGGTCGGGCGACATTGGAGATAATGGCCGAGAGTTGCTTTCCCACAAACGCTGATAACGTAACGGAGTGTTGTTTTAGCCAATGTAAAATAATTTGGGAATCCGTCGAGAAATACGCGGTATATGGATTCTGGCGAATATTCCTTTAATTTTTTTGTATACTTGTGCAAATAAATGTGCCCCACATAGTTGGATACTGGAGCCACTCTGTAAGTAGACAAACAACAACTTTTCCGCATGGCATTTTCGATCGCACGAAAATGCAACAGCCGTACGCGCGAAGCGAGGCGTCACAGAATTCGTGGACTTGCAGAGATATTGCTTCAACTTGACTACAGTAGCGAGGTACAGCTAACGACGAGATAGTTTGAAATGATTCCAAGCACCTTTTCCAGACCAGTTCTAGGCGCTGTGGAACAGATTCATCCCATGTGAGGCCTGCGAGTTAGAGCTCTTGTAGGATGATCTTGGCAACGATTACGAGTGGTGAAAGCATTCGAAGAGGGTCGAACAAGGCTGAAGCGATAGATAAAATGGTGCTCTTGGTGATGGCCGACGAAATTCTTTTTAGTTTGAAGTCAAATCTTGATTCCAACTGACGGCAAGTGGGCTGGTTAAGCCGTCGTCACAACTACTGAGGCTCTTATAAGCAAATGTTTCGACAAATTGGGCATAATTTGAATGCCACTTGGATAGCGAAAATGTCCCCGGCGCAAAATTTATGTGCCTTGATCCTTGATTATTCGCAGGGCTTAGACATCATCGCCTCAAGACAACAGGATGTCAACATAGAACGATGAAAGGATAACTTCAGCAGCGGTTGGATACTTAACTCGATGTAAATCTACCAAATAATGGTAGATACCAGCGTATCGCCAAGTACGGTGCCGCGGCTGTTCCATAAGTAACCGTGTTGAGCTGATAAGTGCGCAGTTGGTCATCAAGGAATTGATCATTGAGCGACGTCTGATTGAAGGTATAACACGAAGCGTCGAAAACCACTCGAAGTTTGGTTGATTCACTGCTGGGCTTTAAGACTCAGTGATGGGGTATGTAGTAGTGAGGTTCCGATTGATTTGGTTCTGGCACCAATGACATATGTTTCAGATTCTTATACTCCTCCATAAATTGACAACATTGTAAGCGAATTTCTGGACACTTTGCCTTGGACGCACTTTATCAATTTATGCGCTGAGTTTGAGCACAGCACATAAATAGTAAGTAAGTAAGTGTTCTAGACTGGCAAGCAGGTTTGTAAGACCATGTAATTGCTCGCAGTGTCGAACTGGTACGCCGGAGTGCATCAAATGAAACGCACGGCGTGATGAGTATATTTCAACTGACTTTATTTCTAAAAATCCTAGACTTACATATATATATATGTATATAGGGTGTTGCCTAGACCCCATGCTGTGTTTCATGCAGCAGCCGTGCCAACAGGTCTGGTACGGTTGCTCAGCTGTGGGTGCTAACACTACTTCTATTTTTATATATCCACTTATGAGTTGCATAGTGGATGTATCTATTTTGATTCTTAGGTTAAGGTGTTCATGTGTGAACATTCTGCCAAGGGCCGGCAAAGGTGATGGCCTGAAATCTTTGGCTTACATTTGTTATACCCTGAACCCATTGAAAATGGGTACAAAATGGTCTGTATGAACGCGTCGATTTCAGAGACTACAAACGCTAGAAAGCTGATCTTGGTCTCATTCGGTTCGTATATATCATACGCAGATCAAATTTATTTCAAAACATCGATAACTCCTTCCGTTTTCTTATTATCGATATTTATCTCTTTTGACTCGGTTTTTTAAGCATAACTCCCAAACTATAAAAGCTAGAGCCACCAAATTTACTTTTTTATTTTCGCGTAAAACATACGAAGAATTTAAGCTCTTCAGGTTCTGGATACCTCCCCACAATCGCTCCCAATATCGATAAAACCATAAACAAAGCAAATCAAATACTACACACGTGCAAATTGGTTTGTACATACATTTCGATGATCTGAATAAGTCCTGAAAATTTCATAACGATCGTACATTTAGTTTACGAGCAAATCATGAATATATTTTCAGTAGTGGGGGCAAAGCGCAGCTGCTTCGCAATTTCTGTGTACATGTGCACGCATACATGCATATGCAAATTGTCTTGCGTTTTTCTAGGAATTTTTTTTGCAACGGTTTAGTTGAATTTTAGCACAACCAAAACAATTAGGAGCGTGGTCCAGTGGGTAAGAGTTGTGCCGCGCAGCGTGGAGGTCCGGTTCGAATCCAGCGACGGTTGAGCAATGTTGAATTCTTTTATTTTTTCGTTATTCATAATTATTATTTTTATTATTATTAATTTGTACCGTTTTAATGACAAGTGCAACATTTTCGTTTTCGTTGACTTTTTGTGATGGTTAAGTAATGTTATATCATTCGTTAAAAATGTGGTAGCGTGGTGCAGTTGGTAAGAGTCGTACATCTTAAGACGGAGAGAGCGAGTTCGAGACCCGGTTGTGGAACATTTCTTTTTCCGTTGGTAATTGTTTTTTTTATTATTTTTAACAGGATCAATACTCATCAACTGCCGAGAGTGTGTGTGTATGTGTTCATTTCTGGGTTCAGGGTATCTACTAGTCGGGCGGTCCCGACTAGAGCAATCTCTCTTGTTTTTCTTATGATGTATATTACAATAATTTTGACTAAAACCATAACCACTATTAACGAAACATGTCCGAATATGTGATCTAAAATTTAACTCATTGAGCTTAATATGGCTTTCTTGTAATTCCTTAACTGCATTTAACAGTTTTTTTAATTCCTTATTAGCCTGCACGCCCATCAGTGGACAAACTTTGGTTATAGGTCTTATGGTGAATTCATCTTGTAGCTTTATTTTAACTACTCTAACCTTTTGATCTTTTCCCTTTGTGGACTTCCTCGATTCTTCCCAAGGGCCACCTTGCTGGATGACATTTTTCGTCTTTTATTGCTCTTTTTAGATGATATTTTACAGAGTTAACTCCGGCCTCCCATATACCTCCGAAGTGAGGTCCTGCTTACAGAGTTAACTCCGGCCTCCCATATACCTCCGAAGTGAGGTCCTGCCGGCGGGATAAAATGCCACTGAATATTGTCCTTTTCTAAAATTGGGGCAACTTTACTTTTTTCATTAATTGTTTTAAAGAATTCTTGATCATTCTTGTCGATGTCAATCTGCCTACACATTTTTTCTATGTTTGGGAGCCGGGCCATTGCTTGTGGTTTTAATTCTCCTAACTCTTTTTCTTGTTTAAATGGAATAGTTACTTCGTATCTTCCGTCTTCCTTTCTTTTTGTTGTTTCCGTAAAGTTTTTCCCACAGATTTCAGTCTCTAAGTCAATTTTTGAATTTCTTTTGCTTTCTTCACATAACTTTCGTAAGATTCCAATACTTCTCTATTGAATTTACGAATAATCATGTGTGCAAAGATTATATCAAGATCTTCTGACAAGAGTGATTTTGCTTTAATTAAATGTATTGATTCATTGATTGAATCAATAAACATTTTCATGTTTTTTGCCGAATGGCAATTTAACATCGGTATGTCTATTAGCCTATTTAACTGCTCGGAAATTATTTTACGCTTATTTTCATAGCGCTTGGTCAATAATTCCCAAGTGCTATTAAAGTTATCCGCGGAGCCCACCAACAAGTGCGCAACCATGCATCTTGCTTCTCCTTTTAATGCGGTTTTTAGGTAGTTAAACTTTAAGGATGGACTCAAATCATCCCCTGACTGAACCAACTCTATAAATAGTTCTGAAGGGGTCCCACTCTTTGGCATCGCCAGAGAACGTAGGTGCCTGCATTTTAGGTAGCATTGGTAGCTCTTCTATTTTTATCTTGCCACACTCACCTTTCTGCTGACCTAAGTTTTCTTTTTTAATTTTTTCTTCCAACGCTTGTACGCAATTTTTTACATCGAAATCTAGCATTTTGATTTCACTATCGAAGGTACTATTACCCTCATATTTATATTTAAGAAACTTTATTTCTTCTACTATGTCCTCCCAAAGGAACAAGACCTTATTTTTTCTCATCCCAAACATTTCTAAATTATTTTCCCTAATGTCTGTTTGGGAGAGCGTCTGGCTGACATTTTGCTGGCTGTTCGATGGCTTTATATTCTGTTTTAGCCATCTTGGACTTTAAGTTTTCTATTACAGACATAATCACCTCGAATTGTCTTTTATTGAAATAGTCGTGATCGACTACTCCAATTTTACACAATATCGTGTGATTTGCCTGAAATTATTTTTGTAATTTTTCTACCTGTTCTGTATTGCCGTCATTTTTTCCTTCGATCTCCCTTATCTTCGTAACAATTTCTGACTGCTTCGTCAATAATTCTATGGTTTTGTCTGACAACATATTTAATTATTTTTAATAGACTTGGACAAAAAAAATGTTGATTACTTATTTTTCTTTTTTTTTTTAATGGATTGTATAAAGTGGACTGTATACATTTTTTCTTTTGAGGTGTAGTTTTTAAGTGCTAATCTTCTCGAAAAAAATCTTGTTTTTTTTTTAATGTGAGGTTCTTAATTTATTGGTTGGTAAAATTGTTTGTATTTTACTTTTTTATTGCGAGGCGATCTTGCCGCCGTTTTCGCGTGGGTGCCTAAAATAAGGCACTCTCACTTTAATATTTATTTTGCGCTCTAGCGCATCCACTGCTTCCCACAGTTTTGTTCGCGTCTTCCCACGGTGGTGGTGGGTCGCTTTTTATCCAGGAGAGCCTTCCTTTCTCGTCGCTGCCTCACTTTGGCCACTCCTCTCCTTTTTGGAGCCTTGACGACCGTGATCGCCACACGCTGCTCCTCTTTTTTCTTCTGCGCCGCTGCCGCTGACGCAACCGGTGTCGTTGCCACTGCAGTTGTCGCAACCGCTGTCGTTGCCGCTGTCGCTGCCGATGCCGCTGCCTTTGCCGCTGGTTGCTGCCGTCGATCGCCTTCCAGTGCTGCAGCCTTTAGTTCCTTTCGCCGTAGCAACCCTTGCTTTGGCGTGACTTCGAGTGCCGTTTCAAGTGGCCACTCGCAAGTCGTAGGACTTCTCTACCGTTGGATGTGCCTTTTACTCTGGCACTCTCTTTGGATAGAATTCGAGGTGCCGCTCAATTAAGGCACAATAACAAAATTTTTGTTTTTTCTCCGCCTTTATATAGGCGTGAGTTCGAGGTGACGTTCAATATGGCACTCTCGAAGGACAAAAAATTTGTTTCTCTCCGCCTTTATTTAGGCGAGAATTCAAGGTGCCGTTAAATATGGCACGCTCGAAGGAGCAAATGTTCGTCTTTTCTCCGCCTTTATATTGGCGTGAGTTCGAGGTGCTGTTCAATATGGCACTCTCGAAGGACTAAAAATTTGTTTCCTCCGCCTTTATCCGGCTCGAAGGACCAAATGTTCTAGACTGGCAAGCAGGTTTGTAAGACCATGTAATTGCTCGCAGTGTCGAACTGGTACGCCGGAGTGCATCAAATGAAACGCACGGCGTGATGAGTATATTTCAACTGACTTTATTTCTTAAAATCCTAGACTTATATAGGCAGCCGTGCCAACAGGTCTGGTACGGTTGCTCAGCTGTGGGTGCTAACACTACTTCTATTTTTATATATCCACTTATGAGTTGCATAGTGGATGTATCTATTTTGATTCTTAGGTTAAGGTGTTCATGTGTGAACAGTAAGTAAGTAGTAAGTTAGATCGATCGATGAGCTAGGTCCCTTGCCATGATTGCGAATCTGCTTCGATTGGTGCTGAAAAAATGTTGCTTCGCTGGATAACAGATGCTGACAATGACGTTCTAGTAATTGCAGGCACTAAGGCCAAGATGGGATAGTTGAATAATCCAAAGATGCGTTCCACGTATTCCTCGTCTCTTGGTCACATTTGTTCAAAACGACATAGATAAGCATTGCTTGCGATATATCAGCATTAAAACCTATGGATGAGAGAGATCTAAACAATGCAGACGCATTATCGATTAGCGATCGCAACTGATTGGCGTTTAATAGATTGACTGAAGGCAGCTTGAAAATAGACGATATGGTTTCGATAAATATCAATGCTGGCTTATTACCGAGACTTCAACCTTTCCAAAGCCTTGGTGTAGTTTTAATTGGTGACTTGAAATGCTCTTAAACATTCCAGTGCAGCAATTTTTAAACAGTTGAGCAAATATTTGAAATTGTACAGCGAATGCTTGCTTGTAATATGATTCCAAAATGCCCAAGCGGCATTGAAGGTCAGCTGAAGATCTTTTGCAATCCTCTCCAGAGTGTTTATTGACCAAACTTTTAATGCGCGAAATGTTCTTCTAAAATGTTTGTAATCTTACGACGAATGCGACTTGTTTGAAATTTGCAACAAAATCGAAACGAAATTGAGGGATCTTTCTGGAAGCAACGGTTGGTGTCCCAGCAAGAACGACGAAATACGGTGCGTGAATGCATGTGAGCTGCAACGGCATCGATCGCAACGGCAGCTCTTATACAAGCGAACGAAATACGAATTTGATATAAGCTATTAAAGGCGACCACTAGCCATCTTAATAGCAGCGATGTATGCGAAGAGAGCAGCAACGAAAACGATGGGAACACATTAAATAACGGTGCGTTAGTTGGTGCGTTACATAGGCAACGAGATAGACGAAAGAGCGCAGCACATTAACCGTTGCTTGAGGCTCATAAATGCTCTTGCTTGCGCCGTTTACGAAATTTTCAAATAAGTTTGTTGAATATTTTCATCAAAGCCAAATTAGCCTATGTTAACATTACAAGTAATTTGAATCCAAGTCGAGTCTTTTTATGCAATGAATGTGTGTAAACCGAATTGCTATCACATTATACGAAATATCCAATTAATTGTTAATAATTTATTTAAAAACTGCCACATGTTGGGCGCCAAAATGTTTATTGCATAAAGCTTTTTTTTATACAATACATGAGATATCAGGTCTGGGCGGCGTACAAGTTTTATTAACGTTTTTAATTAGATTGCAGACGAACAAATCTTAGCGTTATAGTAGTTGAGAGTTCGAACAGGAACTGGCTCGTTTAAATAATATCGATAAAAAGCATGTTTACATTATGATAGTTTACAAAAGTGAGTAAGAATTAGCAGAATTTAAACTATTTGACCCAACAGCGGCTCGTCATTGATTCCAGACAACCAAATGAACAAACAATAGATCTCATGCCAAGTATCCCAAGGGGAAAGCCAAGTTCTTCACGACATTAGATGTGAAATCAGGCTATTACCAAATAACACTCGCAGAACGTAACAGACCAAAAACATCGTTTTCCATTAACAAACGAAAACATGAATTTTGCCGGTTGCCGTTCGAGCTATATAACGATGAAAGTATATTCCAGCGCGCAAACTCTCGGCAGTTGATGAGTATTGAGGCTGTTAAAAATATAAAAAAAATTTACTAAAATTTACCAACGGAAAAAGAAATGTTCCACAGCCGGGGCTCGAACTCGGTCTCCCCGTCTTAAGATGCACGACTCTTACCAACTGCACCACACTACCACATTTTTGACGAATGATATAACATTAGTTAACCATCTCAAAAAGTTAACGAAAACGAAAATGTTTTCACTTGTCATTTAAAAGAGACAAATTAATAATAATAATAAAATAATAATTTGGTGTCTTTAGCTTTTATAGTTTGGGAGTTATGCTTAAAAAACCGAGTCAAAAAAGCGATAAATATCGATAATAAGAAAACGAAAAGAGTTATCGATGTTTTGAAAAAAACTTGATCCGCGTATGGTATATACGAGCCAAGATCAGCTTTCTAGCTTTTGTAGTCTCTGAAATCGACGCGTTCATACAGACAGACGGACAGACAGACGGAGATGGCTAAATCGACTCGGCTAGTGATGTTGATCAAGAATATATACACTTTATGGGGTCGGAGATGCTTCCTTCTGCCTGTTACATACATTTGCACAAAACCATTATACCCTTATTTACCCAGTTTCAATGGGTTCAGGATATAAAAAAAATTTAATGAATAATTACCAACGAAAAAGAAAGATTTTATACCAGGAGTCGAACCGCCCACCATTCAGCTTAATCTGCTCATTTCTTATAAATTGCACCATATTTCCACTATTCACTTATGATTTAACATTACTTAACAATCTTTAAAAAATCTTTCACAAACACGCTTAACATAATTCTGCACTTACCACAGAAACAATAAATATTAATAATAGTTATTCATATTTACTTATCAAAAGTCTGTCCCAACGCGGACTCAAGCCGCAGACCCTTCGGCATCAGTTTCACAAGTCTTACTAGCTGCACCACACATCCATTTAGTGCTGTTGTGCTACAACTCAACTTAACCGTTGTAAAAAAAATGCCTAGAAAAACGCAAGACAAAATTCTGCATTTGTATTTATACATGCATATTAACACAGAAATCAGTTGTGCTTGGTCCCCACTGCAGAAAACAGGTTCTTGATTTGATCGTAAACTAAATGTATGATTGTTTTGAAATTTTCAGGACTTAATAAGAACATCAAAATGTATTTACAAACCAATTCGCAAGTTTGTAGTACTTGATTTGTTATTGTTTTGGTTATATCGATATTTGGGGCGATTGGGGAGACGTATTCAAAACCCGAAATATTTAAAATCTGCGTATGCTTAACCCAAACAGGGTCAAAAAACCGATAAATATCAATAATAAGAAAATGGTAAAAGTTATCAAAAATTTGAAAAAAAAACTTTATCAAAATACATTTACTTTATGGGATCGATGGGCCAATGGGTTCAGGATATAACGAAGATAGTAGATGAAATTGTGTACCCATCTTAAGACAACTTAAAATTTGTGGGAGACATTGGCATCTTTAGCATCTATCTATATACCAAATTTATTTGCGCTATCTAAAAAATTGTGGGAAATATACACGTGTAATTGATTGAAGCTGTCAGGTATATCTGTTTTTGCGAATACGGTGGCGGGAGGGGCGTGCCCAACATTTTTTGTCTGTGATGGTTGGGGAGCATTCCAGTAAAATATAAGCAAACCGCTAATCAAAAAAGTCCACAATTTTAAATATAGTCAGTAAACTTGGTATGTAGATAGCTGATGACCTCCCAAAAAGATTGCGGCCTTGGTATCCCGGCTACGCCCCCTGTAACGCCCTCGAGCGGCTCCACCCTAAAAAATCGGATTTGCCTATATCTGCCACAGTTTATGAGCTAGGGTCACCAAGTTATATAATATAATTGCACATATGGCAGGCATGCTCCCCCTAAGCATTACAAAAAAATTTGTTGGCCACACACCCTCCCGTTCCCATAATCATGAAAACCGATTGTGACCTTTATATCCTGGTCTTATAACAAACACATTAAAAATTCATGGGAATACAGGGTTCAAGTCTGAAAACCCCTATTTTTATTTGCATCTTATATTTAGTTGGTCCACCATTGGCATCTATTACAGCCTAGATTTGGCGGAACATTGAATAAACCAAGTTTACAACGGTTTGGGGTGGGATTTCAGCCCAAACTCAGTTTAGAGCGATTTTCCTGTTTCTCTGCTGCTTATGTCATATTTTCGAACCAAATGTTCCAAACCTTCCTGTTGATTTATTGTTTTTAAGTCCGGCAAATTTAGCTGTATTGGAGCAAAGAGCAGTCAATCTATCACAACATGAATATGTTTCAACACTATATGGCATCCAAACGCCTCCATTTTTGACAGTAGGTATAATGTCGGTAAATAAAACTCGGTTCCAAACACCGCATACTTATTTTTTGACGTTTTGTCGGACTTCTTTAAGGATTCTCCGTATATCTCGTTTCGAAAGTGTCTTTGGTCTTCCCTTTCTGGGCTTATTTTCTGCAGTATACATATGTATCAATATAGTTGCGAACAGTAGTAGGGAACTTTTCCTTCTGTGACAGGAAGTGCTGTCAATTTAATTACCCTGGGATGATTAATAAAAAGGGCAGGTACGTGATAGTGACCCTTTTTGGGGGAGGTAGTGAGGGAAACCGATCGTTGAATGATCGCACGTGACCCTTTTGATGGGGAGGGGAGTGAGGGTAACCGAACGTTGCATGGGTAAAAGTGCCCTTTTTATGGAGGGGGAACTGGGAAAGTGTCACTCCAATTTGATTATCTATGCCTTTTCGGAAGTTGTGTGGGTGCCCGATCATTAAAATTCAGATTTAAGGTGTGAGGGCTCATGAGATCACGTACGAACAACTGCACGCATAGACTTGTTCGTGTACTTTTTCGGGGGTAGAATAAGGGACTGCTAATTAAAATTCAGATTTGAAGTGTGAGGGCATATGAGATCACATGCGCACATGTGTATGCATCGACTTGTTTGTCTACCATTTCGGGGGTGGGATAAGGGTCCGATCAAGCACGTGCACACACGCTTAAATATTTAATTGACTCTCCCTTTTTATACGGGAAAGGAACCCAAGGGCGACGACGTACAGGTTTAAGCATGTTTTGTTGGGCGACGGCGCACAGGTTTACGCATGTTTTGTTCGAGAAAAAGGTCGATCGTAAATTTCACGCCTATAGGCGCCTGCTGACAAGGGTAAACAGCTATATTCTATGTGCCTGTGGCAAGGGTCGAGGGCTATTTCATAATTAGATGTAATAAAAGAAACACAACAGGTTTTCATTTGAGAATTTTCTTTATACTTTTATTTGTTTGCTTCATTCATATACAATTGTACAATTTGCTTAAACATTTTTTCTAACTTAGGAGTACATACTTTTATTTATTTGTCATTCTATTGCTTAATTTAGTGTACTGTGATATAAAATGTTTGAGTTTTTCGCTTCTTATAATATAAAAATGACAGTCGCAGGTATCACAACCAGTTGTTGTATCGTTGGACGACCACGTGCATATCGTCAAATGTTCACCGTATTGCGATGCACATTTAGGAATAATAGGATTATAGTGTATACTTGTAATTCGTGTTTTCACTAATGTGTTCCAACATAAGAAAGATGTAAAAAATATGCCCAATCTAATAAACGATCTCCATGATTCACAATCAAACTCAATTTTATTTCCATATTGATTTAATACTAAAATGCATTGATTATCTGTTTTTTTTATACCGAAAATGACATTTTACTGTGTAAAGTTGGGGGTGATCAACTAATGTATTAGGCATAAGAACTCAAACTGCTCTAGTTTTAGCAGTATGTATTCCTTATATGTTAACAGTTGCACCCATTCTTCCTTATCTAGTCCAATAAAGTTGCGTTTATGCTGCTGCAACCAGAGCATGGGAGTAAACTCTCTTGTAGTTGAAAATCCACACTTTATTTTTAGCTGAAGATCTATATAATATTCAAATCCATAAATTACTTCGTGATCTTGTAACTTTCTGCGATTTCTTGTTCTTTTTAACTTTTGTGTGTCCATGTTGCTTGACGATTGAAACAAACTAACTTGAAATTATGAGCACACAAACCTTTTAAGCTAGGAACATTCATTCGATCTTTTAGTATGTTACATAGAGTGGAGACAAGATGTTGAAAGTTGATAGAGACTCCTGTGTTTTAATTGATTTCCAGTACGTATTTGGAAATGATAACCAGATTTTTGTTAAGAAGCTGGCATTCATGCACGATGATCGGTCATACCAAATTTCTTTCACTTTAAGCCACCCTACAATACGAAGGAACTAGACGACGTCGCTCAAAAGACTCATTTTATAACTAAAGAATATGCAGACGGCTTGGACTGGTCTGATGGAAATATTTCATACTTGAGTCTCGAGGATATATTATCACCAAATTTTTTGTTGTTAAATAAACATTCCTTATAACTATTTAAATTTAATTTATCTAACGCAGATTTCTTCACGCCTTTTGATTTTTTAATGCACCCCCCGCCTTCAACTAACAAGGAGTACCATTAAGCTCTAAGCCCTGTAAATTCTAGCATTCTCTTGCCGCAGTTTTCGTCTTTCATCATGCCTAAAACCTTTTTATTGCACCTTTTGACCCCGTATTCTGCCGCCAACACTGCGGGATATTCTAAAGTGTCAAACTTAATTTCAACATTTTGCCTTTTATCGCTAAAGAAATCGTCTGTTTGTATGGAATATATAAATGAGTCAGTGTCCATATAGTTTAATGACACTGACTCTTGAAACTTATGTTTCATGTAATCACAGTGGAAATCATACATTTTCCACTTTGATAACTCTAATACTGTGAAACCTAAGTTTCAAGAGGCCAAAACTGTTTATCATTTAAAAAAAATTCTGGTCCAGTTGTCCAAACGTTTCCCGCCACATACTTAATACTCTTGTGTGCCTTTGTAGCCTTGTCCGCAGCGTTTAAATCAGTTGGTACCCAGCGCCAGTCGTTTTCCTCAGTCGTTTCCAAAATTTCGCTGATCCGGTGAGCAACGAATTGCTTGTACTGACGATGATCTGAGCGTATCCATGAAATAACAGTGTACGAGTCAGACCACAATATAAAGCTTTGTACTTATATTGTGACATGCTAAAATTGTATTTTTAGACGAGTGCCAAGCACAGCTGCCTGCAGCTCAAGTCGTGGCACAGACAACATTTTAATGGGTGCACATTTAGTCTTTCCTGCAATGAACTTGACTTTAATGAGAGCATTGTAATCTATTCTCCAATAGGCTACGGCAGCAAAGGCGGACTCACTAGCATCGACAAAAACATGTAACTCTATTTTTATGTTTGGATCAAACATATTTGGCGAATAGCATCTATCTATCTTAAAGTGCTTCACGCTTTCCAACTGTAAAATCCATTGCTTGAAACGTCTAAATAAATGCTCTGGTAGTAAATCATTCCAATTGATTCCCGTACGTCATACATCTTGTACCAAGACATTGCCATGTATCATAAGGTCTGCTAACATTCCAAAAGGATCATACACTGACATGACCAAACTAAGAAGTTGACGCTTGGTTGGACATCTAACGCCTTTCACAATGTCTTTGTCTACTCGATTTAATTTTAGATCGAATATAAATACGTCATGTTCGTAATCCCAATGCATACCAAGGATTTTATCAACTTTACCACAATCCAATTTGTCTGTTGCTATTGAAATCTCGTCCTTAGTACTGTTTAGATTTTCTCGTACTATTCTTGAGTTTGATACGAATCCCCTTAATTCGAAATTTTCCATCTTATGAACCCTTTTGACTTCATTACTTATTTCATACGCCTCCTTTTCAAAATCGAAGCTTGCAACGAAATCATCCACATAATGTTTTGACTCAATAGCATCTATAACTTTCTCCCTGAATTTTGTGGCGTTTTTGGCATTTACATTTTTAACGTATTGTGCACAGCTAGGGAAACAAGCAGCTCCAAATATCATTACTTTCATTTTGTATATTGATATGCGTGCATCCGTATTACCATGCCTCCATAAGAATCGGAGAGCTTCTTGATCAGCTTCTCTAATTTTCACTTGCAGGAACATCTCTCTTATGTCAGCACATACCGCTACCTTTCTTTGGCGAAATTGGAATAGGATTTGTGTCATTGGCGGATTTTCATCTGGTCCCTTTAATAACTTCGTATTTAAGGAAACACCATCTATCGCGGCTGCAGCATCGAACACCAAGCGCATCTTTTTGTGGGTTTATTTATGTTGTGTACCCCAAAATGCGGCAGATACCATGTTTTAGGGGTAACCACTGAGGCCTCTTCTTTAGTCAGCTCTACGGCGTATCCCTTCCTTATGAAATCCATTGCTGCTTGATTATACTCTTTTATTGTAATGTTGCTACGCATCCTCTTTTTCACTGCATGTAGCCTCTTGACAGCCATGTTGTAACTATTAGGCAGGTGCACAATATCTTCGGCCCAAAGAAGCCCTGTTTCATATGACCCATCCAATTTTTTCGTTGTGTCCTTTAGAATGCTTCTTGGTCTGGTTATGTCTTTTGCCTCCAATTGCTTTGCATCGACTTTAACGCCAAAGCTTTCTGTCGTAAAATAATCTGTCATCATTTTGTGCATATCCGTATCTAAATCCGATGCCACTGTGTTGTGTAGCACGACTGATAGGAACGGTGCAGTCTGCTGCGGCCCTTGCATTGCGGCATAAATATACCAGCCCAATGCTCATTTAGTAGCTACCAAATTGCCGCTTACTATAACACTTTTAGTAGTCGTCACTAATTGGCAATTGTTGAGGCCAATCAATATCATTGGCTCAACATCTGTATATCCCTTTACTGGCACGTTTTTCAAGCTCTTAAACCTTTCCTTTAGTTTGAGTATGTCAATCGATTGTATTGGTAGCTGTAGATCCGGTACTGTGTTGCCATTTATGCGAAGCCATTTACTGTTAGCGTTCTGCGCTCGAATTTTGAGTTCACACTCCATGGACATAACATCTGTTGTATGCTTTCCTATCCAGTTTAGCGTAAGTTTTGATTTGTTGATATCAATTCCCACTTTGTAAGCCAGTCTTTCGTTAATCAATGTTACTGACGAACCCTCATCAATAAATGCAAATGTACTGATTATTTTGCTATTAGGACCAGCTATATCTATCGGCAACACTTTAAAGAACAGTTTTGAACTACACGACTTAATAGTATTTACTGTTGCTTCGCTTGAGTTTTCATCATCGTCTTTTTGTCTATCCTTGTTGGGATCTTGATGTAATGTTCTATGATGATTTTTGGAACACCCATTTATTTTGCATTCCCGTTTAAATTTACAAGATGCCAATGTATGACCTCTCTGCAGACCTCCGAAACAGAGCCCAAGCTCTTTGATTAATGACCATTTATCCTTTACCTTAGCATTGGTGTATGCTTCGCAATTGACTAGGTGATGCTCTCCTTTACATTTATAGCACAACGTATTAATGTTCCTTTGATTACCAATCCCTTTGGTAGTCTGCATCACCGTCCTCTGATGTGGGCGTTGCTCACCTTTTGCTTGCTGTTTCGGCGTCATCAATGTTGCCCTTGCTACACTTTTAGTAATATCGCTGAGCCAGGAACTGAAATGTCTTAAATCGGGATATGGCACAATATTTGTCGCATACTCCATCCATTGTATGCGCTTTATTAAAGGTAGCTTCCCAGCTAGTTGTTCCATCATTGTTGGGTTTTGCAAATAGTGTGTGGCCCCTGCTGATTATAAATATATAACCAGGTTCTTTATTTTAGAAGCAAACGGAATTGTTTTCTCTAAGTTACTCTCGGAGACAGGTGACAAGTCATTTACCATTTCCATCTGGCTTTTTATTAAAAGTTCTGGTCGCCCGTACCTGAATTGTAGTCGATCCATTATATGACCTACATTGACTGGATTAAAACATGGTATAAAATACAGGCCACTCCTCGGCATGTCCGTTAAATTCTGGTAAATCTATTAATTTACGGGGCTGCATGTATTGATACCGTTGCATATGTAAGGAATTGCTCCTCGTTGTTTCTTTATTCTTAAAAACTCTTTCGCCACCCTGAACATGGCCATTGCCCATAGAACCTTGTCCCATAACACTATTTTGCTCATACATACCGACGCGATCAGCGATACGAAACTTATGTGCTTCAGCTTCCGCCGTTCGTCCAAATACGCCTAGTGCGTTGCTGGCTGTAGCAACACCTGTGCCGCCCTGTGTGGCCATCCTCATTGTGCCCCAACAAGCGCCTTGCGTGTCACTACCGGCTGTAGCAACGCCTGTACCACCCTGTGTGGTCAAATTGGCAGTGCGTCCATAAGCACCATACGCGTCACTCCCGGCTGTAGCAACGTCTGTACCACCATGTGTGGTCAAATTGGCAGTGCGTCCATAAGCACCATACGCGTCACTCCCGGCTGTAGCAACGCCTGTACCACCCTGTGTGGATATGTGTTCAATATTCGACTGATCTTCCAATTTACTTACACGGATAAATAATTCATTCGATACAGTCAGAACTCTCTCTGTTTGTGACGACAAATTGTTAATTTGTTCCATTATACTCTGCAGGAGTTTCTCATTTGAATTTTCTGCCATTTTGTCGACAATGGTTTCGTTTAACTCCAATTCGCCTTCGGATTCCATTTCGTCTGCTTTAACTGGAGTTGATGAGTTAGACATCAGGTTCAGCTTCTTCCTATTTCGCAATTCCATTGAATTACGTCTTTACTTCGATATTTTCAACACCAGTGCACACTTACCCGTGTATGTATGTATAGACAAGTCAATTTCACAATGTCTATATATGATGGTGTGAAATTACGAAGTTCCAAATCGCACGCAGTCAGTTAAAATATATAATATAATATAATAGTTACAATAGCACTGCGGTGTAGCAGTGTAGGGTTGGCGTAGGGTTTATTTTAACGTGTTGAGCCGTACGATCTCTGCACAATTCTGCCCATCGCGCCAATGTGTCGAGCTGCAAGCCCGCTTTCTTATTTTTGGTTCGATATTATATCGATATGAGTTTTAAAGCAGTGTTAAGCAATAATATGTCAGGGATTGGGTTGGCATGTCCGGGTGGCAGTTATTTTCAAAATTTTCTTACTCCGCAACACATTGCGTTAGGTATACCCATTGTGGGAAACATTTTTTTTATGATTGTCAAATAGTTTTTGGAACGATTTCCTTTAAGACCTTCATTTGGCAAGTTATGTTTTCTATGTGCATGTTTTTGTTAAAATTTTCTGATATGCTACTAAGTCCATTTCATTATAGCCTCGTGGCTTTTTATGATAGATTAGAGAATATAATCGTGGTGTTAAATTCCATCTTTTGCCGTTTTCTAATATTATTTCATTCCCATATGTTTTTATTATACTACTACCCATTCTTATTTCACCATCCTTCTTGTAGGGACCAAATGCTTTATCTAGCTGACCCTTTCGCTCTAGCTCACTTAGATTGAAATTAAAACTTTCATTGTTCGCTACAGCAGTTTGGTTATAGGTTTCATTAGTAGACAAAAAAGGTTGAGAATAGAATTGATCCCCACTCATTTCATCATCATCATCATATGTATCATGCGATATATTACTATAGTGTGGTTCTACTTTAATTTCTTGTTTTGTATCTTCATCGTTTTCTTCTTTCTTGATTTCCATAGGCTGCTTAGAAATTATTTTTCCACTAACGAGTTTTTTAAGCGGTTGTGTAATTGGTTTAAATGCCTCTTCTAATTCATTTTCCGCTCTCCCTAATTTTATGCTTTGAAATTTTCGTTTTAAAGCGTTTCTTGTCTTGGTCAATTCCTTTAAAAGATGTTCCTTCATTTTTCTATTAGTGGTTTTTGTTGTTTTATTGTTGTTTAAGAGTGGTTTTTTATGGTTTTTTGTGGTTTTTTTTGTTTTTTATTGTTGTTTAAGAGTGGTTTATTGTGGTTTTTTGTTGTTTCATTGTTGATTGGGAGTGGTTTATTGTAGTTTTTTGTTGTTTTATTGTTGTTTAAGAGTGGTTTATTGTGGTTTTTGTGTTTTTTTTTGTTTTTTATTGTTGTTTAAGAGTGGTTTATTGTAGTTTTTTGTTGTTTCATTGTTGATTGGGAGTGGTTTATTGTGGTTTTTTTATACCCTGAACCCATTGAAAATGGGTAAAAAAGGGTATAATGGTTTTGTGCAAATGTATGTAACAGGCAGAAGGAAGCATCTCCGACCCCATAAAGTGTATATATTCTTGATCAACATCACTAGCCGAGTCGATTTAGCCATGTCCGTCTGTCTGTCTGTCTGTATGAACGCGTCGATTTCAGAGACTACAAAAGCTAGAAAGCTGATCTAGGTCGCATTCGGTTCGTATATACCATACGCAGATCAAGTTTATTTCAAAACATCGATAACTCTTTCCGTTTTCTTATTATCGATATTTATCGCTTTTTTGACTCGGTTTTTTAAGCATAACTCATAAACTATAAAAGCTAGAGCCACCAAATTAATTTTTTTATGTTCGCGTAAAACATACGAAGAATTTAATTTAATTTGGATACCTCCCCCAATCGCCCCCAATATCGATAAAACCATAAACAAAGCAAATCAAATACTACACACGTGCAAATTGGTTTGTACATACATTTCGATGATCTGAATAAGTCCTGAAAATTTCATAACGATCGTACATTTAGTTTACGAGCAAATCAAGAATCTATTTTCAGTAGTGGGGGCAAAGCGCAGCTGCATGGCAATTTTTGTGTGTACATGTGCACGCATACATATGCACGTCCAGAAAGTCTTGCGTTTTCGTAGGAATTTTTTTAGGCAACGGTTAAATTGAATTTTAACACAACGAAGTGAAGTAAGAGCGTGGTCCAGTGGTTAAGAGTTGTGCCGCGTAACGCGGAGGTCCGGGTTCGAATTCAGCGATGGTATGGTAGAGCAATGTTGAATTCTTTTATTTTTTCGTTATTTATAATGATTATTATTATTAATTTGTATCGTTTTAATGACAAGTGCAAAATTTTCGTTTTCGTTGACTTTTTGCGATGGTTAAGTAATGTTATATCATTCGTCAAAAATGTGGTAGTGTGGTGCAGTTGGTAAGAGTCGTGCACCTTAAGACGGGGAGACCGAGTTCGAGCCCCGGCTGTGGAACATTTCTTTTTCCGTTGGAAATTTTTTTTTTTTTTATTATTTTTTTTAGCAGGATCAATACTCATCAACTGCCGAGAGTGTGTGTGTATGTGTTCATTTCTGGGTTCGGGGTATCTACTAGTCGGGCGGTCCCGACTAGAGCAATCTCACTTGTTGTTGTTTTTTAGTTGTTTAAGAGTGGTTTTTTTGTTGTTTTATAGTTATTTATTGTGGTTTTTTTTGTTGTTTTATAGTTGTTTATTGTGGTTTTTTTGTTGTTTTATAGTTGTTTATTGTTGTTTTTTGTTGTTCTTTTCTGTTTGTTAGACAATGTGTGAATCATGTTATTATTTATTTCAGACTGATAAATGAAAAATAAATAGTAATATTTATATACCCGTTAAGTAAACAAAAAAAAAATAATAATAATAATGAAAAATAATGAAAATACCAAAGTTAAATTGTAATATAAATTTCTTTATTAAAAAACAAAATCTTGTAAAACAGGTTTACGTAATTATTTGCTAAGAGTTCCTGTTGTAGGATTCAAAAATAGAAACCGTAAACACAAGTGTCCGCAGTTAAAAGTATCATATCTTGAGTATAATTGTATTTGATGTTCTCTTCTAAATAAGTGATTAACTCTAATGGTGGGGGTAAATTTCCAAAACTATCAAAACATCGACTCCCCTTCTCTGTTTTATAATAGGCTACCCAATGTGTTTCACCTCCTGATGAAGAATCCAAGTTAATGATGCCACACTCCCTTTTGCGAACTCGTTTTGGGAGTGGGTCTCTCATAAATACACCTCTGAAATTAGGAATATGCTTGCGCGCAAAATTCAAAATATCAATGTTTGAAAGTGGTTTGTTATGTAGCTCGCCTAGAAGTTTTTTTGAGCAGTTGATATACCGTATCCCTTTTGGTATGGCTTAAGATATAAGCCATTACCTAAAGCAATTGCTTCTAATTTTTTGTTACGGCGTTTATTCTCTTCCAGTTGTTTTCTAGCGTTTTTGGCACTTTTAATAGTTTTAACAATAGCCGAACCACCGGACGCCAGACCTCCTAGCGCACCAAGTGTTCTTAAAATCGGTACAAGTGGCAAAAAACCACCCACTTTAGGAACACTTATTATGCGTGGAATTATTACATCTCTTTTCTTATGTCCGAGTGACTTGTTTATGGCTTTTTTAGCTATTTGTATGGCTGAATGAATATCAAATGGTTTTTTCTTTTTTAATTCACTAGAGGCTAGTTTAACTGCATTCATAAATGTTTTCTTTTTTTCACAAGGGTTTTTCTTCCTTCGATTGAGACCCAATCCAGATTTCTTCCTTTTTCCATGAGGTTTTGCTTTTTTCTTCCTTTGATTGAGTCCCATTCCAAATTTCTTTTTTGCTTTCATTGCGTTAGTCACGAAATATGCCGCGGCTCTTTCTCCAAGACTGCTATCAGGCGCTTTAACTCGTTCCCACGCTCTTTCTGCTAAAACTAGATCGGCTGTATGACGATCTTTTAGGTCTTTGTGTTTTGAGTATGCAATATCGTGCTCTCTGCATGCGACGTCTAATGGATATATTTCTTTGTCACCGCGCTCTAAACGCGCCTTGAGTTTCGTTCCTGGTCCACAAAACTGATAACCTGGCAAGTGTAATTCTACTTGCAGGGAGTTTATTATTTTGTTTATAATACCTCCTCCGTGATAGACGTTGATTTTGTTACTAAGCGGTTTATAAAAGTGCATTACCATTTTATTAGCTCATTATTCATCAAAGTGTTGTTAATGAGTGACGTGCTTATGAGGAAACCATATCTAATATGCGTTTCATTAAGCAAAAAACGAACATAGAAGTCAGAAATTTCGACTTGAGAAACGATGAAGAACAAACGATTAGACATAGTCGTGTATTACCCAATTCAATTAGAGCTCTAATTGTTGGACCTTCTAATTGTAATGATTAGTTTAATCGAGAGTCCTAATAAACTACATTTCAATACCCAGGAGTGTGTGTCATACGCTGAAAAATTCTGGTTGGTGCAATGGGTCTGATAGACTCCTTGAAGACGGCGGTTATTTTAACTTTTCGATACCTCTTAAATTTTTACTTGGATTTGTAGAAGTCTTGTTAAATTGTTAGCATGAGCTTGTATTGCTCATGTCTAAAAGTATGGAAGATGTGTTTTATCCGAAAATTGGAAGTGAAGAGTTTATTTAATATAATATAATATTTCTAATATAACATAGAAAATTCCACATATAACGCTTAGTGATGAGAAGAAATTGGAAATGTTTAGTTTGATCAAAAATGGAGCATCATTACCAATGGACTTTCGCAATTGGGACTGTTATCTTAATCCATCACTATCAGAAGGCAACCAACATATATAGAATGTCAAGCTTGCTGCTAATAGGGAGCGACCACGCCTTGCGATAATTGTCTTTAAATTAGCTGGAAAAATTATACACAATCATTTGAGAAACTTAAAGGTGTACTTGAACTCTGAGACGTATCCATATGATGATATGAATGTGAATTTTGCACGAGAACGTTATGCTACTCTCTGTGACATGTATACGAATTTCCAACAAAGTTTTTATATGAAAGAGCCTCAGCCATTGCTTTCATCTACGGAATTTAAAAACATGCGCCGATTGTAGTTATTGATCTATCTCATCAGAATGAGTCTGTTGAAATGGGGCCAATTGATGTAAGAGTATCTTTCAATGTAGAGAATGCCAGTTATCGAGACTCAAAAGTATATTATTTGCTTATACATGATCGATTAGTTGAATATTCACCGTTGTCTGGAATTGTTCAGCGCAATATTTAAAAATTTAAATAAAAAACGTATGAATGTATCAGATTCTCCTTATTATTGTTAATAAAAAAAAATAAAATAAAAACAGATCGTTTATTTAAAAAAGTTAATTGTATTTTATTTTCCATAAGTTTCAAAATTTGTACTTTCCATTATTACAAAAAGTTTAAATAAATTATTTAGCGCACAGTGGTAGGAGGATTTTTTATGAATTTTAAAATTTGTGAAATAGTTTGGGAAGTGTATTATTCCAAATCGACTATGGTTGCCTGAGGTAAATATTTGATTAGAAATTGTTTCTTAGCTTCACCCCGAACGATGAGTGTACTGAAGCTGTTTAATGGTGATAATATATCCTCGAAACTCAAGTATGAAATATTTCCATCAGACCAGTCCAAGCCGTCTGCATATTCTTTAGTTATAAAATGAGTCTTTTGAGCGACGTCGTCTAGTTCCGTCGTATTGTAGGGTGGCTTAAAGTGAAAGAAATTTGGTATAACCGATCATCGTGCCTGAATGCCAGCTTCTTAACAAAAATCTGGTTATCATTTCCAAATACGTACTGGAAATCAATTAAAACACAGGAGTCTCTATCAACTTTCAACATCTTGTCTCCACTCTATGTAACATACTAAAAGATCGAATGAATGTTCCTAGCTTAAAAGGTTTGTGTGCTCATAATTTCAAGTTAGTTTGTTTCAATCGTCAAGCAACATGGACACACAAAAGTTAAAAAGAACAAGAAATCGCAGAAAGTTACAAGATCACGAAGTAATTTATGGATTTGAATATTATATAGATCTTCAGCTAAAAATAAAGTGTGGATTTTCAACTACAAGAGAGTTTACTCCCATGCTCTGGTTGCAGCAGCGTAAACGCAACTTTATTGGACTAGATAAGGAAGAATGGGTGCAACTGTTAACATATAAGGAATACATACTGCTAAAACTAGAGCAGTTTGAGTTCTTATGCCTAATACATTAGTTGATCACCCCCAACTTTACACAGTAAAATGTCATTTTCGGTATAAAAAAAACAGATAATCAATGCATTTTAGTATTAAATCAATATGGAAATAAAATTGAGTTTGATTGTGAATCATGGAGATCGTTTATTAGATTGGGCATATTTTTTACATCTTTCTTATGTTGGAACACATTAGTGAAATCACGAATTACAAGTATACACTATAATCCTATTATTCCTAAATGTGCATCGCAATACGGTGAACATTTGACGATATGCACGTGGTCGTCCAACGATACAACAACTGGTTGTGATACCTGCGACTGTCATTTTTATATTATAAGAAGCGAAAAACTCAAACATTTTATATCACAGTACACTAAATTAAGCAATAGAATGACAAATAAATAAAAGTATGTACTCCTAAGTTAGAAAAAATGTTTAAGCAAATTGTACAATTGTATATGAATGAAGCAAACAAATAAAAGTATAAAGAAAATTCTCAAATGAAAACCTGTTGTGTTTCTTTTATTACATCTAATTATGAAATAGCCCTCGACCCTTGCCACAGGCACATAGAATATAGCTGTTTACCCTTGTCAGCAGGCGCCTATAGGCGTGAAATTTACGATCGACCTTTTTCTCGAACAAAACATGCGTAAACCTGTGCGCCGTCGCCCAACAAAACATGCTTAAACCTGTACGTCGTCGCCTTTGGGTTCCTTTCCCGTATAAAAAGGGAGAGTCAATTAAATATTTAAGCGTGTGTGCACGTGCTTGATCGGACCCTTATCCCACCCCCGAAATGGTAGACAAACAAGTCGATGCATACACATGTGCGCATGTGATCTCATATGCCCTCACACTTCAAATCTGAATTTTAATTAGCAGTCCCTTATTCTACCCCCGAAAAAGTACACGAACAAGTCTATGCGTGCAGTTGTTCGTACGTGATCTCACACCTTAAATCTGAATTTTAATGATCGGGCACCCACACAACTTCCGAAAAGGCATAGATAATCAAATTGGAGTGACACTTTCCCAGTTCCCCCTCCATAAAAAGGTCACTTTTACCCATGCAACGATCGGTTACCCTTACTCCCCTCCCCCTCAAAAGGGTCACGTGCGATCATTTAAGAACCACTTTCCCAGTTTTCCCTCCACAAAAGGTCACTTACTCATGCAACGATCGGTTTCCCTTACCCCCCTCCCCCTCAAAAGGGTCACGTTGACTCATTCATCGATCGGTTTCGCTCACTACCTCCCCCAAAAAGGGTCACTATCACGTACCTGCCCTTTTTATTAGGGTCATGGTCACGTACCGACCTTTTTTAGGGTCACAGTCACGTAGGGTCATAAATCATTAATTATTCACCCCAGGGTAATTAAATTGACAGCACTTCCTGTCACAGAAGGAATAGTTCCCTACTACTGCGAACGATGGTCTGAATTCTAGATCGACTCAATTTAACTATTTGTACGAGTTCACCATATTGCAATCATTACGCAGGCTAATAATCAAAATGCGCACAGAAATGAGTATATCCTTGCCTTTTTCCACTTTTGACGAAAATAATCGCAGCAAAATTACGTTTGTTGACTTTGGAAGAAGTACAAAAAGCAAATTGTCAAAATAGTCCGGGAATTTCCTCTTTTGACCTAAATTTTGCACTTAATTTAACGTTGTAAGCAAACGTTTTTGCGCTCAGTTTTATTTTGCTACTCGTTCACGAAGTGAAACTAGTAAATTGGGCTTGTACAGTGGCCGTTATGCTGACCGTCTGTCCGGATAAACGCAACTTTTTTCAGCGCTATTGAAGATAGCGACTTGAAACATTGGATATATTGTAGAAGGACAAATGCAAATACACAAGTACATGTTAAAATACTTGGTGTTTTATACGGCAAAACAAAATACATATATTAAGCTTGTTAATTATCGAACGATCTGGCAGCGCTACCAATATGAACGATGTATGTACACTGTAGCGCACATTAAAGAGTTGAATATGCGCCTTTGAATAAAAGGCACTAATGTTATGTAATCGGTTGTTTCTTGGCTTTATTTCTAATGTGGCTGTATTGTAGAATACCGCATAAAAGCAAAAAATATATCAACAGGTTATGGGCCCAGGCGACTTAAATACGGTATAGCCCAGAATCTTGGTGATATAAAAAGCCCGTGAAGAAACGAAATATAGCTATTTTTTGATATTTTTGTATGTCGTTTGTTTGTTTTCACTCAAAAAGGTAGACGACAAAAACTATGCGATTTGGCAAGTCCAAATGTGCAGTGCACTAGTTCACTCTGATGCATCGAAAATAACTAGTGGTGTCGAAGTAAAGCCGGGTCGAACAGTGGTAACAGTTCGTTTGTCGGAAGATATGAACGCGGTTAAATACATGAATGATTTCGAAAATGCGAAATTCGCGATGAGCTTCCAAATTTCAACATGTTGCGAAAAAAATTCTTGGAAGAAGCAGTTCGAGGAATTAACGCGAAAGACCAAAATGCTGTACAACAAGTATACATGGTGAAGAATAAAGCGAATAAGGCAAGTGACGCGAAGGGAAAACGTTTCGTATATGGCAAGCACGGACACTTCGCGGCGGCCTGACGCCAAAACAATCGGAAAAACGAAGAAATAGTGCCGAAAGAAGAGGGAGAAAAACATCGTTCGTTTGTGTGTGTCGCCAAAAGCTGCTCTCTTTTACAGTAAGCAAAATACACACAGCGATTTTTAGTGCTTGGAGAGTTGTGCTACCACACACATGTGCAACAATCGAGAACTATTCGTCGAGTATACAGAAGCTCATGAGAAAGTGTTAGTTGCGGGAAATAAATCAATCGATGCTGTAGGCGTAGAAACAGTACGCATTAAAACGAATAAATCCGTGTTTAATTTGAAAAACATACCGGAATTACAAGCAAACTTTTCCTCAGTTAGCAAAACGGACTTGAGATTATCTTCGGTAGAAAATTTGCAATAATTAAAATAAAAGACAATAACGAGGGGATCGCAATTGCAAATAAAGATAACGGCTTGTATATGTTTAGAAATGCGGTTCAGTCGATGTACCTATCGTGTGTCGAGTACGGTATAAAGTGCCATAATAGATTTGGACATATAAATATGCAAAGCCTGTATAAAATGGCATCTGATGAAATCGTACAAGGTATCGAGAAATTACAGCCGTCGGTAAGTCTTACTTGTGAATCTTTTATGAAAAGTAAAATTTGCTCACAACCTTTTACAGAGGCAATTTACCGTGCCAAACACTTGGATGTGTGTAATACGAAATCGATTGGCGGGTCAAGATATTTTCTTACATTTATTGACGATAAGTCCAGATACAAGCAAGAGCAAGGAATTCGAGCGATATTTGAAAGGTGAAAGCATTAAACGATAGCTGACAGTGCCACATACGCCCCAACAAAATGGCGTAGCTGAGCGTTTCAATCGTACGCTAGTGGAGATGGCACGCTGTTTGCTAGTTCACTCAGGACTCGAAGAAAAGTTCTGGGCGGGGGCGTGTGCATGTGCGACATACATTAGAAACCGCACAACAACAAGGGCTCTTCAAGACGCAACCCCGTTCAAACCAAGGTTTCAGAGGAAACCAATGATCAAGCATTTCCAGGCATTCGGATGCTTAGCAGTTGGTCTTGATAAAACACAAAAACGTAAGTTTTTTGCTAAAGGCAAGGAATACATATTTGTAGGGTATAGTACCGGATCTAAATGTTACAGACTATATGATCAAGAGCAACGAAAGATCGTAGTTAAACGAGATGTTAAGTTTGATGAAAACATTCTAATGGGAATGCAAAACACAGATGTTTTAAATGTGGTTCAGAATGAGGCTGAAAAATGGACTTGCCATACTCTGAAGAAAAATACATCGAAGAAAGTTCAGTCTGGGCATGGGCGTCCACGAATAATTCGTTCTGGAAGACCGGGCAGACCGACATATCAGAAAAATATTATCAACGTAATGCAGAAAATAGAAGAGGTTAAAGTTCCGGAACCCATAAAAGTGGCACTAGCATCGGATAATATGGAGAACTGGAAGAAGGCAATGCAGCTTGAGTACGACTCGGTGGTAGCTAACAATACATGGATTTTGGTCGACCTGCCTCCCGGCAAGAAAACAATCGAATGCAAGTGGGTATATAGCTTGAAAAAAATACAGAAGGGTTCATAGATCGATTCAAGGCAAGGTTCGTGGCTAAGGGTTGCAGCCAGCAATATGGAATCAACTATAAAGACACGTTCTCACCTGTAGTGCGTTACGCAACAATACGCTTGGTTTTCGCATTGGCAGCGGAGCTCCAACTATATTTGCACCAAATGGATGTGTACATGGCGTACTTAAATAGTGAATTAAGTGACGAAATTTACATGACCCAGCGCGATATTTTTAACAGCAAGGAGCACCCTAAATTGTGGCAAAGCAAAACAAGGCAATCGACGATTTGAAGCAATCCGGCCGCGAATGAATTCAAAGTTAGATGGTGTTCTAAAGAAGTATGGATTTCAACCTTGCAGCAACGAACCATGCCTGTATACAATGTCTGTTGGCGATAACATTAATCAAGCAATACATTGGAAAGCAGTTTAAGTCAATGGACAAATGACCAGTAAGCAGCTTTCTTGGTTTTGAAGTAAAACGTTCAGAAAATATATTGATATCTTGTTGTATCAATACAATATGCAAAACTGTAGATTTGCGGCGACCCCATTGAATACAGGATATCAGGTGAAAGTTTCCGATGAGTCTAAGTCAGTGGATGCAACAAAATACCAGACGCTGATTGGAAGTTTGATGTACTTAGCGATATCTACATGACCAGATATTCTTAATTCGGTATTAAAGCTTTCACAGAAGAATAAGAATAGCGCAAAACACATACTGCGTTATTTATCCAGCACAAAGCATTACAAGTTGCACTACCACAAGACGAACAAGTCAATCGAGGGTTATACAGATGCCGACTGGGGAGGTAAAATTATCGATTTATTATTTTTTCTTACTGGCTTGAGCAGTGTTTTCCTGGCAATCGCATAAACAGTCGACAGTGGCCCCAAGCAGCACCGAGGCGGAGTACATGGCTATGGCGGCAGCGGCTAAAGAAGCGGTGTATTTAAGAAGACTCATTAGGGAAATTGGGTATTTTCCTTCCGCTTATCCGTTGTGTTATGGAGACAACCTCAGTGCGCAGCATTTAACTAAGAACCATATGTATCATGCAAAAAGCAAACATATCGACATACGTTATCAGATCATTCGAGAATTGGTTGATAAAGATGAAATAGTTTTAAATTATGTGGATACAACAAATATGATAGAAGATATTTGTACTAAGAATTTAAATAAGCAAAAGCATATGAAATTGGCCAAACTAATCCATGAAGGAATGCACTGGGATTCAGCAATTGAAAAAATCGAATATTCGTTAAACAACACCATACATCGTCGCATTAGAAAAATACCTAGCAAACTATTATTTGGTGTAGAACAAAAAGGCAAGGTCATAGATGAGTTGAGAGAGAAATTAAAAAAAAATTAATCAAACAGTTCGATAAATTTAAAAGAATTCTGAAAAGAGGCCGTGGAAAACTAGTTAAGAGCACAATTATATAATGAATCAAATAAGAATAAAGTAAAAAGGAAGACTAAAGATTATAGAAGATGAGATTATGTGATGGTTACAAATTAAAACAGCATAGTAGGGGTTATAAATGCTCATATTTATAAATAAGAACACAAAATGTAAATTACTGTACAACAAACAAACAAAATGTTTTTTTAAATTAAGACAACCATACCATTTGACATCCATTGTAAACTAGGATAAGGGGATCTAGATCGCAGGATGGCCGAGTTATAGTAGGACAAATGCATATAGACTAGTACATACATACACTAATAAGTTGTTCTGTGATATTCCGTTAACCCAAGTTCCTTATAGCCTCATACTCTTTAAAATACAAGTGCGAACATCACTTGTCTCGCCCCTGCACACATGTAGCAAGTAAGCTTGTAAGCAACATTCATTTAGTGCGAGTCTGGACGGCGCATTTTAATTAATTTCTCGGTCGAATACTACAGTATACTAACAGTTTTGCTCTTCGTACAAACTGTCAAGATTTTTGTGCCACGCTCACTCAAATCGCAAATCGATAAAAGATGAATATTTCCCAAAATTATAAAGATGGAGCCACAATTTGGTATCGAGATAGCCCCACAGACTGCAAACTTGATATCCTGGCCACTAGAAAGGCCCCCAGCGCCACCGTCCTAAAAAATCTGATATGTCTATATCTCCCACAGGTTTAAGCTACAGTCAAGATATATAAAAAAAAAGATTCCTTCCGAACCTCCCGACCCCGGTAAAAAAATTTCCCGGCCACGCCCCCGCATATCTCGAAAAATTATATCCCGTACAAATTTTAAGCCAAATGTACCAAATTTGGTATATATATAGCTACTGACCTCCTACAAAGATTGACATTCTAGCTACGCCCAGTAGAATGCTCCCGACGCCCCCGCCCTACAAAATCGGATATGATTATCTCTCCCAAAGTTTTAAAGCCCCAGTAATAATAACTAACTAATAACTAATAACGTTACTAGACATTTTTATACTTGCTTACAAAGGGTATAATTGTGTTATGCAATTGTATGTATAATGCAGAGGGAAGCATCTCCGACCCCATAAAGCATATATATTCTTGATCAGCATCACTAGCCGAGGCGATTTAGCCATGTCTGTGTGAATGAACATGTCAATTACAGAGACTAAAAAAGGTAGAAAGGTGATCTTGGACTCATCATTCGGTTCGTATATACCATGCGCAGATCAAGTTTATTTAAAAAGATCGATTAATCCTTTCTGTTTATTATAACCGATATTTGTCGCTATTGTGACCCGGATTTTTGTGTATAACTTCCAAACTATAAATCACAAATTTATTTTAATATGTTCGCGTAAAGCATATGCAGATTTGAAATATTTAGGTTATTATTCAAATCAAATACTACAGGCTTGCAAATTGCTTTGTACATATTTGATGATGATTTGATGCTCTCATTAAGTTTTTTCGTTTTAATCTTTTATTTTTTCGTCATTGATAAATTATTAATATATATTATTTTAATGACAAGAGCAGAATGCTAATGAACGCTTTTTTGACATTTTTTATACCCTGAACCCATTGAAAATGGGTAAAAAAGGGTAAAATGGTTTTGTGCAAATGTATGTAACAGGCAGAAGGAAGCATCTCCGCCCCATAAAGTGTATATATTCTTGATCAGCATCACTAGCCGAGTCGATTTAGCCATGTCCGTCTGTCTGTCTGTCTGTATGAACGCGTCGATTTCAGAGACTACTAAAGCTATAAAGCTGATCTTGGTCGCATTCGGTTCGTATATACCATACGCAGATCAAGTTTATTTCAAAACATCGATAACTCTTTCCGTTTTCTTATTATCGATATTTATCGCTTTTTTGACTCGGTTTTTTAAGCATAACTCCCAAACTATAAAAGCTATAGCCACCATTAATTTTTTTATGTTCGCGTAAAACATACGAAGAATTTAAGCCCTTCAGGTTTTGGATACCTCCCCCTAAAACCATAAACAAAGCAAATCAAATACTACACACGTGCAAATTGGTTTGTACATACATTTCGATGATCTGAATAAGTCCTGAAAATTTCATAACGATCGTACATTTAGTTTACGAGTAAATCAAGAATCTATTTTCAGTAGTGGGGGCAACGGTTAAATTGAATTTTAACACAACGAAGTGAAGTAAGAGCGTGGTCCAGTGGTTAAGAGTTGTGCCGCGTAACGCGGAGGTCCGGGTTCGAATTCAGCGATGGTATGGTAGAGCAATGTTGAATTATTTTATTTTTTCGTTATTTATAATGATTATTATTATTAATTTGTATCGTTTTAATGACAAGTGCAAAATTTTCGTTTTCGTTGACTTTTTGCGATGGTTAACTAATGTTATATCATTCGTCAAAAATGTGGTAGTGCGGTGCAGTTGGTAAGAGTCGTGCATCTTAAGACGGGGAGACTGAGTTCGAGCCACGGCTGTGGAACATTTCTTTTTCCGTTGGAAATTTTTTTTTTTGTTATTATTTTTAACAGGATCAATACTCATCAACTGCCGAGAGTGTGTGTGTATGTGTTCATTTCTGGGTTCAGGGTATCTACTAGTCGGGCGGTCCCGACTAGAGCAATCTCACTTGTTTTTGTTTTGTGATGGTTGAGTTATGTTATGTCATAAGTAAATTAAATGGTAGTATGGTGCAGTCGGTAAGAGTTGTGCAGCAAAAGCTAAAGGGTCGGCGGTTCGAGTCCCAGTGTGGAATCATTCTTTTTTCGTTTATAATTATTAATTCAATTATTTTACATTTTAATTTAAATTATGGATTCAGGGTATCTACTAAATTCTTTCTAAGCCATGAATATTGTAAGTAGGGTTTTTGCATTTTTTTCAATGCCTATCCTGCTGCAAGATATTAACCACATTTAAAAATATCATTTCTTATGATTTATTTATGTTCTGCGTTCAAGTTAATAGTTATGCTTCCGAATCAGAGGTATTACATCTTATCGACGAGCCGATTTCGCGGCACAGGTCAGCGCTAAGAAAGAACTAACTGTTAAGGGCAGCCAGCGAGAAAAGTGGAGCGCTCAGCAATGACAATAACGCCGATCGCTGACGATACATATTGGTTCGCTTTTTCCCAACTGTGGTTTAGAGTAGGAGCTTTCGGCTTTCTAGATAGCTATCATCAATATGTTGAAATACAGCCGCAAACCATAACACTACCCCCGCCGTGTTTCATGGTTGCACTTAGTATTTGGGTTCTGTCCTTCCGTCGCTGCCAAAAATGTTTAACTTGCTCTCTTCCAAGAAAACCACAAGCTTTGATCCTTTTTGGAGTACTATGGTTTGGCGGAAGCCAAATACTGAGCTGTAAAAGGAAAACTTGAGTGCAACCGTGAAACACGGCGGGGGTTGTTTTATGGTTTGGGGCTGTATTCCAACAAAAGGAGTAGAACTTTTGTGGTTGTTGATGGTATAATAACCCAAGATCAGTTCCTGAAAATTTTGAAGGAGAACTTGGAGCAGTCAGCCGAGAAAATGGGTATTGCCGACACCTTTAAGTTATGTCAGGACAATGACCCGAAGCATAAGGCATATGAAATTAAGTTCTGGTTGCTGTATAACTGCCCATAAGTATTGGAAACGCCGCCCCAATCACCTGATCTCAATCCCATTGATAATTTGTGGAGTGAGTTGGACCGCACAAAACGCCAATATCGGCTTTGGCTTTTTTTGTTTATTTTTATTTATTTCTTTAATTTTAAATAAAATCCTAATATATGTACCATTATGAAAAGGTAATTGAACAAGCTTTATCATACTATTTTTAAAAAAATTTTCCTTTTAGTTTTATACGTTTTATTCGTATTTAAAGTTGAAAAAAAAACCGAATATTAATGTTATCCACTGTATATAGGTTAATTTAGTTGTGTAGTTCATTAGACGTGGTGTTCCCGCGTGGCTGCTGATTGCGTAATCCAGGTCCGGCGGAGCTTCCTTGAGGATGTCGATCCGGGGTAAGATCCTGAGATGTATTACAATTAGGATGATTACGTTGGGAGACTTGACTTCGTCCCCTTTGAGGTTTACTGTCCTTGTGGTACAGTAATGTGTTCAATAAAGACAAATATATCGGCCGTGAGCCGGAGTACAATTCAAAGCGACTTATGTCTTCTTTATTTAAAATCGAACTAAAGCTAAAGATAAAGGCAAAGCATAATTCTACCCAGGAAAGCCAGTGTATCGCGCCGTAATACCACCGTCGGCATGCCGACTCAGCATTCTAAGCGACGCAGCACTTCAGCATAAGAAGTGTCATACGATCGCTGTTGATTGTTGCTAGTGCTGAGCACTGAACCCACAATTTGGCGTGTCAGCATTGTTTACGTAGTGTTACTTGGTTGCTACGGAATTTATGTGTGAGTTCTCGTCGAGAGTTAGTATAGTGTGATTGTGAGATACGGGATAAATGGCGATTTTCTTACATCTGGCTGCGACCCTTGAGAAGGCTATTAGTATGTGGATTATATCATCGGACTGTAGAACCCTAATCTTTGAGGCTTCTATTAAACTAACTATTGGTGTGTCCTGCTTGACAAGTGATTTCAAATCTGCGTGATTTAATATTGTAGGATTTAATATACCAGATTTTGCCAAGGTTATTGTGAGGATTAAATTTTGAATTTCGATGGTTAGCATTCTGTTCCTAGCCAAGAGCGCCTCGTACAGGTGTGGGGTGTTGGTTAATTTATTTTGTTGAGCTTTTATTATTTGGTTTATGGTATCATTTATTTTTTTTATCTGCTTCTGTGTCTCAGAATTTATGGCTATTTGTCTGGAATTTGGTTGTGTGGTGAAATTATGGTGCTTTGTAAAAAGGTAAAACTATTTAATTAAGACAGACGCTCCTACGTACGCTTGTTTTTCCTGTCTGGTGCAGAGGGGGGTTAGCTTATTTCCTAACCTCTTGTTGTTTTTGAGGAATACATCCTCTCCTACCGCAAATACGCGGTTTTGTCTGTTTGCGTTACACCTTTCTATGGTGTTTTGTTGGGCTTTTGCCAGCTTGGAAGTAATACCTGAACAGCGCCTTTCGGGTCGCGCGCGAAGAACTTCAATTGGTTTTTTGCAAGTGACCGAATGTAGCGTTTTATTGTATTTTATTGTTGCTTTCAGGATTAATTCAACTGTGTCCTCGATTTTTTGTCAATCTTTATGCACCTAGCGATCTCAACTAACGTACTGTGGAATTGTTCCACTGGGCCATTGGATGAACTGTGCAGAGGAGGAGCGTTTACAATATCAATGTCGTATTGGTTCTTCAGCATGGATGTTATGGTCTCTTAGTTGAATAAAAGACAATGTAAATACTAAGATGAGTAACGCAGTACACCGAAATGCTACAAGGCAGCTTGATATTTTGCAAAATTGAGAACGAAAACGAAATCGGTGCACTTGCGCTCTCACAATTTAAAGAGCGTAAAATTCTAAAAGTAGAATGCGCTCTCAGCTTGGCATGCTAAGTGTCGTGAGAGCATTTATGTTTGGTCTTGGTTTCAACTTCAGCAGGCGGGCCAATTTTAATAACTTTTGATTTTCGAGCCGTGAGTACACCCTTTCCCTGAATAGGCTATGTTTACTTTTTTAGTGCTTTTAACATTTTATTTCAAAACTACTACAAACAAATTGCTAAATCAGTATAATTGTATATCAATATGAAGCAAAATGTTTGCTGCATATATACTGAGTTTCAATTAAACCATTAGTTTGCAATTTGAGACTACTTCCTTGGCTAAATTGCTCATGTTCGGAAAGAAGTAGTCGAGCAAGATTTGTTTGACGTTGGAAACTTGCTAATGTGGGGAGGTTACAATGGATAGCGTTTACGACCTCCGTATTTACAACTTATTTAAGAGTTTTTAAAATGCTGTTCTTATCAGTAAAGTTGATCAAGTGGCGAGTTTTGTTGCGGACCAAGACCAAGATGCGTTTCAATGGGAAACGTGCTTCTTCCAGAATGATTTGGTTTCTGAAGCAATTTAAGGGTTTGTCCGTGGCCTCGACCGTGTAGGTCAGTGAAAGTTCGCTGTGAACAGTTGCGGCGTCTGATTGAGGCTCGTTTTGTAGGGCATTAAGATTTTGTCTGCATCTGCTACAAAATTTTCTTTGCCCGGTTTATAACAAGCTCTGGCGTTGTGTTGGTCAATGTAGGCTTTCCACCTTTTTATTTTCGCATTAGTGTTTTTGTCCGCTACTGCGAAGGTGAGCGGCTGGTATCAGTGAAAATGTTAATTTATCTGGAGCCATATAGATAGTTTTGCAATTTACCTAAGGCCCATACGATAGCAAGCCTTTCGTTGGTTGCGTAGATCAATTCTGCACTTTTTAGGGTACGAGAAATCATGATAATTGGTCTGCCTTCCTGAGATAGAACTGCACCAATTCCGTTTGCCGAGGCATCGGTGGTTAGATCAAAGGCTTTTTTAAAGTCCGGGTACACCAAAATTACGTCTTCTGACGCCAAGATGTTGCGTAAGCGTTGAAATGCGTTGCGTTGTGTTTCATTGAACTCGACTGGTATTTTCTTTGACCTATGCTTACTCACTGAACCATTCTCACCTTTTAGAATATCGGTTATTGGACGAGCTATTGATGCAAAGTCTTTTATGAAGACTCTGTAATAGCTTGCCAGACCCAGGAACGATCTGACACCGTAGACGTTTTTGGGTTCGAGGTACTCTTGAACGGCCCTGACTTTCTTTGGGTCGGACATGGTGCCGTCCTTGCTTACGATGAATCCCAGATACTCTACACTTTCTTTAAAAAGTTAGTTTTCTCTTGGCTTACCCTCATATTGGCTTCAATTAGGCACTCGAGTACCGTGTCGATGTGTCTGACGTGGTCTACTTTGTTTTTTGAGAAAACTATGACATCGTCTACGTAGACGTAACAAATTTTCCCAATATGTTCCATTAGAACATCATCGATTGCCCTTTGGAAGATGCTGCCAGCATTCTTAAGACCAAATGGCAGTCGGCAGAATTCGTATTTGCCACCGCAAACAGAGAATGAGGTTTTTTCGCGGTCATGTTCCGAAGGTATATTTGGTGATACCCTGATTTTAGATCGAGGGTAGTGAAAAATTTAGCGTTTCCCAGGTTCGCTAGAATCATGGGAATGCTGGGCATTGGGTAACGATCAGGTATAGTCTTTTCGTTCAGTTTCCTGAAATCGATGACTAATCTTTTCTTTGTGTTGCCATAGGCGTCTGTGCCTTTTTTGTCAACAACCCACGTTGGGATGTTGTAGGGTGACCTTGATGGTCTGATGATGCCGTCTTTTAATAGTTGCTTGACTTCACTGCTTATGAAGTCAGAAACGCCCATTAGATTTGGGTAACTTCTGGCATATATTAGTTCGTTGTCAACCGTGCGGATTGTGGCGGAGACAGAGGTGTTAAAATGGAATGCTTCTTCTTCTGTTGAAAATGCCTTTTTCCTCTTAAGTATAATTTTCCTGAACTCCTTTTTGACGGAGGTAGGAACTACGATGTCGTTTACATCGGTGAAGTTTACATCAGTGCATTTCTGGTATTGAATTTCTTCAGATATGCCCTGATACTCTAGTAGATTCTTTGTAAGGTTCAGCTGTACTCTGGCTTGTGTTAACAAGTCGAATCCAAGTGTGAAGTGTGATTAAAAATGTTCATCAGGCATTTCTCCTTTATTTCAGTGGACCCGTGGATTGAATTCACTGAGAATGGCTTGGCGACCGGCAATATGGTTTTCAGCTCCTTTACGGGCTTAACATAATTTTTTGCCATTTTCTCCCAGCCAACCGTCGTTCAATGAACGGCAACCGGGAGTGTTCCCTAACAAATGGACAAAGTCGGCTTGAGCGTACTCTTCCTCGCTGTCAATTTCTTCGACAGCAGCCTTTGCAGCTTTTTCGTATGCTATTTTTTGTTCTTCGGAGTCTTCTTGAACAATGTTGTTAAGACGTTGCCGTCTTGGTCCTCTTTGTCGCTCTGAGGAGTTTCTCCTCTTAGGAGCGTTTGACTCATTTGGTTGGTTCTGATTGTATTCGGTACGCTGTCTGAATTCGGAAGAAGAATCTACCTCCATTGGTTGTGGAGCTTGCGCTTGGCTTTTTTTGTGTGGTTGCTCCTGTGGAGCGTCTTTCTTGCGCTTGTAGTGAGGGTTTCTATCTTGACCGTGGTCTTCCTTGTTATTTCTACTCGGTTTGCTATACGGTCTGTGTTTGCTGTTTTCAGCTGCTTGGGATCGTTCGTCAACAGCTTTAGCGTAGGAGTTTGCGAACATGCTCCTCTCTATGCTGGCTTCCGCTTATATGGCGAGAGCTAGTGCAGAGGGCAAGTCTTTGGGTTGCGCTGGGAATACGAAGGCTCTGAGTTGTTTTCTCAGGCCTGAAATAAAAGTGTGTAAGGCGTCGGCTCTAACTTCAGCGTTAAGCAAATCAGCGCCTTCTTGTTCATGTGCCATAACAATCTTGTTAGTTACCAGAGTCAGTCTCTTTTCGACATCATCATAGTACTGCATAAGTGTCATTTCACCCTGTCTGACCATGACTAAGTTTTTCCTCAGCAGGCGTAAAGATGTTCGGTCGGCATAGGTGCAATCCAATCTAGCCAGTATGGCGTCGAAATTTAGCACCGTGTTGTAGGGGACAAGTAAGGCTTCGGCCGGCCCTGTGACCTTGTTTCTAAGAATGGCTACTGCTTGGTAGTGTTCGCTACTGCCGTCGAAGGGCTTGAAGAGTTCATACGCATTTATTGCTGCTTGTCTCCAAGCAACATATTGGTCTTGTGTGCCAGAAAAGTCTGGTACAGATTTTATTATGTCGAGTTTTATATCGCATTTTACACCTGGAACGACGGTTACTTTTTGGTAGGAAACGACCGTTGGCGTTTGCACTTGTAACCTCTGTATTTCTTGAGTTATCGAATTTATCTGGCACTGTTGTTGTGACAGTGCCATCCTAACGGAATTGTCAACGAGAGCTTGACTTTGGGTAGGATCCATATTGTTGCCTTTCTGGTCTTCCGGACACCAACCAACCTGCTCTTCGTCTAAACTATCCTCGCTGTTGTATTCGGTTTTAATTTCCCTATAGGGGTTCACCCAGCTCATTGGTTAAACTCAACACCTGTATGAAATTATTTCGCCGGAACGGAATGCGATTATTTAAATTTGTTGATTGTTTGCTCAAATGCACACTGTTATATTATTATTAATTAAGTTATGTCGTTCAGTAGACGTGGAGTTCCCGCGTGGCTGCTGATTGCGTAATCCAGGTCCGGCGGAGCTTCCTTGAGGATGTCGATCCGGGGTAAGATCCTGAGATGTATTACAATTAGGCTGATTACGTTGGGAGACTTGACTTCGTCCCCTTTGAGGTTTACTGTTCTTGTGGTACAGTAATGTGTTCAATAAAGACAAATATATCGGCCGTGTGCCGGAGTACAATTTAAAGCGACTTATGTCTTCTTTATTTAAAATCGAACTAAAGCTAAAGATAAAGGCAAAGCATAATTCTACCCAGGAAAGCCAGTGTATCGCGCCGTAATACCACCGTCGGCATGCCGACTCAGCATTCTAAGCGACGCAGCACTTCAGCATAAGAAGTGTCATATGATCGCTGTTGATTGTTGCTAGTGCACAGCACTGAACCCACAATTTGGCGTGTCAGCATTGTTTACGTAGTGTTACTTGGTTGCTACGGAATTTATGTGTTAACTTATACGTATACATATATGCTCTTATATGTAGACATATATGCTCTTTCTCTTTGCTTGCGCTCAATGCTTTCGCTTAGCGGTTCCGTCTGCATTACTTTGCATCAAGTAAGTCGCAGCTCACAAAAGAGTTATATTATATATATAAGCTCTGGTAAGCTCTGCCAACTTGGCAATAAATAATTCAGCACCAAATTATACCGATAAAGACATGCCCAGCTTACGACAATATGTTTATGAATTGCATATCAACCAGGATATGTACATATGTATGTATGTAAGTCGACCAACGATGAAATAAATATATAAATGAAATTTTTACAGCTTACGCAAAAATCTGTACAAAAAATATATTATAAATTAAGAAACCAAACCAACCAAAACAAATACATTTTTATACTCGTTCACAAAGTGAAACGTGTATATTGGTTTTGTGCAATGTTTGTCTTGCTGTCCGTCCGTTCGTCTGTCCGTATGAACGCAATTATTTGCGCCGCTATTGAAGCTAGAGACTTGCAGTTATGGATATATATACTCGTGGGTACCCCTACAGACAAAGTGTTAAGGATTTTGGGCTACGTTGACTGGGGCGTGGCAAACCGACAACACCTAAAATCGCATATCGATAAAGTCCACCATTTTAAAGCTAGAGCACCGATGATATCCCGGCCATGCCCACTATACCGCCCCCAGTGCCCCCGCACTTAAAAATCGGATATGCATATATCTCCCACAGCTAGTCACCAAATTTTGCATATATATTGCAGGAATACTCCCCCAAACATTACAAAAAAAACATTTGTTGGTCACACGCCCTCCCGCCCCCAGAATCGCGAAAGCCGATATACCTAAAAGCTCAAATCGCTAAGTGTTGCATATTTGCACAATTTGAAAACTAGAGACTCCAAATTTGGTATGCAGATAGCTGGTGACCTCCCCCACAAATTAATCCCTTGATATCCTGGCTACGCCTACTAAAACGCCCCCCAGCGCCCCTCCCTAAAAAATCGGATATGCCTATATCCCACAGATTTTAAGCTTCCCCAGCAGTTACAGAAAATATTTGCGGCCAGTACCCCCACTCTAGAGGCACCAAATTTGATATGTATATAGCTGCTAACCTCCCCCAAAGATTGCACCCTTGCTATCCCGGCTATGCCCACTATAACGCCCCAAGCACACTCGCTCAGCCGGAAATGCCTGTATCTCCCACAGCTTTTAAACAAAAGTTACCACATTTGATGCGTAGATAACTCGTCATCTTCTTAACAAAGCGGTACAAAATGTTGGCAACGGCCAAAAAAATTTTTCCTGGAAAAAAACATTTACCATTTCATATACTCTTTATGTATTTTAAAAAAATAAACCAAACAAAATAAATAAAACTGAAATATTCGTTTCTTTTTTTTAATATCTAGGGCTCTTCATTTTAATTATAATAATAATGATATGGTGCCTGCAGCGGCATCTGCATAGGCGTCTGCAGCGGCGCCTCTACTTGTACTTGATCCGGCGCCCGCAGCAACGAAGGTGCCTGCGGCGACGACGGCAACAACTCTGCCAGGTTCGCCTTCACTGCTCGAAGGCGCGTCAGTTTCGCGATAATCGCATGAACCAGTGTGACCGACTCGATATCCATATCGCTAATAAAATGAAAATTACGCTTTGCAGAACTACACAGTTTCAAATTCGAACTCGATCGAAACCGCTACTTCAAGTGAAAAACCATATATAAAAAAAACACCGTTGTTTACTTAGCGTTATATATTTCAAATTGAATAAATATCTTAAACACATAAAAAAAAATATTTTTAAGCAAAATATTTATAATGGTACAAGTATATTTTTAACAGGAAACATTGTATATAAACATAAAAAATTAACCTAACCAAAATAAATAAAATGAACACATATATGCAATGCATATTTTAATTGTATTCATATAAATTGATTCATTTTCTGCATTTAATTTATAACTTATTTTTTTTATTGCTGTTAAGATCTTGAATCATGATGGGCATTGCCAACATACTAATGGCTTTGACAATGACAAAATCGCTTAAAATGCAAGGAATTCAAGTTTCCCAAACATTTTATGAAAAATTTTATGGATTTTAAAAGGGAAATATTTGTATTTTTGCGCTTGTTTTAGCAAATTATCGTGCGAAATAAATTTTTAGTTACTTCTGGCTTGAGTTTTTTACAATAGCAGCCTGTTGTTACTTAATTCAATTATTAAATATTTATATATATATAATTTGTAAAAGCTCTGCAGAGTTCAAAAATTGTGTTTTAAAATATATTTTTTTGTTATTGTCAATTAAAAGTCTAAGAATATCAAAATTATATGAAACTAATTTGAAATTCTTCCCGCCAATTGACTTCACAAATTTACCCGACACTGGCTCCACGCAATAGATCAGCTCATATGTGAACTTGCCGTTCAATTGACTTTTTTAAGGAATTAGCTGAGGTTGCTTGGTTCTCTTCTAATTTTCTCTCAAAAAGGTATGAACGATTTTTTTCAATTGTAGCTGAAAAACTGCCTTAAGCATGTACCTACAATTTGGTTTGTCGTGCATTGTGGGATATTCTCTGTGAAATGCCGTATACGCATTTAAACGCAAGGTAAGTTTTTTACATTTTACATGGGGCTGGCAATGGGGTTGCTGCATATTGATTCAAATATCTCAGTAACTGTATGAAAGGTTTGAATACATTTTTGGGGATAGTTTAGATAAAACGATAGAAATGGACTTTAATCGTGGTACCGGATTATGTGGGGCATTATCTCTAAGTGTTGATATTTTTGCAAATTGTAGGAACCCAATTTTTTAAACCCATATTTCGTACATATTTAAAGCTTTAATGCAAAAGGAAATGCATTTATTTAATAGAGAATTTAATTCTGTATAATTTCGCATTTAAGTTTGTTCGATTTAGTGCTCAAATACATAAACGCTTAACAAATTCCTGGTTCTGCGCCATGAACCAAGTTACGAAAATCGACGCTATGTGTTCATTGCTAACTTGACGCACATAGACTTGAACGAACGAAACTAACTATAATGGGAATCGAACGAATATGCGTCAAGTTAGCAACAGACAAATATAACGAACGATTTACTATAAGTTGGGACGTAATTCGTTCGATCAGTTAGTTGAGTAGTTCAATCAAACATATTCAGAAAGATTCCATACAACTCTATTTGTGATCCCACTGATTATTCGGTAATTATTTTTTTGGCTTATATTAAAGAAACTACGCGCTACTGTTAGACTCCGCTGCCGGAATTGGAATCTTTGCAAAAAACTTAAGACAAGGGATACATTTACCCACTTTTTTTGACATTTTTTAACTTTGGTTACTAAAACGAATATATACCCTCTAACAGTTACTTAAAAATACCCGTGACAAATAACATCGTGAGTAAATTATTAATATTGCATATACATATGTACAGTGGCTCACAGCTTAAAGTATGCAGTGCATGCTTTTAACTTTAAACGTTAATAAAGTTAAAACTATTGGGCGTATTGCAACATATGTGGTACCAAAATAAAGAAAAAAATGTCTACATTAATAAATATTAATAATTTTATTTTCATTTTTAATTTAAGTTCTTCAAAATGCAATATAAATTAAAATACTGAATTCTTTCACATCACAGCTTATTTTATGTAGTTACTTTGCAAGTGAACGCTGTTCAAATTCTTGGAATTTCACCGCTACTTTTTTGTTTATATGCTTTGAATGTCATTAAAATTCTTTAACTTAGTTTGAATGCCATTTGATCTATTTTATTTTTAAAGAACCAATAGTAAAGATTTTAAAAATGAGTCCACGTACAACTTTGGAACAGCGAGAATATACCATATACCATATCAAAATATACCATTTCAAAAACGGTCTCTCGCAGCGGAATATTGCTAAATTAGTAAATATAAAGTACCCTACAGTCCAAAAAATTATCGAGCGCTTCATTCATCAAAACTGTATGGAAAATAATGGGCGCCAAGCACCAAACAAGATTTTTAGTGAAGCCGATGAGCGTTATATTGTACGGAAAATAAAGGCAAGCCCGCGACTATCGGCTCCAAAATTGGCATCTGAAAGTCTAGGCAAGGATTGCTGTGATGAGACAATTCGCCGTGTCTAACGTGCACACGACTTAAATGCCAGAGTTGCTCGTAACAAGCCATTCATTAGCCCAAAGAATAAGCTGGCCCGGCTAACATATGCAAAAGATCACCTGTCGATGACACCAGACTTTTGTATTATTATTAGTATTGTAAAGACTTGGCTCAAATACAAGTGTCCCCATGTTATGAATCCGCCTGCTCAATCTCCAGGCCTCTACGTCATAGAAAATTTGTGGTCAATATTAGAAAAGAGCTTAAAGAGGCTCTTGTGAAAGAGTGGAGTAGAATTTTGTCCGAACTGACTCAAAAATTGGCCGATTCAATGCCAAAAAGGCTTCAAGCTGTGGTAGACAACAAAGGCTACCATACTAAATACTAAGTATATCAAAAATGATTAATATATCCAGAAAAATTTGAATTTTTTGAGACTGCATAAAATAAGCTGTGAGATAGAAATAAGCAGTATTTCGTTATTTATGTTGTTTTTGTTACTTAAAAATAAAATAAGTCAATAAATGAATTCATTATGTTAATGTAGACAATTTTTCCTTTAATATGTTTAAAACCGAATTGGGAAACTCCGCAAAACACTAGTAAGATCACGTAATCAGTTGTTATGATTGTCCCTGTTACTTTTAGAAAGAGTAATAACATTCACTAGTCTTAAATAAATTTTACATGTAATGAGTAGAGAAAATAACGCTCATCCGTACTAGATAGTGTTATTAGCAGACCTGGTTCTTAAACAAAATTAATGTATAAATTAACAATAATGTGAAAGTAACTATATTATTTAGTTATTCTTTACTTCTTTATTGTATCAAATACCAATTCACCGATTTCATTGTTGCTTCAAGTCAGCTTTAGAGCCGCAGTGTTTCATTGTGCTTTATCGGGGCTAACATAAAGCCGCGGCTGCGGCCTCGTGCCGTTCTTCAGCAGCCACTTACCGCGCATACCAAAGGGATCATATTTCCCGCTATGTTGGGAATCGACAATGCAAAGTCAGTTCTTCTGCAACAAAGTGTCGCAGCAAAGTCGCGACGTTAGATATCGTTAACTCCTCCCGCAGCTAAGTGAAGCACGTCCTCGGGCTTTCTCATGCCTGCCTGTTGATTTGCCACTATTTCAGATCGCTTCTGGAGTTTGTTTCGTCGTCGGACTTGCGAGCGATGATCAGGAAAATTATGACAATGGCCACAAAAATACCGCCGCTTACGATGGGGCTTGCCATCAACTTGGATTGTAGTTGATCGATGTCTCTAAGGTTCATCAGGCTTAGTTCGTGTAGATAAGGTAGACTGAGGTGTACCCGGTACTTGGTGATATTAAATTGGGCTACCACTTGTACCACTGGCTTCCTTCTTAGAACACCCTAGTTGTTGATGAATAGCATGTCGTCTAACCAGATCTTATCATCGAAGGTCGATGACTGACTGATTAAAGTCAGAGTGGTCTGAGATGTTTACAGCTGCGTCATTGATGATTATCGCGACGTCGTCTACCACGGTCAGGTTTTCTAGGTGGCCGGGACGAGTGCTCCATTGTGCAAGGGTTCCAGCTAGTATTTATTGTGCGCAGCTTGATGCTTTCAGCCTCTTGCAGAATATGGAGCCAACCGCCGCATCAAATCCACTGACGGCAAATATATTTGTACCGCAGTCAGCTACTAAGCTAATGTTGTCAAAATCTACGATTTAATTTTTTTGGATTACGGGAAAAATATTAACTTTTTTAAAAACTTAGTTAGGTCTAGGATATTTTATTAAAAAGTATAAAATGTGTTTACTTTGAAAATCTTTAACGCAGGCTACACTTAATACATCGGCTATACTGACATTGGTAAATGTTCAAATGTCATATCCTTAATACCGGGCTATTTTTGCTAATGTTATTGCAATGATTAGATTTTGTAGGTCTGTTATAATTAGTCTATTTTTTGCCAAAATTGTCTCGTACATGTGGTTCACGTCAGTTCCGCCTGCCTTGTGTATCGTATTTAAAGTCTTAGTCAGTTCATTAAGCCTTCTTTGAATTTTTGTATTTATTTCTATTTTTCTAGTTTTGGAATCTATGAATTGGGTTTGCCTGAATTTAATCTGCTCCCAATCGTCAATGTCGAGAGTGCATGCTATTACCTTAAGGGCTGTTCCTAGCATATTTATACTACGAGAGTGTCTATGGGTTACCTTTAATGTTTCTAATAATGTTTCAATGTGATTAAACAAATCCTGATTAAACAAAGCCCTTTAGTATTTCAGTTAGAGGCTTAGCTATAGCGGAGTAGCCTTTTATGAAACACGTATAGTATATTCGTATAGCCCTAAGAATGACCTGAGGTCAAACAAATTTGAGGGTGGCTTAAAATTTTTGGTCGCTTGTACTTTATCCGGGGAAGTTTATAGTTCGCCTCTAGTAACAACAAATCCAAGGTATTCCACAGCTTTCTTAAAAAACTTGGATTTCTCCTGAGAGATTCTAATGCCAGTGTCGTAAAGGTTTTCTAGAACCCAGTCAATGTGTTTGACATGGTCTTCTTTACTTTCAGAGAAAATTATGACATCATCTACGTAGACATAACATTTTTTTCCCAATTTGTTTCCTTAGAACGTCATCTATTGCCCTCTGAAATATGCTTGGCGCATCTTTTAAACCAAAAAGAAGCCGACAGAATTCGTACTTCCCATTGTTTACAGTTGTTGAGGAATGGTTTCGATCACAATCAGATTGGAATTTATCGACACATTGGATTACTTTATCTTAAGTTGGCAGCTCCTTTATTTTCGCCGCATTTTTTATAATAAGCACATTATACTAACACATATACGTAATATTACCCAACATTGTGAAATTCATTAACAGCAGCGAATTTGCTTAACAGCGCGTCACTGCACATATGTAACAGTTTAGTTCTACTTTGTCAGCAGAGTCGCATGAACCTGCCCATGGCAGTCCGCTAAATAAACATACATTCATATATGAAGAATAATTCGAGAATCGCAATCATTATTCAACATATAAGTTTTGGTCCTTCGAGCCGGATGTTTGGATCGAGTTCGAACAGACTGGAGATAGTATGTGCATGTTAGATGAAGTTGAAGGGTATGTTGATCCTGCAACTGACAACGGAATCTATGAAGGCAAGTACATGAAAGCCCTAGCGCATCTTCTTGCATTAAAGCGGTCAGCGGACCCAACCACCGCAGCAACCTTGAAACTTGCGGAAAGAAACGCAATTGCAAATGACGACGCAATTTCGCGTTTGGTACAACAACAACAAGAATTCTTTGAACGTTTTGCTGTCACCCAAGAAACAACAACAACCCATGATGCAGTTGCTACGCCAATAAGAGAGGCGGAATTGCCAAAGTTGCACATCAAACCCTTTGGTGGCGACTATAAGGAATGGCCTGCATTCAACAAAGAGTTATATGAAAGTACAATCCACAACAAACCACGCTTAGGAAATATCCAGAAGTTTCATTATTTGAAGTCGTTTCTTATAAATGAAGCAGCTGCATTAATACGTCATTTGCCGATGAATGAACTCGCATATGAAAGTTCATGGGCACGTTTAATTGAACGATATAATCGACCACGCCATTTCGTCCATTCATTATTAGACGCATTTATGGGATTGCCTACTTCTAACAATGTTACTAATGTGTCCGTCCTTCGAAATGTTACAGATGGAGCGAATGAGATCGTTCGAGGTTTGGATGCAATTGGGCAGACCGGACGCGACTCCTGGCTGATTTATTTACTTGTAGCAAAAATAGATCCAGAGTCACGACGCAAATGGGTAGATGCAAGCCGCGCTACCGTATCTCCATCAATTGAAGACTTCTTTAAATTTCTTGACGCCAGATGCGAGGAGTTTGAGCTGTGCCAACGAGATACCGTGGCAACAGCAATCGATAAACCAAAAAAACTGACCTGTACTTTAGTGGCTGCTGAAAGGAGTCGCTGTCCGAAATGTGGTTCGACTGAACATTTATTGTACGGCTGCTCGCAGTTTCTCGACCTAACTGTCAACGCCATGCATTGGTCAAAGGGAAATCCCTGTGTTTCAACTGCCTCAAGCTCGCCACCTGTCAACGAAATGTGAATCAAAGCATGCTTGTAAACATTGTCGCAGCCGGCACCATTCCCTAATTCATTTGCAAGGTTAATCGTTGCAGTTAAGAGAGAGCCAAACTCAACAAACTACCAGTCCAAGGGTAGAAGATCAGACACATCAAGCTCTACCCATAGGCACAAACAGTAATGTGGCACTGTCGCCAGGCCATACAACATGCTTCGTGGGACTGGGTGGAAGAAAGGGCACACTGCCTACCGCATTGGTATATGTACTCAATGCGCAAGGAACATTCACAACTTGTCGAGTATTATTGGATACTGACTCAGAGCTATCCTATATATCTGAACGATGCATCAACGCTCTTGGTATAGCACGTTCACCATCAAAGATTGCGGTATCTGGTATTTAATCTGTACAAGCGGAAACCACACGAGGTTTCAGCACGCTTCACCTCAAGTCAAGGGTATCACAGCACACACTTGATGTTACGGTACACGTTCTAGGCAAGATAACTTCAGCATTGGAAAGAGAAAATGTTAGTGAAGCCACGCTAGCACTGTTTGACGACCTTCAGCTTGCAGATTCCAGATTTAATTCGAAGTCACCGATCGACATACTATTGGGTAAAGATCAGGTTTGGGCTACGTTTACCGGCAAGCAAAACTGGATAGTTATGGCAATATAATCGCCATATCAACCATATTTGGATGGGTGATCACATCAATAGCTATATCAGCATAAACAATTGTTACGTCTCTGATGTCTTTGGTGGACATTGACGCTTCGCTAAAAAGATTTTGGGAATTGGACGCACATCAATGTCTACCACCTGATCCCGAGGATACAAAGGTAGAAGAACATTTTCAAAAGACCCATGACTTGGAAGGAAGATACATTGTCGAGCTTCCATTCAAATCTGCATATACACACTTTGCCGATACCCTACAAAGTGCAACATCACGCTTTAAAGCTGTAGAGCGACGTCTACAGAACGATTCACCTTTGCAAGCACAGTATGTCCAGTTCATGCAAGCATATGTAAACCTAGTTCATATGCGTGAACTTAAACCGGAAGAAGTATCAGTATCTGAAGGTAGCATCTTCTATATGCCACATCATCCAGTCATCGGCCACAAGCTGCGGGTTGTTTTCGATGGATCCCATAAAGATCATAAGGGAATTGCTCTGAACGAGGCTCTACATGTCGGCCCAAGTATCCAGAGAAATCTCTTTGCTGTATGCTTACGCTTTCGAATTCATAAGTTTGTTTTTTCGGCAGACATAGTCAAAGTGTTTCGCTAAATATGGGTCGCCGAAAATCATCAAACTTATCAACGGATTGGATGGCGATCACACCCGTCTGAAGCTCTAAAACACTACCAACTCCGCTTAGTTACATATGGTACGGTCTGCGCGCCATTTCTAGCTGTTCGAGTCTTGGAACAAATTGCAGCTGATTATAAAGAAGATTACCCACGAGCGGCAAGGATTGTGTTAGATGCTTTTTATGTCGACGAAGTTCTAACAGGGGCAAATTCTGAAGAGGAGTTGCTGCAACTACGAGATGAGCTTATTCAACTTCTGGCACATGCCCAATTGGAGCTGGGAAAATAGAAAATAGATTAATAGCATAAGAGACCACAAACAAGGTACATGGAAGTCATTGGCAACCAAATGATGACACGCTAGCATACAAAGTAGCGTTGGACACACATGTAGATGTAGTACTAAACGAAAGGTGCTATCCGACGTATTCCGGATATTTGATCCTCTGGGACTTTTAGCGCCAGTAGTCATTTAATTTAAAATATTGTTTCAAGAACTCTGGCTTCACGAGCTAGGTTGGGATTCGCAACATCCACCTCAACTGATGGAGATATGGCAAAAATACCGCAGCGACATTAGATCTTTAAAACACTTAAAGTTACCCAGACATATTGGCTACACTTCGAGCACCTTGGAGCTGCATGCGTTCGCAGACGCTTCAATAAAGGCATATGCAGCTGTCATTTACAGTCGAATTACGCACTCTGACGGAACCATTAAGGTTACTCTACTGGCTGCAAAGACTCGCGATGCTCCACTTAAGCAACAATCCCTGCCTCGCTTAGAGCTCTGCGGAGCACTGTTAGCAAGTAGACTCGTTGCATCGATTAAGAGCGCTCTGCAACACTTGGACACTGCAGTATACGCATGGTGTGATTCAACAATTGTCCTAGCCTGGTTGTCGCACGTCCCATCCAAATTAAAAACATTTTTCGGTAACCGTACTGCCGAAATTTTAGAAACAATTCCGAGAAATTCATGGCATCACGTAATCTCCAAAGAGAATCCAGCAGATTGCGCATCAAGGGGCATGTTGGCGTCGGATTTACAGAACTTTGGACTCTGGTGGCACGGTCCATCCTGGCTACACGACAAAAATCTCCGTATGGTAAATTTGGGCAATGAAAAGATCTCTAATCTCATTTCAGATAACCCAGTACAAGAAGAAGTCAAGAAGTCCACGCTGGCAGCGCTGATAGAAATCAACTCAGCGAACTCCGAACTGACCGACCTAGTTGAACGTGTTTCATCCTGGCTAAAACTCATACGCATTATGGCGTATGTCTTGCGTTTCGTGCGACGCGAAAACCGCTGGCAATCTGGCACCGGCTTATCGTCGCTAACAGCTGATGAAATGAAGGAGGCACGCACGCTATGCCTACGACATGCGCAGGAAGTCTTTCAAAAGGATCGTAAACACCTTATTGAGAAAACACCACTGGCATCCAGCTCCAAGTTGCGCACACTCTCACCTATTATAGACTAAGTCGGGTTACTACGCGTCGGTGGACGTTTAAGTAATTCAGAATTAACCTACTGTGTCAAACACCCGATTATTCTACCCACGGCACATCGTATAACGAAACTCATTCTTGAACATGAATACCGGGTAAACCTACATCCAGGCGTTTCGGCCTTGTTTGTAATTGTTCGACAACGTTATTGGATCTTCGGTGAACGAAAACTTATTCGAAAACTCACATACGTTTGCTTAAGATGTTTTAGACAGCGGCAACACACCAACCAGCAACTTATGGCGGACCTACCATCGGTTCGAGTGAGACAAGCATTCCCCTTTGAAAATACGGGCTGTGACTACGCCGGTCCTATAACATTGAAGGTCTATAAAGGGCGCAATCCACGCAAAGAAAAGGTATACATATGTCTCTTTATTTGCTCAAATAGAAGCGATAGTCAACTCGCGACATTTGTTCACAACATCCGACACGGATCTGGAATATCTGTCGCCCGCATTTCATTTTTGTTTTATATCTTTATACTCGTTCACGAAGTGAAAAGAGTATATTGGTTTTGTGCAATGTCCGTCGTGCTGTCCGTCTGTCCGTATGAACGCAATTATTTTCGCCGCTATTAAAGCTAGAGACTTGAAATTTTGGATATATACTCGTGTGTACCCGCGTCAGATAAAGTGTTAAGGATTTTGGGCTGCGCCCACTAGGGGCGTGGCAAACCGATAACACCTAAAATCGCATATCGCTAAAGTCCACAATTTTAAAGCTAGAGTCACCAAACTTGGCATGTATATAGCTGGTGACCTCCCTCACAGATTGCACCTTTGATATCCCGGCCACGCCCACTAGAACGCCCTCCAGCGCCCCCGCCGTGAAAAATCGGAAATGGCTATATCCCCAACAATTTTTAAGCTAGAGTCACACAATTTGGGATATATATTACCGGAATGCTCCTCCAATTTTTACAGAAAACATTTTTGGCCACGTCCCCTTTCGCCCCCGTAATCGCATAACCTGTTATATTTGGCAACTCCAATCGATAACACGTGTATATATCCCACAATTGCTATGCGATAGAGCCACCAAATTTGGTATGTAGATAGCTGGTGTCCTGTCCCACAAATTGCACCCTTGATATCCCGCCCACGCCCACTAGAACGCCCAACGCCCCCTGCCTAAAAAATCGAAAATGCCTATATATCCGAGAGTTTTTAAGCTACAGTCACTTAATTCGGGATGTATATTAGTGGGAAGCTCCCCAGAAGTTACAGAAAAATATTTGCGGGCAGTACCCCCCACTCCCCCTTTCGCCCACGCAAGCCGCGAAAATCTATATCTCGTACAGTTTTAAAGCCAAAGGCACCAAATTTAATATGTAGATAGCTGCTGACCTCACCCAAAGATTGCACACTTGACATCCTGGCAACGCCCACTATAACGCCCCCGCTCCACCGGAAATGCCTATATCTCCCACAGTTTTTAAGCTAGAGTTATGGTAGATAACTGGTCACCTCTTTCAAAGAGAGGAACAAAATTTCGCCGACGACCACCCCCACCCGCACCCCACACTCTTCCCCACCCCCAGCAAAACACAAATTGCAAAATACCGAAATTTTTTAAAATATCAATATTTAAGAACGTGAACGAGTATAACGCAGTCGGTAACAACAAAGGAATTCGGAATTCGACAACGTTCTCGCCGTGGCGTCTCTTATGGCCTTCAGAAAACTAAACTTTGAGAAGTGGTCGACGAGTACGAATATCCACGCATGACCCCTCTTCGACAGCGGATATTTTCTCAGAAAATCAATGTAGATTTTCTGGAATGGCCGTTCCGTCTTTACCTCTTGCCCTATAGAGACCTGCATCCGGTGGTTCGGTGCCTTGGTTTTCTTGCAAACCCCGCATCTTCCTCCGTCACCGAGTGATCAACCTAGTGTTTGTCCATCTTGGCGGAGAAGAACGCTATCGGCCTTTCATTTCCCTTGGCGTCTATCTGAAAGAGGACAGCCCCTACTTCGAAATGGGATGCATCGGATTGTACATAAAAGCGACGCGAAAAGTCAGCCTGAACCAGTACGGGAGCAGACGTAGGCGCCTCTTTCAATGCTCGCACTGCATCGGCCGCCTCTTCGCTCAGCTAGAACTTCCCTCTCGTGTTCCCTTTCAAAGTTTCTGTCAATGGTGCCGCTATTTCAGCAAAGTTTTTAATAAACCGACGGTACCATCCGGCGGTGCCCAAAAAAATACGCACCTCCTTAACCGATCGGGGTACTGGTATTCGTCGAATCGCTGCTACGCGGTGAGGGTCCGTACGTAAGCTTCCGCCGCCTATTATAAACCCGATATAGTTGAGACATATTTCAAATGCGTCTTAAAATCTGGTGCGATGATCAGAAGATCGTCCAGGTATACAAACACATTGGACCTAAGCTGCGAGGGATTACTTTCTCCATTAGGAGGCACAGTCTCTGAGCTGCGTTAAAAAGCCCGAAAGGCATCATGGTAAATTGATAGAGTGGTCGCCCTGGCACAGTAAAGTCTGTGTACGCTTTGCTACCTTCCTCTAGTTCAATTTGCCAGAAAGCGAACTTAACGTCAACTCTAGAAATGTAGAATGTCTGATCGATCCGCGATAGTATACCCTCAATGCAAGGCAGCGGATAAGCGTCTTTGACGGTAACAGCGTTGAGTTTGCGAGCATCCAAGCAGAACCTCGCCCCAGACTTCTTCCTGCATAGCAGGAGATAGCGTATAGTGGCGGTCCTTCACCGGTACCGTCCCTTCGATCAGCTCAATCTTATGCACCTCCATTGTCGTTTTCCCTAGTCCTACCTTCTCAAATGCTAAAAACTCTCCCTTTATCTCCTCCAACTGACATATCTGTTCCTTTCACACGTCCCATGCCTCCGCCTGCAATTTCGGACCTTTTTCCTCCGCTTAGTGCGCAATTTTATCGATTACGATGGACTCTATCGCTATCTGGGCTTTTGACTCGGCTGGGACTACGACGTCAGGAGCTAATTCGAAGACGCGCCAGAAATGGATGCCCAAATAAGCCTGCTGTTCTATGTACGGGCAAATATAGAACTTTTATGTGAACTCGGCCTATAATGGCGAACACTCTCGAATCGGATTTCTCGCCTATTCCGACGGCCTCAACTATTCTCCTTCGCTCCAAGCGTCCAAAAGCATCCGTTATCCTCTCTTCATAGGGTAGGTGCCTTATATTTCTACTTTGCACGTTACATATACAAGAGTCCGCCTTGTTATTAAATTCCACTACTTCGGACCCATTCGTGAACGTGCCTCTCCTATTCTGGTCACGCTCACTCCGCCGTTTCCCGTGTAGTCCGGGCATTTCGGCGTGAAAGTCTCCGGTTTGCCACAGCGGCAGCAAAATACTAACGTTTGGCTTGCCGTGTCCTGCGTATTTCTACTACTACCCAGACCTAAGCTCTCCTCGATCCCGTTGCACTCCTCTCGCAGGTGTTCACTGAATACACATACATAGCGTATACGTAGCACTCTATGAAGTCCCTTAAGCCCTTTTTTACCAGCTTTATTAGCCTCGACTCGGGTAGTGGAGCTTCTAAGCGTGATGGCATCGTTGTCATGGCCTGGATAAAGTCGTTTACCAATTCTCCAGGGAGTTGTTGGCGCTGTCTCAACTCGTACATCCGATCTATATCGTCCCAGCTACCTCTAGACCTGGCTAACAGAAGATTGGCCCAAGAAGTAATCGGTCGGTGCCTCACATGAAGCCAGTACCAATCTCTGGCCCGCCCGGCTACTACCACGTGGAAGTTTCGTAAAACTTCGTCCCAAGGGCATTAAAATTGCCCTTAGAGATACTCCAGCTCAAGAACGAAGCCTTACACCGATCCCTGGTCATTCGATCAAACAAAGAACACCTCCCACTTTTCGATCTTGGCCTAAGGTTGACCTGGTGGCGTATCCGTGATCCTCCCCTCCATTCATCGCCTGCCTAAACTGCCCGTCTGCTTATCCGTCGCCCCTCGTCTCCACTCAATCCTCTTGAGGTATTTAACCTCTCTGACTTCGGCTGTGGCCTAAGAGCTGGAATGGTGCCCGCGCGTTTTTTTGGCACGGCGCCCTGACGCGGTGGTTCAGGAGGCTGAGTCGGCCCAACGCTGTCTTTTACCACTTCGCCCATGAACAGATCGCAGCCCGCAGGTTGGGTGGGCCTGACTAAGTCATTGATGGCTTTCATCATCTCCTGGAACACCAACCGGATTTCTTTTCTAAACGTGTGCGATACCGGCTTCTTTGGACTGTGGATAAGTCTCGTGGACTTGGAAAAGAGGAACGTTTATGGCGGACGATATTTCCGATTCTGTCGCGATTAGAGGCTCTGTAGGGACGTTTCTATCCTCCGGCGGGGAGTTGAAATCCATAACTGCCGTGTTCAACTCGCCTGACAGCGGTGCCGATGGCCTTACTGGCGTCCTCGCCAAGCTTATGCCCCTCACTGCTCGTGCACCTCACTGCTCGTACCCCTCCTTCTTCCCACGAGTCTTCTCGTGCGGCACTGTTTGTACCCGAGCGCAGGCGATATGAATGGGCGGTGTCGGCCCCCGAATTTTACCCTCTTGTCATGAGAGCGTATTTCTGCCTTACACTCGGGCCAGAAAAAGACTATAAAAAATATGAATTTAGCAAAAATCCGAATTCCGGACTAAACTAATAAATATATATGACAACTTAAGTAAATTAATTGGCCAATTGACGTTTGTCAGAATATATAAATAACAAACTTAAACATGAGACGAACAGGTAAAGGTGTATTTTTATACCCTGAACCCATTGAAAATGGGTAAAAAAGGGTATAATGGTTTTGTGCAAATGTATGTAACAGGCAGAAGGAAGCATCTCCGACCCCATTAAGTATATATATTCTTGATCAGCATCACTAGCCGAGTCGATTAAGCCATGTCCGTCTGTTTGTCTGTCTGTCTGTCTGTCTGTATGAACGCGTCGATTTCAGAGACTACAAAAGCTAGACAGCTGATCTTGGTCGCATTCGGTTCGTATATACCATACGCAGATCAAGTTTATCTCAAAACATCTATAACTCTTTCCGTTTTCTTAATATCGATACTTATCGCTTTTTTGACTCGGTTTTTTAAGCATAACTCCCAAACTATAAAAGCTAGAGCCAACAAATTTATTTATTATGTTTGCGTAAAACATACAAAGAATTTAAATGCTTCAGATTTTGGATACCTCCTCCCAATCGCCCACAATATAGATAAAACCAAAAAACAAAGTAAATCAAATACTACACACGTAAAAATTGGTTTCTACATACATTTCGATGATCTGAATAAGTCCTGAAAATTTCATAACGATCGTACATTTAGTTTACGAGCAAATCAAGAATTTATTTTCAGTAGTGGGGGCAAAGCGCAGCTGCTTGGCAATTTCTGTGTACATGTGCACGCATACATATGCATATGCAAAAGTTTTCTTGCGTTCTTCTAGGAATTTTTTTTGCAACGGTTTAGTTGAATTTTAGCACAGCCAAAACAAGTAGGAGCGTGGTCCAGTGGGTAAGAGTTGTGCCGCACAGCGTGGAGGTCCGGGTTCGAATCCAGCGACGGTTGAGCGATTTTGAATTCTTTTATTTTTTCGTTATTCATAATTATTATTTTTATTATTATTAATTTGTACCGTTTTAATGACAAGTGCAAAAGTTTCGTTTTCCTTGACTTTTGCGATGGCCGGTCACCGCAGTCATTGACCTTCCCTCCAAAAAACGTGGTGAGCCTCTTTCTACCTTTTTATCTCTTTCTCTGTCTCTCTGGGGTTGTAAGGGGTTATACGGTCACGCTCAAAAAGGCCCTGCCAACTGTTTTGCCCTTGTAGTAGGCGATGAATAGGGCGACTTTCCTCGATTAATTTCCCCCAGGGTCTCGTTGGTGCCGGTAATCGCTGGTCGCGATAGTCAAATGCAAAATATGTCAAATAATTTGATGCTAATTCTATCCATTTTCATTTAATCGATACATGTCGTTTTCTTTTTACTCTTGTTTTTGACACATCTCGATAAATATAGGCGCAAGTGCCACCATATATTTTAAATATTTTGGATTTAAAAAATAAAAAACCCCAGTCACATCCTCTTTTGTTTGTAATATAGTTTTTTGCTTTTATTAAGTCGGGATCATACACGATTTCGTTTTTAACAATAATAAAAGGGGCAAGATATCAAAAAAAAAAAATAAATAAATAAAAAAAGACAAGCTTGTTTTGCGTAGATGTCGAAAAATTAAAGTCTCTTGTTTTCGCTGCGTTCATACAGACGAACGGACGGACGAGAATATATATACTTTATTTTTTTTTATGCAGTAATTGTTAAATTTTTATATACAAACATCTTGGAAATTAGGTTTGAAAGAACAAAATAGTAGCACGGTTATTCACAATTTCCCGCATTTGCGGATTGAATTTTGTGTGGCCGAAAATATTTTTAAAATTTGGGGTCTCTAGCTGTAGGAAATATGCGATTTCGCGATAAGTGGAGGCGGGATAGCTGGAGACGTTCTAGTGGGCGTACTCGGGGATTCGAGCTTTAAAATTGCAGGAAATATATGGCAAGTAATCGATATGCAAATTTCACAGTGTGCGTGGCACAAAAATCGTTTGTTTGTAGTAGAAAAAAAGTTGCGTTGATTCCAATAAACGGGCATTGCACAAACCCAAAATACTAGTATGAATATTGCTTTATGTTAATAGAAGTCAGTTGATGCAATCCCTTTATGCAGGTATACATAAGAAAACATTTCAATTAATTTAAACTAATAATTACTTGGAGAATATAAAAACACAAACAGTGGATAACATTAAAATTCTTAGAGAAAACCGAATACTAAAGTGGCGCGAATTTTGAGATTTTTTGTGTTTATGTTTTTCCTTCTTCTTTAATTTAAAATAAAATCCTAATATATGTAACAAACATTATAAAAAGGTAATTTAACGACCTCTGATATGTAAGTTAAAACATAATAATAATATTTCATAAGTTTATAAACAGCCCTCGCTATCGCGTGTTTCATAAGTTAAAGAACAGCCCTCGCAATTGCGGCGCTGCATACTTTGTATCAGCGCGCAATAGCTGCAATGGTCAGCGGCGGTAACCGGACACTTTTGTTTTGCTGCAAGAGCTTCCGTTATTGCCTATGATTTTGCTGAGTCGGCTTGCCGACCATGACATTGTGGCGTGATGCGAGTTTTGGCTTAACTTAAGCGAAATATTATTTATATTAATGAATCAGTTTTGAATACAGCGTTTTTCCAATAAGTCGCTTAAATAAATATTCACTCCGGCACTTAGCCGTTAAATAATTTGTTTTATTGTCTGAGCCCGAGGCCAGCAATAAGAGGTATAGTTTACCTCTCAACCTAATCTTCAGCCACAACCAGGACTGGAAGAAAGTTAATTGGCGCCCAACTAGTGGTCGGACTCCACAACCAACAACAATTAAAACTGCAGCACAGGAGCTGCAACAACCAAAAACAAATTAAAATAGCAGCACAGAAGCTGCAACAATCAACAACAATTAAGACAGCAGCGCGGGAGCTGCGAGTGACAAGTTTTATAAAGGAAATTTGTTTGTGTTAATTGAAACATGTAAGTGGGCACTCTAGCCAACATTTTTCGTCAAACACCAACTTTTTAAATTTATTAAAAAAAAAAAAAAATGTATTATAAAAAAAATTAGTTAGTACTTGTGCGTATTTTATATTGCAACACATCATATAAAAAAAAATTTTAAATAATAATAATCAGAACTAAGTTTCTGAGGCACGTGAGAGTGACTGCTTTGAGAATTTGAGTTAAAACAATTTATTATCCAGATCGTTAATAAAATTACTTTGTGTTACTTTCTATGTGTTTAAAATTGTGCTATAACAATACGTACAGTTCTCGTGGTTCAGAGCTGCGTCGTAATTTGACCCGTCTTTTGACGGCCCGTTTTGTTTTTCGCGGCCACTGGTCTGCACATGTCACAGTTCAGCCAATATAGAAACCCTCGCAAGCGGTCTATCAATTCAGATTCCGACTGTGACATTCGCATCAGAGTCCCGACTACAAGACTTCTCCCCGTAGTTCCCCCACCATCAGGTACAGTGGATCCAGATCAGCTTAGGGAAGTAAGGCTATCAGCAATGCTTTAGCCGAACAGGCCGTTGCAAACCAGCAGAGAGAGCAAGCATTGACTCAAAGAATTAATGAGTTAGCTGAACAAATAACGGCTGCAAACGTTGCCGTCCCACAAGTAGTAGCATATGCTGCGATAGGAATTAGAAACGAAATTCGCTGTAACGAGCCGCTAGATGCCGTCAAGTGCTTACCTGAGTTTGCAGGAGTACAGGAATTTTATGTATCTTTGAGGCAGGCAGCATTAGCCGCTTACGAGATCTTCAGACCATATAATGGCAGTTCTCGCCATTATCAGGCTGTTATCATCATAAGAAGCAAGATTAGGGGCCCCGCAGACGCGGTGCTGGCCTCATTTGGTACTGTATTGAATTTTGATGCGATAATAAATCGCCTAGATTTCACATACAGTGACAAGAGGACAATTCAAAAAGTCGAGTCAAATCATGAAAGGTACGCATTCGCGGCTAATTTGGCAAGAAGTCTAGAAGACAAAGAGCGCAAGCCACATGCAGGAGAGGTTTTCGCAACAAGCCGAAACACAAGCTAGCGGTACAAAGAATCCGCACTTTAGCAAGCAAAGCAAGGCCCCAGTGCAGACTGCCCAGCGAAGCAGCAGGCAGCACAATAATAATGGCGCACAGGTGCCTATGGAGGTCGATCCTTCCTTCTCAAGGGTCTTGCAGCCCACTCAGGCCCCTGCTTTCACGAATAGGAAGCACTCCGCATCTAACCGCACAGGAGGTCAGAGAAATCAGCAAAGGTTAAATCACGTCACGCAAGACGCGGGACAAGGGGCAGAGGCGAATGCTGATGCCGCCTCCAGCGCAGCGGCACAAATCAATGACGATGCTAGTTATGACTCTGATGCCGTTAATTTTTTAGGAGCAAGTCCCTGCTACCCGTCATCAGACGAAGAGTAGCAGAAACTCACATGCGATTCCTCATAGACACGGGCGCGGCCAAGAATTTCATTCGGCCATATGAAGGGTTGAAAAGCGTCCGCTCGGTAGAGTCCCCCTTCAAAATTCATTCCATTCACGGCGAGACACAAATTACACACAAATGCTTTGTTTCAGTGTTTGGGTTGAAGGCAACCTTTTTCATTCTGCCGGACTTGTCAACTTTTGATGGGATTGTAGACCTTGGCCTGCTAAATCAGGCAGCTGTTTCGCTTTGTCTAGCTTCCTGACAACTTAAGTGGGGTACGGAGGTCGAGAAAATCACCTTCCACACGTGCAAAAATGTAAATTTTACAAATGTAGACTGTGCAGAGGCACCATTAGCTAGAAGTTCTTTTTTGAAAATGGTAAAGACCAGACAAAAGGCCTTTGCAAACCCAGTCGAGGCGTTGCCGTACAACACATCAGTCGTGGCTACCATTAGGATCACAGATGAGCAACCGATCTATGTCAAGCATCCAATGGGAGCAGCTGATTTCGTTAATAAAGAAATCAAAGACCTGCTAAAAAATGATATAATTCAAAAGTCTCTCCCTACAATAACCCAATATGGGTAGTAGACAAGAAGGGCACTGATGAAGCAGGCAATAGGAAAATGAGATTGGTAATGGACTTTCGTAAACTTAACGAAAGAACCGTGCCTGACAAATACCCTATGCCAAATATATCAATGACATTGGGGAATTTGGGGAGAGCCAAATTCTTTTCAACATTAGACCTCAAGTCTGGTTATCACCAGATCATACTCGCTGAACGCGACCGTGAAAAAAACGTCTTTTTCAGTGAACAAGGGGAAATACGAGCTCAAAAGACTCCCCTTTGGATTAAAGAATTCAGCAAGCATCTTCCAAAGGAACCATCGACGACATACTCCGAGAGCAGATTGGCAAATTTTGCTATGTTTATGTCGATGACGTAATCATCTTTTCAGAAGATGAGAAATCCCACATTAAACACGTGGATTGGGTCCTAAAAAGCTTGCACGACGCAAACATGAGGGTTTCCGTCGAAAAGTCACGTTTTTTAAGAAAAGCGTGAACTTTCTGGGGTTCATAGTCACCAGCACTGGCACTACGACGGATCCTGAAAAGGTTAGGGCCATACAGTAGTATCCAGAACCTAAAACATTGTTCGAGGTCAGATCATTTCTTGGCCTCACACTTTATTACAGATGTTTCATTAGGGACTTCGCCGCAATAGCAAGACCCATCTCGAATATCTTGAAGGGTGAGAATGGAACAGTCAGTAAACATAAGTCCAGAAATATAAAGGTCCAATTCTCTGAAGTGCAGCAAAGGGCGCTTCAGAAGTTGCGCGATATTTTGTCATCCGAGAATGTAATGCTCAGGTACCCCGATTTTGGGAAGCCATTCGATCTAACGACCGATGCTTCGGCTCACGGCATAGGTGCAGTTTTGTCTCAAGAGGATCGTCCTATAACAATGATTTCGAGAACATTGAAGGACAGCGAGGTTAACTATGCAACAAATGAGAGAGAGTTATTGGCCATCGTATGGTCACTTGCCAAGTTAAGGCACTATTTGTATGGGGTGAAAGACATTAATATCTTCACTGACCATCAACCCTTGACCTTCGCAGTTACGGGATCTAATCCAAACGCGAAGATCAAAAGGTGGAAGGCGCGCATTGACGAGTCTAATGCACGCATCTTCTATAAGCCTGGCAAGGACAATCTGGTTGCGGATGCCTTGTCAAGACAGCAGCTCAACGCTGTAAATGAACAAGAAGTTGAGTCCTGCGCAGCAACGATCCACAGTGAGGTATCTCTCACAAACACCATTGAGACAACAGACAAACCCTTGAACTGTTTTCAAAACTAAATAGTGCTAGAAGAGGCGCATTTCTCCCTAAAACAGAGTTTTATTCTATTCGGAAATAAGAAACGCTACTTGATCAGCTATACTTGCATTGAATCGCTGCTAGACGAGCTCGAAGATGTAGTTTCACCCAAATGCGTAAATGCTCTCCACTGTAATTTACACACGCTTGCAATGATACAAGCTACATTGGTTCGAAGATACCCGGCCACAAAGTTCTGGCATTGCAAAAATCGCGTGGTGGACGTATTTGCAATTGGAGAAAGAAGGGAAATCCTCACAGCCGAGCATAATAGGGCTCATAGGTCTGCACAAGAAAATATTAAGCAGGTACTTTCCGAGTACTAGTTTCCAAAGATGGCAAAAATAGCCAATGAAATAGTACAAAATTGCAAAACATGTGCTAGGGCTAAATATGATAGACACCCCAAGAAACAAGAGCTTGGGGAGACACCGATCCCCTCACATGTAGGAGAGATGTTACACATAGACATTTTCGCCACTGACAGGAAATTTTTTCTCACTTGCATCGACAAGTTCTCTAAGTTTGCTACTGTCCAACCGGCCCCTTCAAGAACCATTGTGGATCTGATGCCAGCCTTAATGCAACTAATGAATTTTTTTCCAAATTCAGAGACCATCGTGACTATGCTTGCAAACAACTATGGGGTCAGCATTTCAAATGCACCACCATTGCATAGCATCTCGAATGGACAGGTTGAGCGCTTTCACAGCACTCTGTTAGAGCTAGCCAGATGCCTAAAGATCGATAAAGGCATAGCGACACCGTAGAAATCATTTAACTGGCTACAACTCAGTACAATAAGTCGATCCATTCGGTCATCGACCAGAGACCAGTTGATGTGGTTCAGGCGCATCCAGATGATCCACAAGAGAGGGTACAAGAAAAGATTAGAAATACTCAGACGACGCTCAGAGCTAGAGAAAACGCAAATCGGCAGAATAGGGTCTTCGACGTTGGTGACAAAGTTTTGGTCAAGTCAAACCGACGGCTCGGAAACAAACTCACACCTTTATGTGATGAGAAGGCCTGGGGACCGAGGTCCTCATAAAAGAGAGGGTGGTCCACAAGGACAACCTAAGGTGACTGACTCCCTTGATTTTTTTCATTTTTCTTACACTTTTTTTAAACCACTAGGCAAACTCGTATAAGTTAGATATAGTTTCTCAATCTACTATTAGCTACTGGGCATAGTTTTTATAAAACATTTTTGGCGGTGGGCAAACCTCTTTAAAAAGAAAAACGGAAAAGTTGCTAAAAAGAAAGAAAACAACTTCAATTCACAGGTTCGGATCCATATTACTCCTTTCCCTATCAGTGGCCTCGGCACATGTCACCGACTACTCGCCAAGTACATTCCCATCATCGACGGTGAAATCTTGGTATGGGAAGAATACGCCTATGTTAGGCACTCGGCAAACCTCTCAGAGTATGTGCGAATGGTGGAAGAAACGGTCAAATTAATTGACATGTTCCCGCTATCCCACATGAAAAAACTTCCAAGTGTGGATACGGCACATTTACAAGACCTATTGGAGGCGTTAGGCACACACCATAGAGTCGCCAGGAGTTTAGATTTCCTAGGGTCCATACTGAAGGTTGTGGCGGGTACACCCGATGCCGGTGATTTAGAGCAGACTAGGTTCACTGAAAGGCAACTAATAAATGCCAACAATAAACAAATAGAAATAAACACTAGAGTTCAAGACCAGCTTAACCAGTTAACAGTCACTGTCAATAAAATTCTCAAGTTAGCCAAAAGCTCACAAGTTGACACTAGGCATTTATTTGAAACTTTACTGTCTACAAACAGAATGCTGATGATTAAGTTGCAAAATTTAATGCTTGCTATTACTCTTGCGAAAGCTAACATTGTTAGCCCAAACATTTTGGACCACACAGATTTGAAATCAATTTGGCTAGAGGAACCCACCAACACTCCCATAGGAGATCTTATGTCCGTTGCGTCCGTAAAAGTTCTTCAGTCCATTAACACTATACATTTTATAATTAAATTCCCAAAGATTAAGCTTGCAGAAAAATCACGATTTATCCTGTCATCTACGAGAACTTCATATTGCGATTGTTTGGCAACGTCATAGCCAAATGCGATGGAGAAACCCACACACTGCAGAGTTGCGCCGCTTCACCAGGAGCCACATTTTGTCGTCTGGCATTAGAGAGTTCATGTGCCAAAGAGCTCCATGCAGGTGGCACGGCACACTGCGAGATCCAGCCGAGCAGCCTGGAAATAATCACCTATGTAGATGACGGAATCATCATCCTCAACGACGGGTCCGCAAGGATTCAGGTGGACAACGACACTGAGATCCAGGTACAAGGCACGCATCTCATCACGTTTGGAGACCGAATCGCAATTAACGGGACTCTGTTTTACAATCACAACAATGTACGTAATAGAGTCCCGGGTATTGCCAATTCTCCCTTGCTGAACATCACTGCTAGCCAAGATGTCCTCAGCCTCCCTTACCTTCATCGTTTGAATGAACGTAATTTGGAGGTGATACAGCAATTCAAGGAAGACGCCGGAACTGATAAAGCTTATCGTGTGGCATTCATCATTGGAGCCATATGCTGTGCTTTAATCTGCATTGGCCTCACTCTTTGGCGCATCATCGACGCAAAGAAGTCTGCGAAGCAGTTACGAGACGTCGTCGCCGGGATTGGGTCGGCCGAGGACGGCCTTATACTTGAAGAAGGAGTAGTTAAGACATAATAATAATATTTCATAAGTTTATAAACAACACTCGCTATCGCGTGTTTCATAAGTTAAAGAACAGCCCTCGCAATTGCGGCGCTGCATACTTTGTATCAGCGCGCTATAGCTGCAATGGTCAGCGGCGGTAACCGGACACTTTTGTTTTGCTGCAAGAGCTTCCGTTATTGCCTATGATTTTGCTGAGTCGGCTTGCCGACCATGACATTGTGGCGTGATGCGAGTTTTGGCTTAGCTTAAGCGAAATATTATTTATATTAATGAATCAGTTTTGAATACAGCGTTTTGCCAATAAGTCGCTTAAATAAATATTATTCCCGTTAAATAATTTGTTTTATTGTCTGAGCCCGAGGCCAGCAATAAGAGGTATAGTTTACCTCTCAACCTAATCTTTAGCCACAACCAGGACTGGAAGAATGTTAATTTGTATACTGTTTCAAAAAACAAAAAAATTTTTTTTTAATTTTGTACATTTTCGCTTTCGAAGTTGAATAAAAAAAGCAGAAATTTATGTTATCCATGTTAGTATGATAAAGCTTGTTCAATTACCTTTTCATAATGGTACATATATTAGGATTTTATTTAAAATTAAAGAAATAAATAAATAAAAACAAAAAAAAGCTCAAAATTTGTGCAACATTAATATTCGGTTTTTTCTTATACAACCAAAAAATACCTTTTTTATTTAAAGAAAAACTTCAATCTAATATTTTGTATGATACTAATTATGTAATATGGTATCATCCAAACGTTTTGGCACATTTTGTATAATATTTCTGGTGTACTCGTGTCCGATTTTGGCCCATTCTTCCTCAAGCCGTTTTTTTAACTCCGATATGGACGATATTGGCGTTTTGTGCACACGGCGGTCCAACTCACTCCACAAATTTTCAATGGGATTGAGATCAGGTGATTAGGGCGGCGTTTCCAATACTTTTGGGCAGTTATACAGCAACTAGAACTTGACTTTATATGCCTTATGCTTCGGGTAATTGTCCTGACATTACGTAAAGGTGTCGGCAATACCCATTTTCTCGGCGGATTCTCCTTCAAAATTTTTAGGAACTGATCTTGGTTCATTATGCCATCAACAAACACAAGATTTCCCACTCCTATTATTGAAATACAGCCCCAAACCATAACACTACCCCCGCCGTGTTTCACGGTTGCACTCAAGTTTTCCATTTGCAGCTCAGTATTTGGTTTCCGTCCTTCCGTCACTGCCAAAAAAGTTTAACTTGCTCTCTTTCAAGAACACCACAAGCTTTGATCCATTTTGGAGTACTATGGTTTGGCGGAACCTTTTAGTTTTATACGTTTTATTCGTATTTGAAGTTGAAAAAAAAAACAAACCCGAATATTAATGTTAACCACTGTACATTGAATCTAACTGCGTCCTATTCCCGCCAGTACCAGTGGATGCGATTATTCAAATTCATGCCTGAATTCAGTACCCTGAAGTATGAATTGCTTCTGATTCATGCAAGAATTCATCCAGCAATCATGCCTGCACGAAATCAGGCCTGAATGGTAAGGCAACGTCTCATGGGTCGAACAAATTCGACTCTGTTAGCTAGTGCTCTGTGCCTCTTTCTCTCTTTATATATATATAAATATATATATATATATATATATGTATGTAATTAATAGACAATGCAAAACGAAAGAACACAAATCGAAGCGTATGTCGAAAGTGTGTGGCGTTTTTGTTGCTTTCAGCTTAGGTAGAAATGCAATGCCCAAAAAAGACCTAACGGTGAATTGACAGAAAATGTCTATACTGTTGTTATTGGTATGCAAGCCTTTTTCGGTTTCGTTTTTTTTTTTTGCATTTTGGCGTCATTTCTCTTGAGTTGTCAAAGCGAAAGCACCTACATAAATTATAAAATTTTAAATTAATTAACTTTTAATTGCACTTTTAAAATATTTTCTTGTGCTAGTGTGAATTTATCAATTACAATTTTCTTTTTGTTTTGCTCGAGCAGTGCATTACAGTAAAATTAAAATTCGTTTAAAAAAAATTGTGCCGCGCTGAATTTGGAATTAAAACAAATAAAGGTAAGAATAAAGCTATGGTGTGTAAAAGGCAAATGCGTAGGTTGGTTAAGTCCAAAAAGCAGGAACTGCTAGATAAATTAGCGAATGTTGAATCTGAGTTTGCAACATTCCATTATTGGTAAGTTATTGCACAAAAACTAGTTTAACTAACTTTACTTTATAATCATACACTTTTTAGATACAATTCGACGGGGAAACAACCTACATTTTAAAGCAGGATATCGCCAAAAACTTGAGATGCATATTGGGCGATAAAGTGATAAACGCAACCAACGTTGACGGAACCCAGGGCAAAATATAATAATATATACAAAGCTACAGTATACTTTCATTATTGACTATTTCAGATTTCACAACACTGACTGAAGATTCTGGCCCGCCAAAAACAATTGCGCAAAGCAATTGCAGAAAAATAGAATTTGTAAAAAAATAAATAATTAAGATTAGCTTTTATATATATACATACAAAAAAAATAAAAATGAATAAAATTGAAATTTAAAATTGAACTTATCCAAGAATTTTTCTCATGAAATTAGGTATGAAATATTGTTCTAGATCACCAATGACTTCAGCTATGAATTATTGTCGTGAAATCATTAATAAATCACCTATAAATTCACCCATGAAATATATTTTCGAAGTTACTCATGAAATCGGACATGAATTCGAACTCGAATTCATGCATGAACTTGCACTTGCTTTTCACAGCTAAATGAAGCGAACGTCATCGAGGCATGAAAGTCGTAGGACATGCTTTCGTTAAATTCATGCCTCGACACACGGGCGGGAAGCTGAAGTTTCAGTACTGGTACTTCCAAAGTATGGGATGATTTCAGTACTGATTCATGCCTGAGCCGTACTGCAGGGTTATTACACACAATTAAATCAATTAAAAGTTAATTGCTTTAAAATTTTATAAAAACAATTAGAAATTGTATTACGCTGTATGTAGGTGCTCTCGCTTTGACAACTCAAGAGAAATGACGCCAAAATGCAAAAAAAAAAAACGAAACCGAAAAAGGCTTGCATACCAATAACAACAGTATAGACATTTTCTGTCAATTCACCGTTAGGTCTTTTTTGGGCATTGCATTTCTACCTAAGCTGAAAGCAACAAAAACGCCACACACTTTCGACATACGCTTCGATTTGTGTTCTTTCGTTTTGCATTGTCTATTAATTACATACATATATATATATATATATATATATATATATATATATATATATATTTATATATATATAAAGAGAGAAAGAGGCACAGAGCACTAGCTAACAGAGTCGAATTTGTTCGACCCATGAGACGTTGCCTTACCATTCAGGCCTGATTTCGTGCAGGCATGATTGCTGGATGAATTCTTGCATGAATCAGAAGCAATTCATACTTCAGGGTACTGAATTCAGGCACGAATTGGAAGAATCGCATCTTCTGGTACTGGCGGGATACGCACATATGTATGTATGTACGTGTATGCACTGTTGGCGCATGCACTGCTTGCCCTTGTTGCTAATTCAAATTCGTTTAATTTTACAACACGAGTTTTTCCATTGTACCAAATTCGGAATTTCTCATATTCTTCGTAAAATATATTAAAAAATTTAAGGTTGTAGATTTTCTATCGATTTAAAAAATCGGTTAAAGTTTAACGAGTCTCAATTGGAAGTCACTAGCTTTTATCGCTTCCGAGACTGACGTGTTCATATCGACGGATGGACAAATAGACGGATTATGAAGAATATATATATATATTATGAGGTCGGAGATGGCTCGTTCTGTCTGTTAAATAAATTTGCACAAAATCATTATACCTTTTTACACATTTTTAATGGGTTCAGGATATAAAAAAGGTTATAAAAAGGGTAATGGTCCATAATACGGCGCATCAGAGCACGTAAGATGTAACGTCGCTAATAGAAAAAATTTGCAACCTTTAGATTTCTAAGCATTTTATGGGCTGCGGACACACATATGCATTATAAATTGGCTTGACAATGTTTGCATTGTTGTGGTGCATCGAGGCAAAAATACCCTTAATTGTATAATTATATGTATACAATTTTTATTCAAAACATATTTTAACTAATAATTGAATTTTAGTATATATGCAGGAAACATTTTTCTTTATATTGATTTACCAATTTTTTGTTTTTTTTTTTAATTTTGGGATAAAATGTTAGAAGCACTAGAGTTAAAATACCCTTTTCCGAGAAAGCGTGTGACTCGAAAATCAAAAAATTATACAAATTGGCCGGTCTGCAGCAAGTTGAAACCAAGACCAAGAAGAACCATATGTTATTGAAGGATCGTTTTCCATTTCTATTTATTTTCGTTGAACGCAGTGAGTTTCGGTGCGTACAGTAGGCTACTCCAATTAATACTGACTCTCGGTTTCTCTTCTACCTCGCACCGAACCACACTCGGCTTCATTATGTCGCCGCGTTCTAACTGTTCTAGCAAAACCACAAAAATGCATGAAAGACAACAACGTTAAATATGATGAAATATTTCTTAGTATTTCGTACGTCGCGGCATCGCCGCGTTCTAACTGTTCTTGCAAATCTACAAAAATGCATGAAAGACGACAACGTTAAAGATGATGAAATATTTCTTAGGATTTCGTATGTCGCGAAATCCCAACATAGTAACAACAGCACAACAGCAACATAACAGCACTGTTAGTGCCTTAACATTCTTACCAGCAATGACACGACACGGCCATTCTGACATTTACACGTCCTCGTGTACTCAACATTTAATGAAACATTCAATCCAACTTTTCCTTCATACAAATTATTAACATTTATTCAATTTAATTCAATGTTTCACTCATGCTAATTACAATATTTAAACAACTTTTTGCCAATACATAAATTTTCATTTCTTTGACCAAAATTTTAAAATTAATTCATTACTTCAACCATCGTCTCACTTGGACGGATAACCATCGTCCTACCTGGACGGATAACCATCGTCTCACTTGGACGGATAACCATCGTCTCACTTGGACGGTTCACTTTCAGTTGGCGAGCTAGAATCTTCATTGTCAATGTCCAACTCTTGGGGAACATTTCCCTCTGGAAGTTTTCTAATGTCTTCATGACAATATTTATACAGTCGCTTGCTTGATAACGACTTCAACATATACCTATCACCATCTAAGACTTCAACTACCAAAAACGGTCCCTTAAATTTTGGGTCTAGTTTAGTTTGGTGTCTCTCCTCGTTTTTGAGAAGGACATAATCACCAACACTGTGTCTTACAACGGCGGCCTTGGATTTGTCAAATCGATTTTTATTGTAAGAGGCTAAGGATTTCATAGTGCTACTGGCTCGAGCCCTTGTAGAGTCTAAGTCGACTTCCAACTCAGTGTCCAATGGAGGAACTAATCCAAGAGGTCGAGCTTCTTTTCCTATTAGCATTTCTAAGGGACTTGCATCAGTTGCCCGATTAGTAGTGCAGTTTAACGCTAGCTGTACCTCGCCAAGAGCTTCTTGCCAGGATCTTTGGCTTGATTCAACTGCAGTTAATAGATTTTTGAGCGTACTCATTACGCGCTCAACTTGCCCATTAGCCCGACTTGCCCCAGTCGCAATTAAATGAAGTTTAATGTTGTTTGAACAACAATAATAACAACAGCAATAATGCGTGTTGGTACACCGAACAAGGAAATGGAAGACTTCATGGCCTTGATACAGCTCTCTGTATCTATCTTGAGAGTGTGATATAGGTATATGAACTTTGTGAAACCGTTAATTTGAACAATTATATATTCCTTTAAATCACTTTTGCCACTCAATTCACCAGTAATGTCCACATGCACAGTGTGCCACGGAATGCTGACCTTTGGGATAGGATGCAGCTCTGCTTGAACTTTACCAGAATGTGACTTGGTTGTCCTACATGTTATACAGTTATTAACAATTTTTCGGACATATTTGTTCATTTTGTCAAACCAGTAGTACTGGTAAACCTTGTCAAGTGTCTTTTGCCACCCTAGATGCATGACCGACTCATGTACCTGATTCACTACTGACCATCTGAAAGATCGGGGCACAACTGGCAAACATCGTGTTTTACCTTTTTTCTGAATTTTGCGAAACAGCATCCCTTTTCTTAAATCATATGTTTTGATGATATCGTCTTGCAACTCGTTGGAATTCAGCTTGCTTACAATGTCGACAATATCTGGATCCAGTTGCTGTTCGGCTAACAGCCAATTATTTGATATTTCTGCTATGTTTATTCTCTTTTCGGGTATTTTATCCAAAACCAACTGTGGTTTTAAATGAACTGGGTTTCTGGACAGGAAATCTACGTGTGCCATACGCTTCCCTTCTCTATATTGAATTTCGAAGTTAAAGGATTGTAAATAAGACCACCAACGATGAACTCTAGGAGTAAGATCTATTTTAGTGCGAGACGCCTTTAATGAGTTGCAATCAGTATAAATCACAAATTCTCTTCCAAGCAAATAATGCCGAAAATGTTTTACTGATTTAACTACTGCTAAAGTTTCCAGCTCATAGGAGTGGTACCTAGACTCAGCGGCGGAAGTTGTTTTGCTAAAATATTCTACAACGTGAAGTTTGTTGTTAATACGATGCAAAAGCATGGCACCAAATCCGATTGAGCTAGCGTCAGTGTGCAGTTCTATAGGATATTGAGGGTCAAATATAACTAGAACTGGTTCATTTGTAAGGATAGTCAAAATTTTCTTCCGAATACTTTCTAGCTCAGTATTCCAAGCAAAACTTTCCTTTCCTGATGTTAGAGCGTACAATGGCTTCATAACTTGGGAAAAGCCGGGTACAAACTTGCGGAAATAGGATGCTAGACCGATAAACTGTCGCACACCAAAAACTGTCTGTGGCGGTGGCAAAGATATCAACGCAGTAATTTTTCGCAAGTTTGGTCGAATTTCTCCTGCCCTTACCTCGTATCCCAGATACTGAACGACTGTTTTGAGAAAACTACATTTGTTGACATTGAAAATAAATCCATCTACTGTGAGGATATCTAGTACTGTTTTTAATCTTTCTAAGCCTGATTCAATTGTAGGTGACACAATCATAATATCGTCCATATAGACAATCACATATGAATAGGCCAGGTCACCCAAAGCTTTCATAACTGCCCGTTGAAAAACAGATGGCGCATTTTTGAGTCCGAACGGCATAGTTAAGAATTCGTACTGGCCATCCGGAGTCACAAATGCAGTGTATTCTATGGAATCAGTGTGAATTGGAATTTGGTGAAATCCACTTGCCATGTCAAGACAGGTGAAGTAATTGGAGCCACGCAACCTAGCAATCTGGTCATTTATTAAGGGCAAAGGGTATTTGTCTGCAATCGTATTAGAATTCAACTCCCTGTAATCGACACAAAGGCGATCTGTCCCGTTTTTCTTTTTGACAAGCAGTATAGGACTTGCAAAAGGGGAGCAACTGGGTCGAATAATATTACATTTTAGCAGCTCATCCAACTTTTTTCTAACAATATCTCTTTCTTCTGGGCTCAGTCTATAGGGTCGGCGTTGTACAGTTTTGCTAGGGTCAATCAGTCGAATTTTCATTTCTCCGGTATTAACGCGTGTAGATGGCGTCCCCTTTATGAGTGCAGCGGAATAATTCTTAAGTAATTTTATTAACTTGTTTTTGTCAGTTTCACACAATTCGGTATCAAGATTGAGATTAAGAACTTCACGACCTATAACAATGTCGCTTTTTAAATACTTATCTTGCACAATATGAAACAATATTTGAAGTGCGTTTTCATTTATATTAACCTGGCTTAAAATCTGTAAGGTGCTGTAAATACCAGCATCGCCAATGCCTTTTAACATGATGATACTGTTAATGCGCTTACCAGACAACTTACTGCTGATCTTCTCTTTTATAATTGAACATTCTGCACCGGAGTCGAATGAAATTGGGTAAATCTCACCTCGCTGCATCATAGTTTCTGTTGGCTCTGGTACGTAACACTGGTGTACAGTCTTCTGTTGGAACACTCCCTGTTTGCTAGATGATTCGTTCTTCGCGCATTTGTTTGCAAAGTGTCCAGGCAGGCCACACTTATAGCAGGTAACAATCGGCTTATCTTGTTGAGGTGTCACATAGGCATTTTGTCGCATTTTAATTCTACACTCAGACATTTTATGTCCCGGTTTACCACAGAAATGACATAATATTGTTGACAATCTCTTCTTCTTGGAGTCCGGTCCAGATTCGTCATCACGGTCGACATTGCGGTGTTTTTGAAAGGTGAAAGCACTAAGTTCAGATTGTAACTCGCTTCTAGTTTGCACCTTTGATGTAAAAACAATTCGCTGTAAGCGGTTGTCCACGTTTGCCAAATGCGCGAGTACAATTGATACAGCTATTTCCTCATTTTTTTTCTTTTGCCACTTTGAAGTTAAGGTTGTCACTAAGCGGCTAGCATAAACCGTAAGGCACTCGCCGTTAGTTGGGCGACTATTTAACACATTTAAAAACATTGCTGACGGTGTCTCATTGTTTTCATATCGGCGAAGAAATAGTTCCTTGAATTCATTCCACTTAATGCCGGGATATGAAATTTGAGTAAGCCATTGTGAAGCACTGCCCTCCAAAGCCTCGCTTAACGCCATGATCAGCTTGCTTCCTTCCAAAGGCTGCTCCGTTAAAATAATGTCTGCTGTAATACACCATTTCGAGGCGTCTGCGCCTGCAGTATCAGAAAAAAATGTTGGCAAAGTGATGCTACGTGTCTGCTGCTGATCGTATGTTGACGCTTGCATAGTTTTTACAAGCTCCAGCATGTTTTGATTTTGCATTTGTAGGATTATGCGCCATTGATCCTCTGAGAATGCAGGATGTGGTGCCGATCCCACTTCTGATGTTATTGAAGGATCGTTTTCCATTTCTATTTATTTTCGTTGAACGCAGTGAGTTTCGGTGCGTACGGTAGGCTACTCCAATTAATACTGACTCTCGGTTTCTCTTCTACCTCGCACCGAACCACACTCGGCTTCATTATGTCGCCGCGTTCTAACTGTTCTAGCAAAACCACAAAAATGCATGAAAGACAACAACGTTAAATATGATGAAATATTTCTTAGTATTTCGTACGTCGCGGCATCGCCGCGTTCTAACTGTTCTTGCAAATCTACAAAAATGCATGAAAGACGACAACGTTAAAGATGATGAAATATTTCTTAGGATTTCGTATGTCGCGAAATCCCAACATAGTAACAACAGCACAACAGCAACATAACAGCACTGTTAGTGCCTTAACATTCTTACCAGCAATGACACGACAAATACATGTTTGTGACTTTGCACATCACGGCAATAAAAGATAGGCGCTTAGACAATTGGGCGTTGTGTTTTCATTTTGTGTTTGCAGCCGTGTTGTAGCCGCTAACAATTTTCAGCAAAAGCTTGTGATCCACATTTCTCCTCTTTGTTTTTTATTACTCTATGCAAAGACAATATTAATACTAAGATAGTAACGCGCATACTTTTGAACGTAAAGCACGTAAGCAACAAATTTTAGTGTGGCTTTATGCAGTGTGGCTTTATGCAGTCTCAAAAAATGTAAATTTTTTTTTTGGAAATATGAATAATTTTTGATATTATCATGGTAGCTTTGTTGTCTTCCACAGCTTGAAGCCTTTTTGGCATTGAATCGACAAATTTTAGGGTCAGATCGGACGAAATTTAGAGCCACAAGAGCCTCTTTTAGCTCTTTCTATACCTTGAACCCATTGAAAATGGTTAAAAAGGGAATAATGGTTTTGTTAAAATTGATGTATCAGGCAGAAGGAGGCATCTCCAACTCCCTAAAGTGTACATATTCTTGAACAGGACGACGAGCTAATTTACGACGACGAGTTGATTTAGCTATGCCCGTCTGTATGAACGCAGCTGAAAGCTGAACTTGGTCTCAGTCAGTTCGTACATATCATTTTTTTTTTTTTATTTTATTTTATTTTTATTTTATAAGGAAAGTCGACAAAACGAGTGTCAACAAAAGTACAAACATACATAAAATTATAAAATGCTAAAAGCCTAACAGGATTATAAACATTGATAATAACATCACCAACACGATGGGGGAATTTTATTTGCCTGTCCGGCCAGCTATGCCCCTGGTCACAGCTATATGTTGTTAGTGATGTTATTAAATCCTACATCTAGATAGGAAGGCGTTAGTAGTAAAACTATATTTATAAATTTAAATATACTTTAGAATATAAACAAAATTTTTTGGGAAAAGTGAAAGAACAGTCTTAATAATAACAAAAATTAGTATTTGATAGATAAGAGTAAAGAAAGAGACAGAGATGGAAAATCACTGGCCCGATGGGGGAGATTTTTAGCCCGTCCGGCAAGCTATGCCCCTGCTCATAGCTGAGGGCGGACAGTGATTTCCCGGAGATATCCTGAAAGCAATGATTTTATTAGGGGGAGAGAGAGTTCTGAGGAGAACACGTGATACATTCTATTGTACTGTAGGCATAAGACACGAAATGAATTGTGCAAAGCGTAGTCGGTTGTGCATGTAGGCAAGAGTAACGGGTAATAGTTTCTAGTAGGTCTAAAGGGCACAGAGAATCATACGCAGAACAAATTTTTAATTTTTTTTTTCGATGCTGCTAATAAATCCTAATAGTTTCATAACGATCATACATTTAGTTTAGTAGAAAATAAAGATTTCGTTTCTATAGTGGGGCACGCGCAGCAACCGAGTAAAGTGCGTGCGGCGTGCATTTGTGTGTGTGCATGTGTGAATTTTTGTATGTATATATGAATGCAAACGGATTGGAATGTTTATGAAGACAGATTGCAGGGCTCATTGTATTTCCTAATCGGGCGGCCCCGACTAGAGCTCTTTCACTTGATTTTATTGGAAATGTGGTTTTTTTTCAATGATGTCGAGGTCTGGAGGTTAAGCCGGCAGATTCATCACATGGGGACACTTGAATATGAGCCAAGTCTGCACAATACCCGCCTTATGCTTTGGCTCGTTGTCCTAACATAAACGGATACTGTGCCTTATTCCCAGATCCTCTGCACTTTGCAACAAATTATCCTTCAGAATGTTGAGGTACAAGTATTTGTCTATTACAGACTCAATAAAAACCAGTTTTTATGCAGCAGCAGACATACAGGCCCAAACCATCACGCTACCACCACCATACATTACTGTGGCTTTAAGGTTTTGCTTTTGTAGCTCCGTATTAGATTTTCGCCAGACAAGCATTTCCGTCCGTTGCAAAAATGTTAAGCTTGGACTCATCTGCAAATATAATATTGTTCAAAAAGTCTGGTGTCATCAACAGGTGAACCTTGGCTATGTTAGCCGGGCCAGCTTATTCTTGGGGCTAATAAATGGCTTCTTACGCGCAACTCTGGCTTTTAAGACACGGCGAACTGTTTCATCACAGCAATTCTTTCCTAGATCAGTAGTAACTTCAGATGCCAATTTTGGAGCCGATAATCACGGGCTTGCCTTTATTTTTCTCACCATATAACACTCTTCGGCTTTATTAAAAATCTTGTTTGGCGTTCGGCGCCCCATCTTAGGATTTATATTGTCTTTCCACTTTGCTTATTACTCTATGATTGATTGATGACTCAAATGCTCACCTCCAGGCTGTTGACGATAGTCCTCATCTATCAAATATCCATCACCATGTGATATCGATACTTAACAACCATGCTATCGTACCGTCACCGACTAATCGGCATCTTGGATTTCATTATATGTAATAAACTAAATAAAAATAATAAGTTTCGCTGCCGAAAGTGGAATACTCGTAAAAAACGAAGTAATTTAAACCCAAACTTTAAAATTTTTCGACGCTCGTTACCTACTGTAATTAAAACGAAGAATTACCATAATTGCACAATATTATTGAATGCAATGCCCCTGTAACAGCTGTTTGACATTTCAAAGTTTTACATAGTGGCAACGCTAGAGTGGTAGAGTGTTTTATTATCTAAAAAATTAATCTAATTGGACTCAATCAACAAGTTATGTCTGTATTACTAAAATTAAAACACAACTATTAGGACGGTAAAAAAGACGGTTAACCAACATTCACAAACTTTTTAAAGACAGCATTTCGTCAAAAACTAAAACAGCTGAGGAAAAAGCTTTTAAAAGCTCACCCTTGCACAGTGGGTTTTTATTTTATTAACACTCAATGCCTTTGATGGCAGTGACGTAGTTTTGTGTGTGTGTATGATTTTGGCGCGAGCGTGTATCGCAGTTACAACATACAGTTGCCGTATGTACATGTCACGAGATTCGTAATCAAAACAAATGAAATATAACAATATAAATATAATACGTAAGTTTTTAAATTCCTTTAATAAAAATGATAAACTTTGTATTTTAAAAGCTCAATTTGTTCAATGCACGCGCACAATACGTGCAATCACAATTTTATTAGCAAGTGCGACAACAACAGAGAAAAAAATAAAGGCAGCTATCAAAAATTGAAGGTGACATCGTAAAGCAATAATTGCTCAGTTAGCAACGTATGTATGTACTTACAATTTTAGGTTTCTTAGATAATGAACTGTGTACCCTAAACTGAATTTGAATCGTTCTATATGCATAATAATTATTTCTCTCAAAACAAAAAAAAATAGTCAATTTGGGACTGGCCGATCGCAAAACACCATGTACCTTGCTTAGATGCGAACATCCAACACACGTACCCAAAAACATGTTCACACACTCAAACATCCGCTGCAAGCTGAGCACTTTACTTAGCGGCTGTGCTACTCCTTCACTGAGGGCCACACTATTGGAAGTGTTTAATCTTTATGTTAGCATTATTATGACATTTTCAATGTTTAAGTATAGAATTCGTTTTAATTATGGGGTAAATGTAAAAGCTGACTATTGATTTTTAAGTTCGTATTTTAAAACATATAATCAGCTCTGTGTTCATTTCTCAGAGCTAGAGCCTTAAAACGAAAGATCACAGTCAAGTTCCGAATATCTACTAGTCGGGCTGTCTCAATTAGAGTAATCTCACTTGAATATTTTTTTAATAGGCTCTGATATACATATACTAAAATCATCGATGCAATAAATCTATATAAATATATATAATAACTTCATCCAGGTCTCATATGCACGAACTTAATAAAACAAGCTGAAGTTCTATATATTAGTTTTTTATATCGATACGCTTTATACAGACAGTAAGAAACACATGAACAAATATACTAGCATAGAAAATATAATTAATGAGTCGGAGTCTCCTACCTGTTTCGTACATTTGCACAATTTTACTATATCAGTGATCAGGGTACAGGGTACACAAATAATGTTTATACACGTTCACGAAGTGAAACTAGTGTTTGGATTTGTTCGTTATGCTGTCCGTCTGCCCGGATGAACGCAACTTTTTTCGGAGCTATTGAAGATAGTGACTTAAAACTTGACGACAACATGTCGGTACACCCCAAATCACAAATGAATAAAAGCTGAATATTTCTCACAATTTTAAAGATAGAACCACCACAACTGGTGATTGCATCCTTGATATCCCGGACATAAAAACTCGGAAACGCCTATATCTCCCACTATCTTTAAACTAGAGCCACCAAATTTGGGATATGGGCATTTCGTCGGTGACAAATGGGACGTACACTTTTATACATATCTTCTGTGACATTATCAAATATCTGTTTAGGAGCACTAGGTAGAGCTGATAGCAAACGTAATTGGGGTCCAAGATAAAGGCAAAGTAAGACCGATTCGCACGGGATAAAAAACGGAAGTCGTTTTAAAGTCAGCGAAACTAGACAACACTTTTTTTTGCCACTTATTTTAAAATGTTACGGAATAATGTAACTTAATTTTATATTTTGCTTGATTAAACAATCTCCTTTGGTTATTTTTTTAATATAATCGGATTCGATACGGGACATTTGCACCGAACATTTTTTTCCACATGTAAAACTATTCATATATTTCTGTATTAAGGCACACATAAAATTATAGTAAAGAAAAATTGAATTGAATAATATTTATTTTGGAAATTTAATGTATAAAACAATTTTAGTAATGAAAATAGTAAACAATGGAAATCTGGATTATATACTTTTTATACCCTGAACCCATTGAATCGAATAAAAATAGTAAACAATGGAAATCTGGATTATATACTTTTTATACCCTGAACCCATCGAAAATGGGTAAAAAAGGGTATAATGGTTTTGTGCAAATGTATGTAATAGGCAGAAGGAATCATCTCCGACCCCATAAAGTATATATATTCTTGATCAGCATCACTAGCCGAGTCGATTAAGCCATGTCCGTCTGTCTGTCCGTCTGTTCGTCCGTCTGTATGAACGCGTCGATTTCAGAGACTACAAAAGCTAGAAAGCTGATCTTGGTCTCAATCGGTTCGTATATACCGTACGCAGATCAAGTTTAGCTCAAAACATCTATAACTCTTTCCGTTTTCTTAATATCGATACTTATCGCTTTTTTGACTCGGTTTTTTAAGCATAACTCCCAAACTATAAAAGCTAGAGCCAACAAATTTATTTATTATGTTTGCGTAAAACATACGAAGAATTTAAAGGTTTTGGATACCTCTCCCCAATCGCCCCCAATATCGAAAAAACCATAAAAACAAAGTAAATCAAATATTACACACGTGCAAAATGGTTTGTACATACATTTCGATGATCTTAATAAGTCCTGAAAATTTCATAACAATCGTATGAATCGCGGGCCACACGCAGCTGCTTGGCAATTTCTGTGTTCATGTGCACGCATACATACATATGCATATGCAGAATTTTGTCTTGCGTTTTTCTAGGAATTTTTTTTTGCAACGGTTAAGTTGAATTTTAACACAACATACATAGTCAAGTAGGAGCGTGGTCCAGTTGGTAAGAGTTGTGCCGCATAACGTGGAGGTTTGGGCTCGAATCCAGCGATGGTAGAGCAATGTTGAATTGTTTTATTTTTTCGTTATTCATAATTATTACTATTATTAATTTTTATCGTTTTAATTTAATTTAAATTTTAATTTTGGTTTTCCTTGGTTTTCTTGCGATGGCTAAGTAATGTTATATCATTCATGAATAATGTGGTAGTGTGGTGCAGTTGATAAGAGTTGTGCATCTTAAGACGAAGGAAGCGAGTTCGATTCCCGGTTGTGGCGTATTCTTTTTTCCGTTGGTAATTATTAGTAATTTTTTTTTTTATATTTTTAACAGGCTCAATACTCGTCAACTGTTGAGAGTCTGTGTGTATGTGTTCATTTCTGGGTTCAGGGTATCTACTAGTCGGGCGGTCCCGACTAGAGCAATCTCACTTATTTTGTTTAAATATATTCTTATATGTATATATGTATAACGTACAGGCAAAAACTACAAAAGCTAGAAAGTAAGATCTTGAAATCATTCAGTTGGGCATTCATGGGCATTTCCACAGAAAGGTCCACCATGACCAAAATATTAAAAGTTAATGCATAAACCTTATTTTCAGATATTATCAAAAAAAAATATCCAATATCAAGAATTTAAAAAGTCATTGCTTGATTTCATTTACCATGATGAGCAAACCAACAGCAAAGTTGTATAAATGAAAATTATCGTGTTGGTCATTTTTAAATTATTTTCTCATTTATATTTACTTCTCTTAGAAAGATGATACATGACAAAACCTATTCCACAAATCCCCTCTTACATTAACAATTAACTAAAAAAAAATCAAAGAAAGCAAACCAATCAGGATTAATTGTAAATTTTTAACTTTCTTTCCTTCATATTGTAATGTCCCGTTCGAGTTCTAAAAACGTCATTTGTTCTCATTACGTGATAAATAAGTGCAGCAAGTGTGTCAAAATTTTTCTTCAAACAGAATTTAATGCTTAAAATATAAAACACACCCAACAAGTTTAATAAAATCAAATTTAAATTTTTAAGAATTTTTTTTAAAGGGTCCCGTGCGAATCGTAAGTGTACAACCTTTCGAATACAAATAGGCAGAATTATTACTAATATGTGTATATATATTCATAATATTCTTATATGGATAAGCGACAGATGCGCTGCAATACGGAGCCAAGCCAAGCAGTGGCGAGAATCATTGAAAAAGGACCCTTTAAAGTTACAAAATTATCGTATGAAAAATAAGGAAAGAATTTTGTAAAAATTGAAAGTTCTGGAGGCTTTAAATAAAAAATTCAACTTATATTCCTTATATATTATATTCTATATACTATATATTATATACTATATTCCTATATATGCTTTAATACAGAAATATATAATAAAAATTTCACATGTGGAAAAAATGTCCCGTGCGAATGTCCCGTATCGAATCAGATGAATATTTTTTAAAGAAAAACCAGAACAGCTTTTTCCAACAAACAAAATTTTAAACAAAGTTACATTATTCCGTAACATTTTAAATTTAGTTGCAAGAAACAATATTTCTTAGTTTCGCTGATTTTCGCATTTTTGTAAAGGCGCACGAAAACGACTTCCGTTTTTTGTCCCGTGCGAATCGGTTTTCTTTTGCCTCTATCTTGAAACCCGAATTACGTCTGCTATGAACTTTACCATTTAATATAGTGCTCCTAAACAGCTATTAGATAATGTATCAGAATATATGAAAATTCGCTTTACTTTGACTTTTTTCACTTTAAAAGTGTACGACTGTCCCGTTCGTCACCGTGGAAATGCCCATATGCTGAACAAGTTTATTACTTTTTTTTCCAATATTTTGCTCCGTTTCATTAATATCAATAAAAATTGATTTCAACCTTTAGTTTTCTTACCATATCTTGAAGACTATAAGAGCTAAAAGCAACAAATTTAATGCGTAATGTTTGTGTAAAGCATTCGGTCCCAATATCAATAGAACCATAAAAACCACAAATTAAATATTACAGACTTGCAAATTGGCATGTAATTACATTCAATGCTCTTAATAAGTCCTTAAAGTTTCATAACGGTCATACATTTAGTTAAGGAAACAAGTATTTTGTTTTTATAGTGGGGGCAAGCACAGCAACCGAGTAAAGTGCGTGCGGCGTGCAGTGTGTGTGAATTTGTGTATAAATTCATACGGGTTGAAATGTTTATAAAGACAGATCGCCGGGCTTAGAATATCTTATAGTCGGGCGGCCACTACTAAAGCCTTCTCACTTGTTTTTCATTCTTTCATTATTTTATATACGGAAATTTTTATATTTAAGCGGTCCTCTTTTAAGGGTACTCTTCACTGTTTGGCGCTATTGCTTTATTATGCCGCACATCTGTGTCACTCATACATACACTCCAAATAATGCTAAAACATTTAAATTTGAATTTACTAAGCTCGTTATTTGTTTTTGTATTTTAGGCAATAAATTCTGTTAGGAGAACAATTTTGACTTACTTGGACATGTATATCACATAATGAGAACAAATTATGTTTTTTGATCGGGAACGGGACATTATAACATGAAGTAAAGAAATTTGAAAATGTACAGTCAATCGTGCTTGGTTTGCTGTCATTGCATTTTTTTATTCCCTGAACCCATTGAAAATGGGTAAAAAGGGTATAATGGTTTTGTTGAAATGTATGTAACAGGTAGAAGAAGGCATCTCCGACCACATAATGTGTATATATTCTTGATAAGGATGACGATCTGAGTTGATTTGGCCATCATTTTTTTTCTTCGATAACTTGCTCCGTTTCATTAATATCGATAAAAATCGATAACCTTTTGTTTTTTTTACAATATCTCAGAATTGTATTGAATTGACTAGACGCAGATTTTGTTACCTACGGCTTTCCTCTTCACAGTATCGACAAAATTATAAAAATCGCAAATCAAATACTACAGACCAGAAAATTGGGTAGCGGCCCTGACTAGAGCCCTCTCAATTGATTATTTTTAGTTAATTGCTGTTGTAAGTGACATTTTGTGGAATGGGCGTTATCATGTATCATCGATCTAAGATAAGTAAATAACAAAGAGAAAATACTTTGAAAAATTACAAAAACTAGAAATTGCTTTTAACCAACATTGTAGTTGTTGTGCTTATCATGGTAAATAAAATCATGGGTTAATATTTCTTATATATCTGAAAATAACTTTTCTATATTAACTTTTTATTTTTTGGTCATGGTGGACCTTGCTGTGGAAATATATATTACTGTGAAGATCCACCAGACGTTACAGAAAAATTTTTCGGCCGCGACTCCTGCCTCCCTCTCCCGTCCCCACAAACCGCGCTAATCTCTATCTCGTACAGCTTTAAAACTAGGGTACAAAATTTGAAAGGTAAACTGGTCACCTCTTTTAAAGATCGGCCCCTCCAGCCCCGCAATCGCGAAAAGTATCTCGTTCAGCTTTAAAGCCACAGTCACCAATTTTGGTATATAAATAGCTACTGGCCTCCCCACTAAAATGCCCGCCCCCGCCCTTAAAAATCGGATATGCCTATATCTCCCACAGTTTTTTAACTAGAGTTACCAAATTTGAAAGGTAGCTAACCGGTCACTTCCTTTAAAGGTCGGTACAATAACTGCGACCAAACCGAAAATTTTTAAAATAATAACAAATAAGAATGTGAACGAGTATAGGCACAGTCGATAACGCCCGACTGCAGCGTTCTTACTTGTTAATATAAGTTTACGAAGTGAAAAGACTATATTGGATTTGTGCAATGTCCTTCAATCTGTTCGTATGAATGCAATCTATTTCGTCACTATTGAAGATTTAAAGATTTGAATCACTGGGGTCGTGGCGATTCGATTTTATCAACATACAGTGAATCAATTTTCGTTGCAAAGCTTATGCCATGAAAACCTAAGTACTTAAACATCTAATTCGTAGATTTAAGTTTAAGAAAGGCAAAGCAAAAAAAATTATTTGGAAACATTAAACATTTTACATAAAAGAGCAACAAAACAACAAAAACAGCATATTTTCATTTAACAAAAGTATTTCTTTATATATAGATATATACAGCTGTGTTCATTAAAATAGCAGTGCCGACGACATGCACTTTAAAGATTGATATGTCTTATTATAAAGGCCATTATGGGACAAATTGTTTTTTAGAAGTGTTAGATATAGTTATTTTCACTTGACCTAGAACATTGTTTTTTAATTACATAGTATTTTACAAAAATTAATGAAAAGTAAAATTGAAACCATAAAATGTGAAACCATAACAAAAAATCGAAGAATTCAACATAACTTATTAAAAAACTAAAGACTCATAAGGAATAGATTGTTTATGCCCCGATACTTAGTTTTGTGTCCTTTATTGGCTATTACAGCCTACCACATACGTGGCATGAAGTCGACCATATCCTGGAAACGCTTAAGAGGTATCTGCGCATATGCCTCTGGAAAAACCTCCCAAACGGGGATTACATTGAAAAAAAGCGTTTCATGTCTCCCCATTAGTTTACTATCGGGTTGAGATCTGGGGAGTGAGCTGGGAATGACATTAAGTTGATCCTTTCTTGCCTTAGTTAATTTTTAGCCAGTTTTCTGGTGTGTTTTGGATCGTTATCCTGTTGGAATGTCCATTTTAAGGGCACATTCCAACTGGCATATGACAGCATAATGTACCTTAATATGTTCTCGTAAAAATTTTGCTCTGTGATCCCCTCGATCAAATGTATTGGGCCCACACTGCTCTATGAAAATAAGCCCATACCAAAATTTTTGGGTTCGGACTCATATGAAACCGAATGAGACCAAGATCAGCTTTCTAGCTTTTGTAGTCTCTGAAATCGACGCGTTCATACAGACAGACGGACAGACAGACAGACGGACAGACAGACAGACGGATAGACAGACGGACATAGCTAAATCGACTCGGCTAGTGATGCTGATCAAGAATATATATACTTTATGGGGTCGGAGATGATTCCTTCTGCCTGTTACATACATTTGCACAAAACCATTATACCCCTTTTTTACCCATTTTCAATGGGTTCAGGGTATAAAAAGAAGATGAAATATTTAATTTTTTTTATATTATCGTTTTTGTTATCTTATCTTTTGTAAAAATGAATATAAAGACTAGCATAAAACAAAAACCCCATTTGATTTGCAATGATTTAGTGTTTTCTTGATATTTTTGCGCATTTTAAGTTAATTATTATAATTTTAATGACAATACACTATAACTATGGAAAAAATTTCATTTTAATGGGAATAGGAATTCCTTGGAGCTTCTTGGAGCAGTGTAATATGGCAATTGATCATTGAGCTGAAAAACGAGGACAAAACATATAAAGAACAAGTGAAAGGGCTTTAATCGGGGCCGCCCGATGAGGAAATATCCTGAACCCTGCAATCTGTCTTCATAAACATTCCAATCCGTTTGCATTCATACATACATACAAATACATACATTCACACATGCACACACACAAATGCACGCCGCACGCACTTTACTCGGTTGCTGCGCGTGCCCCACTATAGAAACGAAATCTTTATTTTCTACTAAACTAAATGTATGATCGTTATGAAACTTTTAGGAATTCTTAGCAGCATTAAAATGTACGAACAAACCAATTTTCAACTTTCTGTAGTGTTTGATTTGCGATTTTTAGGAGTTTGTCAATACTGGGGGCGATTGGATTGTCTAGATTTGTTCTAGCTTTTTTATATACCAAGATATTGTAAGAGAACAAAATGTTGTTATCGATTTTAATTGATATTAATGGAACGGAGCAAGTTATCGAAAAAAATTATAAACTTGTTCTGTGTATGATATGTACGAACTGAATGAGACCAAGATCAGCTTTCTAACTTTTGTAGTTGCCAAGATCATACAGACGGACCGACGGACTTGGCTACATAAACTCAGCTCGTCGTACTCATCAAAAATATATATACTTTATGGGGTCGTAATTCGGATGTGCTTGTAATGTATGCGTTCTAAAAATAAAATACAGTAAATAAGAAAAGGAATTTTAATTAAGAAATTCAGTCAAATATCGATAATTTGTTGCCTTTTAATTTTAAAACCAATAATTAATAATATACTGCTGGTCCGTTTTTTAATGCATAAAATTGGCATTTATATGAGTCTCCTCGTTATCCCAAGTCGCTGTGGCTTCGCAGTTTCGGACTCTGTGATGGACGGACAACCCATGGCATCCATTCCATAAATTAAAGGAACCCATCCCATAAATTGAGGCAATGGCTTACTTACGCCCCACTAAGGGCGTCGTAAACCAATAACACCTACAATCGCAAATCGATAAAATACACAATAGATAGCTGATGACCTCCCCGAAAGATTGCGATCTTAGTATACCGGTCACGTCCATTAATAAGCTACTTCTATGAAATATAGTTTTTGTGTGTTTTGAATATGGGCATTTCTTGTGGGGCGTCTTGCTCTCTCTTTTTAACAAGATTCAAACAATAATGCCTTTGTTTTGCCAATTTCTTAGCAATAAAGAAAATGGGTTTTGGATGCTTTTGTTGTCAAGTAATAATCCCTTTTTTTGCAGAATGTGCCTTAAAATTATATTAGCCTATTCCAAATTGTATGACTAGTGGCAAGTGTTTTTTACTCATTGCCTTAGTCCCTGTCGCACATTGTATCTTTAATCCTATATGTTGGACCAATACCTGAAATGGGAAAATATACGCAAGCCAATTTGGATAAGGATATTCTTTTGGTTAATTCTTTACAAAATTTGCTTCTATTAGCCATTTCCGAATTGTAACACTAATATCATGAATTTTCCGATCAATTGGTTTTTTTTAAACTCAAACAACTCCATTCTTCGATTCTTTGGTTTAAGTAAGAGAGAGGTTAACAATTGCAGCGGTTGTACATAGATCGATGCGAGGCAGTGTATTTTACTATTCCAGTGGTTCAGAAACTCGTGGGTCTTTACATTTGCGGCAGCATTCATATATTGTAATTCTCAGCTTCTTGTCGTGAACTGCTGCCAGACAATGACCAGTCAGTAATTCTACCATTTTTCTGCAGTTTGGTGTTGGTATTTGCAGTAGGAGGTAGGAAGTTACATTGCATCATTGATTTCTCGGCAACGCCCCCTATAACGCCCACCACCGCCCCTGCCCTAGTAATCGGATATGTTTAAATCTCCCATATTTTGTAAGCTAGAGTTACCAAATTTGTATAGTAGATAAATGGTCACCTCTCTTAAAGATCATACATTTTGATGCTCTTATTAAGTCCTGAAAATCAAGAATCTCTTTTCAGTGGTGGGGGCCAAGCGCAGCTGATTGGCTGAAGCGCAAGCATTTTTCTGTGTTCATGTGCGAATATACATACAAATTCAGAATTGTGTCTAGCGCTTTTCTTGGAATTTGTTTTGCAATGGTTAACTAAATGGAAATCTGGCGCAACCTGAAACAAAGGGTCGACGGCTTGAATGTGCATTTGGGACTGTGTGAAATTTATCTTTTTATCTCCTTGTCGGGTGGTCCCAACTAGAGCAATCTTACTTGTTTTATATTTAGGTTACCATTTTTTTTAAGAATTTCGCGTGACATGGGAGAGAAAATCTGATGTAATGGTGATCTGAATGAGGGGCCTCAATGGTAACCTGCCAATTTCCCAGTAAATCGGAAAAAAGTATGTTTTAATACCTGACTGCTTTTATAAAAGTGAGTTTGTAACCTCCATTTATTGCATTTAATGGACTACATTAAACATACCATTTTGATGAAGAATAGCCGATTACAAACTGTTTGTTCGTCATTCAGCAGAGGATGACGTGCCGCTAAATCACCTTCAGCGGTACGTCATCGGTGTCGCCAGGAAAATATGCCCAAGCCACTACAATTTCCTTCACTCCTTTAGCTAGTGTTAGTAATGATCGACAAAGATCAAGTTTTGTTAGAGGGAAATTTTAATTTCGAATGAGAGCGCTTCACGCAACCGGTCATATAACAACTTACATGAGCCGCAAATTAGTCCTCGGACCTGGCCACCATTCAAGTTAGGTTCTTGAAGTAGGCTCATGTTGATATTTTCTTATTCGACGCTGCTCTACCGTGGTGCAGATTCGCTTGAAACATCTTATATATGCTCATTTCTCTTAAGCGGAATGTTGAATTGTTGGAATTTGATATGTAGATAACTGGTGACTTCTCCTAAAGATTTATACTTTAATATCCCGGCAACGCCCACTAGAACGCCCCCGCTCCGCTCAGGAAATGCCTATATCTCCCACAGTATTGCAGCTACCAAATTTGGTAAATAACTTGTCAGCTTCTTTAAAGATATGTAAAACATTTCAGTAACGAGCACTCCGTTGTCACAAACCAGCTTTTGGGGAATGCTAAACCGACGGTCTATCCTCTCAAAATGCAGTTTATAGAAATTTCGTCGTCGCTTGAAGTGGGATCAGTTCCACCATTTAATTACCGAGTCCTAAGAGGCTAGCAATATCGTATTGCCGTGTGTCGAGCGAGGATGCTCGTCGTCTGCTATGTGACCCCAATGCCACTACAGCTTTTATTTTCCCGTCGTAAAATTAGCAAACTTCTCCGGTTCATTTGACATTTTCTGTAGCATTGATTTGACGGGTTTCATAATCCACTGATGTATGGCACGTTTCTGCGGGTTGTCCCGGCAAAGCGTTTGCACTATGCTGAGCTTGCCCCGGCGGTGGTGAACGTCGAACTGCAGCTTTAATGCTCGCGGGGCTCTCTATGGAGGTCAGCCACTACATTGCCACTTGGCCCGTGACCACTTTGTCCCTATAACGCTCCACGCGTTCTTCCCCTGCGTCAGAACTGCTGCGAGGGTGTGGTAACTCGCATCGGTCTGAAGAATAATGTTTTCTTGAAGTCGGGGCAGGCAACTACCAGGGCTGTTCTTATATTCCTTTTTAGATGTTCAAAGACCTTCTGTAGCACTACTTTGTACACTTTTTAACACTGTCATGGGATGTGCGTTTGGTACGAAGTTTCGGTACCTGAAATCTAACCCGAGGTATTGCTGTATCGCCGCCACTTTCGCAGGGTCTATTCGTCTGCCGTCCCAAATCGACCAGTTGTTTTTTAACGTACATAAAATTACATAAAACGTACATTTCCACCAATTCGAACGTTTGCGGTCCCTAGCCTACGAAAAACCTCCCCACATGTTTTTTCGTTGCGCGTATGACGATTTTGAAGTCCAAATAGACTAAAGCGTAGAAATCCAGTCGGAGCCAATAATATTTATAATGTTCGGTGGGGCGTAGCGCTCGCCGAATTTAACCAGAATGACAGTATCCGCCATTGGTACAATCCTCGGCTTGGAACTTTGAAAGCGGTGCAGACCGTGCTGTCCTAGGCTATCGGGCTTTATCAATAGCAATGTTTCAGGTCTATCGTACCTAAGATGTGATCCTCGATACCGAGTATGCGTCGGGAACTGAATGTGCTAACTTGGGATTCATTTTTACGAGGACAATATGGGCTGTTCGACGGCTTTCTAGCCCCTTCCCGGTTAAATTCGTCCCCTTTTTCGCCAACAACGCCAAGATCCAGCGCCAGGCCATTTTCCAAGAATACCATTAGCTAAGTCCTCTGACCATTCCAGGATTCTCTGACTCCTGCAGGTTAAATTCCTCAAGTTGGTGGCCGGCGAATTGCAGCCTCCTTTGACTCGGGTCTTATCCCGGTTTCCGACCTCGTTTTCCTTGGCTCCTCGACAACTTAGCTTTTTTTGGAATTCGCGAATTCTTGCCAACGTTTCGGAATTGGTCCCACCAAAGACCACGTGGGACGCTGTACTTCAAGCGGCCTAATGTTGTGCAGCCAACTGTATCAATTGGATTAGGGTGGTGAAGCTGCTCCTCCTCACATATAGCTTGTAGTCGGGCGCCGAACGTATCTTAATTTCCAACCTCTCGAAAAAGCATGACGGAAGAAAAAAGTCTGAAAACTCGAAGTCTACTCGTTGCCCATGGTAACCTGTCTAATATAATATCTTTGTATATTGCCTGCTCCTCTAGAGTTTCTGAAAACAAGAGTGGGCGCTGATATATCCACCATACCCCCGTAACATTCGGGTTCGCGGCCAGGCCCTCTTGGTTTCACCCTGTTTTACACTCACCGTAGGCTACGGGACGAACGCGTGTTATTGAGTTTATTATGTTTAATTTTAATTTGTTTAGAATTCTAATGCCTTTTTGATTTATTATTTTTGTTTATTATTTGATTTACTCGAAGACAATCAAATTTGAATCATATTTAATAACTCTATCTTTAATTTGGCAGCTCTTTCATTTCGCCGCATTTTTTATTATAACAAATGTACATAATCTTATGCAACATTGTGAAAATAATTAACAGAAGCGAATTTGCTTAACAGCGCGTCACTGCACATATGTAAACGCCAGCTCTACTTTACCAGCATAGTTGCATGAACCTGCTCATGGCAGGCCGTTAAATAAATATGCACTTATATATGAAGAATAATTTGCGAACCGCATCTATTATTCGACATTATGTTATAAAATGTAAAATCAATTTAATTACTAAGCCGCAATAACGTAAATTATGCAATTATGACCGTAAATACAAATGCATATATTGTATAAAAAACGCAAAATGTAAGTTTTTATACTCGTTCACGAAGTGAAAAGAGGATATTGGTTGTGTGCAATGTCCGTCTTGCTGTCCGTCCATTCGTCTGTCCGTATGAACCCAATTATTTTCGCCGCTATAGAAACTAGAGACTTGAAACATTGGATATATATTCGTGTGTACCCCCGTCAGATAAAGTGTTAATGAATTTGTGTGGTATATATATATATAGCTGGTGACAGCATCAGCCCCGTTAGTTAACACAACGTGGAGGGTTAATAATGCAACTACAACAATAATGCCGCGTATAGAGAATGTAATTACACACTTGGAGGTGGTTACCTCGCTAGCTTTATCTGTGGGCGTTGTAAATGTAATAGTAAAAAATGTAATTGTAAAAAATAGTAAAGTAATAATTTCAATATAATCATATTGTTTAATGAACATCATAAATTTTTATTTGAATGTATAATTTCGTTGATTTCAAAGACTATAGGAGCTAGGACTTACACCCACTGGGTGCGTTGTAAAATCCATAAATTAAAACAATAAGAACGTTGCAGTTGGAACTTAAAAACAGGAAATGTCCTACTCGTATGCAGTGATCCTAATTTTTGCCATTTTGGAAAAATGTTTGAAATTTTTTACCTCCAAAAAGATTGCGACCTTGAAATCCCCGCCACGCCCATTATAACGCTCCCAGCGCGCCCGCTCTCAAAAATCGGATATGCATATATCTCCCACAGTTTTTGAGCTAGAGTCACAAAATTGTACATACATATATATTGCAGACATGCAATATATATGCAAGCACCACAAAAAAATGTGTCCCGCCCCCAAAATTGCAAAAACCGATATACCTGAAAGCTCAAATCGATAAGTGTTGCATATTTGCACAATTTGAAAAATTGAGTCACCAAATTTGGTTTGTAGATAGCTGGTAACCTCCCCCCCACACTGTGCCCCTTTGATATCCCGGCCACGCCCACTAGAACGCCCTCCAGCGCCCGCCCTTAAAAATCGGAAATGTCTATATCCCCAAAAATTTTTAACTAGTCACCAAATTTGCGATATATATTACTGGAATGCTTCTCCAAACTTCACGGAACAAAATTTTGGACACACCCCCTCCCACCCACGTTATCGCAAAAACTGTTATATTTGACAGCAAAAGGCACCAAATTTGGTATGTAGATAGCTGGTGTCCTCCCCCACAAGTGGGCCACGCCCCCTAAAACAATCCAGCGTCCCTACCTAAATAATCGGAAATGCCTATATCTCCCACAGTTTTTAATCACTATATATAAATATTTGCGTCCAGTACCCCCACTCCCCCACCCGCTCCCACAAAGCACGAATATCTATATCTCAAACAGTTTTAAAGCTATAATCACCGAAGGTAGATAACTCGTCAGCTCCTTTAAAAATCGGTAAAAAAAATTCCAAGACACGCCCCTTTCCGCCCCCACAAACCGCGAAAAGCTGTATCGTACAGTTTTAAAGCCAGCGCCAAGTTTAATTTGTAGATAGCTGCTGAACTCCACCAAGGATTGCACACTCTACATCCCGGCCACGCCCACTACAACGCCCCAAATGCTCCCGCTCCGCTGTAAATGCCTAAATCTCCCACAGTTTTAAAAGTAAAGTAACCACATTTGGTGGGTAGATAGCTCGTTACCTCCTTTAAAGAGCGGTATACAATTTCGCCGACGAACACCCCCCACTCCCACCTCCCACTCTCAACCAACCAACATCACCACACAAATTGCTAAATACCAACATTTTTCGAAAAAAATAATTAAGAACGTGAACGAGTATAACGCAGTCGGTAACGCCCGACTGCAACGTTCATACTTGTTTTAATAAATAAAATTTATTAGCTGCTATTTTTTAGGATAGCTGCTTCCAAAGTCTATGCAATGTATTCGAGGCAGCTAAGCAAATTATAATGGTGTTTCAAGTCATTTAAAAATAATTTATGCAAGCGCTGCTACTCAGTAAAATGCGCAGCAGGCGGCGTGGTTGTTTAATAACAAATAAGAGAAGTATAGTCGGGAGTGCCCGACTAGGAGCTTCCTTGAACTTAACTGCAAGCTATCGTATATATTATATACATATCAACCTTCTTTCATTCTTACATTCATATAAAAAATACCGCACACAAATACAAGGTATGCTCCTTTAAATTAAGTGTATGAACTTTATGTAATTTTCAGGTCTGATTGATTTAAATATGAAGATGCTACTTTCTTCACACTTATTTAAATAAAAGCTTTTACGGGTTGAACTTGTACTTCAGGCGCTTTACGCAATTACTTCAAAGACAGCAATATATAAACGGACATAAATAGTCAGATAGAACACTTATTGGCAGAAACACACAACAAGCACGTAATGCCTAACACAGAGTAAGTTAAATTATTACATAACCTATGTATATATATTCCCAAATACCTTTTTCTTATCGTTTTTAGAACTAAACCACTCAATGGAATGAACAATGGAAGGAACATTGAAAATGGGAAAAATTTGCAAAATAAACCTAAGTTACAACCAAAGTACAGCGTCCATCGAGATGTGCTTACACACGAGGTAGTTATAAGGGAGACTGGGTATGCGGCTAGAGACAAAAGCATTCCATCGTCCCTATACAGCTTCTGGCGTAATTGGAATTTTCAGTCACTCTTTACTGGCATTATACCCATTTTGCAATGGCTGCCTCAGTATTCGCCCAAGCGAGACCTAATTGGTGATATCATATCGGGCTGTACAGTAGCTATTATGAATATACCTCATGGCATGGCTTATGGAATGTTGGCCGGTGTTTCTGCTGGGAATGGACTATATATGGCCGTCTTTCCGGTGCTTGTCTACATGTTTTTAGGCACATCCAAGCATATATCGATTGGAACATTTGCTGTAGCCAGTATGATGACCCAAAAAGTGGTACTGACCTATGCCAATGTAGATTCTAACGACATGCTTGATATGACAGCATCAGCCCCGTTAGTTAACACAACGTGGCAGGTTAATAATGCAACTACAACAATAATGCCTCGCATAGAGAATGTAATTACACACTTGGAGGTGGTTACCTCGTTAGCTTTATCTGTGGGCGTTGTAAATGTAAGTAATAATTCCAATATAATCATATTATTTAATGAACATCATAAATTTTGTTTGTATGTATAATTTCGTTGATTTCAAAGACTATAGGAGCTAGGATTTACACCCACTGGGTGCATTGTAAGTCAATAAAATCCATAAATTAAAACAATAAGAATAAGAACGTTGCAGTTGGAACTTAATAACAGGAAATGTCCTACTCGTATGCAGTGATCCTAATTTTTGTCATTTTGGAAAAATGTTTGACATTTTTGGGGTCGCGTGAGTGTTACGGAAAATTTTCGGCTTGAGGTCATCCGAAAACTGTCAGCCAAGTTTGATGACTTTAGAACCAAATCAGTGACAGAAATATTTGTGCCCACCCAATCTTTAAAGGGGGTGATCAGCTATCTATCTTTAAAATTCCGGAGCTCAAAGCAGTGGCAGATGTGGACTTTCGTGATTTGCGAAGTTGGCAGTGGGCGAGGACGGAATATTTGTTCCCTCCAATCTTTAAAAAGAGTGACCTTTTAAACCTTCTAAAACTGTAGGAGATAGATCTGTATCATTTTCAGGGGGCAGTGAGCTTTTTCGATTTTTTTTATATCGATTATTATAGTTTTAAATTTTACTGGTAAATATTTACCTCTTATCGATATGCGATTCGGAGCTATCGACGTGTTATCGAATTGCCAGCCTCTCAGTACAGTAGTGCCGAAAAAAGTTGCCTTCATCCGAACAGACAAACGAACGGTTGGACAAGACAAAAATTAACTTCATGTATTCGCACTTGAACAGCGATGAACATTGAAAATGTCAATGAAATCAGAGTACAAAGTGCGATTGCGCCTGGGGAATCTGATTTTAATAGCGAAAGCAGAAAGACACGGTACTTGAACTTGAATTTTTAAAATACCGTCTCTGTTACCAAATCCATATTTAAAAACATCAATAACATGTTATATCATAAGCAACAAAAAATTAGTTGTATTTTATAAGAAATAAGTGCGGCATTATTAAAAATATCACATAAAATCATAATATTCTTTATTTAAAAAAATATAGTTCCAAAACCAATGATTTCAGTTAAAAAGTGTGTATGATTTATTTCTAGATATATTCATTAGCTTTTAAGAATTGTAAAGATTTTTGAAAGCGGTTATGGCTTTCTCGAGTAATGACCAAAAATGTAAGCCATTAGTGCAGAAAGTGCCAAACATTTAATCGATATCCCCCTTACGAGTCCGACTCAGGGAGAAGAACTGTCTTTGTCGAAAAAATAATGGCGTATTATAAGGTATAAGAGCAGACATGGAAATATTATATAATTATTATATAATTATTCTGGTAATGTAATGGGAATAGCGTACACTGCTTAAGTCGTACAATATCCCAATGATTTGCTTGTTTTTTTATTCTTTCGCTTCCAATTTCCATCAAAATATTTTAACGACATTTCGAAAAAATATATACCGCTGACACGAGCAACAAAATCAGTCGCCAGTCACATTCAGCAAAGATGCCAGTGCGCGCTGGAGAAATCAGTGAATTTTACATTTATAAGTACACCACAACAGAGGTTGCTTACGCTACTGCAATACAAAAATATATTTATGTGTTAATTTAAATATCATTGAAAATGTGTAAAAAAAATGTTGTTTTTCTACAAACGTATGTAATAGTTAGAAAGAAGCACCCCATTATGTACATTTTCTTGATAAGCATCAACAGCCGAGTCGATTAATCAAAGTCCGATTCTAACCATTCGCCCGTCCGATCGTTAGAGACACTAACTATTTTGATTAGGACTCAAGTTTATTTAAAATCGATTACTTATAAATAAAAAAATTTTACAATCTTAGTAAGCAAGTGTTATCTGTGCGTTTAACATATGTGTGTATGGGCTTAAATGTTTGTAACGACAGCTCATAGCTGGGTTCTGGTTTTCTCCGAGTCTTACTTGTTTTTATTAAAATATTATATATGTTTATTTTCTATGGCAGTTGTAATATTTAAATAAATCTTTTATATGTTTATTTATATAATTTAGCACCGATTTTGCTTACGTTCTCAATTTTACAAAAAAATTAAGCTGCCTTGTAGCCTTTTGTTGTACTCATCTTAGTATTTATATTGTCTTTGCCTAAACCCTGCGATCTATCTTTATAAACATTTCAACTTGCATTCATACATACATACACAAATTTATACACACATAAATGCACACCACAAGCACTTTACTCGGTGGTTGCAATTAGCCACCACTATAGAAAATAAATTCTTGATTTACTTCTATATTAAAAGTATCTTCGTTATGAAATTTGCAGGATGTTCAAACAAATTATAAACTTCTTCTGCGTATTGATTAGAAGAATCTAAAATCTAAAAAGTTTATCTCTACCTTTTGTAGTTTCCGTGATCGCTGCGTTCATACAGATAGACAGAAGGACGGGAGGACCGACCTAGGGACGGACATGGCAAAGCCATTATAAAACTTTTACCCATATTCAATGGGTTCACGGCATAAAATTAAGAAAAGAGACAGAGTTGGAAAATCAGTAACCCTATGAGGGAGTTTTGAAGCCGGACCGGCAAGCTGTGCCCATGCTCATAGCTTAGGGCGGTCAGCGACTTTCCAAAGGTATTCTGAAAGCAATGATTTTACTACGTGAAGAGAGAGCTCCGAAGAGAACACGTGATATAGGCTATTATAGTTAAGGCACATAACCCGAAAGAATTGTGCAAAGTATAGTCGGAGCTATAGTTTCTAGTATGTCTAAAAAGCACCGAGAAATTTCTTCGATTGATTTGCATATAAACGAGTATTCGATATCGCCAATAATCAATTTATGTAGGAAAATAAACTGAGAAGTATTGTGGTGATGGGATCGTTGAACTCCTTCGACTAACGTTAAAAAACCGAGTACACCCTTAGCGTCGGAGTTGGAGATGTGCATATTGAAGCTTAGCTTTGAATCAAGCATAACATCAAAGTCCTTTACTGCTACTTTACGTTGCAATCAGGTCCTACTGATTGTGGAACACCAAAGTTGCATAGTGTGATGCAGGGAATCGGTGTAGGAATAAATAAATTTCACATCACCTGCATGCATAAGTCTACGAGCATGTGATATTATGATAGGTATTAAAAGATTGAAAGTAAGTGTTGAAGATGACTTCCTTGGGGTACACTTAAAGTAGCATAAACTTGTTTAGAGATATTAGATCTCAGTAGAATTGTTTGCATTATACACTTCAAGTGCGAAGAACACCAGGGCACAAAAGAGGGGGAAGCGAATACGTTCTAGTTTCAATAGTTAAAGTTTATAATGTACAAAATCAAATGCCTTTCAAAAATCGGTGTAATGACATCGGTAATTCATTAGAAAGCGATCTTAATTCAAGTAGATTAGAAAAGTTGGCCGACTGTTAACAAAACAATGCTGAGAAGAAGAACCATTGATTTGCAGAGATTCTGCTGAGTTAAAGTTTTTTTTTTTTTAATAATTTACGGATTGCAGATAGTATAACAATTCCCTTATAGTTTGATGTAACAGCGATTCCAATATTTTTGTGGAGAGAAATAATAAACGATCTTTCAAAAAGGGATGAGAAAACTACAGATGTAAGGAATATATTGAGAAGCTTTAGCAAGGAGGCAAGCACTTAAACTTGTTGACCAGAAACAAGGCATGTTGTCCGGCGCAGGAGCGTACGATTTTTTAATGATTTAATAGCAGAGAAAAGAGAAGTGGAATGAAGTGGAAATGATAGGCGCAAAGATAGAATTTCAAGAAACAAAGTTATAAGGAAGACATATCAGTAAAGGAGATAGAGGAATACGTTGATAGAACTTAGCAAACAGATCAGTTGCCGCGGAATCATTACTTGCCTTTTCTACCAAAAACAAAAAAACAAAAAAAAAATAAAGAAGGCAGTGAAGAAAACTAGCGCTTCGAACTTAAAAAACTGTAAACCTGTTAAGGATCTCAAGTGGAGTGCCTTTAGCAAAGAGCAAAACAGTTATCCAAGCCCTGAGAAAGAGTTTGAATTGGATATACTGTAAAAAAAAGTATGTCTTGTGCCGAAATCAAGCATTATTTATATCTTGATATCACTAAAAGACGAATAAATCAAATTTTAGTTGAAAATGGTTCGATTAAGTATTGTTCGCGGGAGCCTGTACCAAAGCCGTTGCCTCGGCATATAAAGGCTCGATTGGCTTTTGCCGAAAAATATAAATTTTGGACTGACGAATTCCAAAATATGGTATTTTCCGATGAGAAAAAGTTTAGTTTGGATGGTCCAGATGGTTGTCATAAGTATTGGCGTGATATAAGGCATCCCCGGGAAACCCAACATCACCGCAACCAGGATGTTGGATTCCTTATGATTTGGGAGGCATTTGGATATGCTGGAAAGACCCCGCTTTGCATGATTTCAACCAGATGCAATGCGGAGAAGTATATTGAATTGCTGGACGACGTCTTGGTGGAATTTGCTGAAAGTCATTATGGGGACAATTGGACTTTTCAGCAGGATAACGCACCAATTCATGCTGCGCGCATCACAAAAACTTTTTTCACATCCAGAGAAATACCAGTTTTGGAGTGGCCAGCTGTTAGCCCGGATTTGAATCCTATTGAGGATCTCTAAGGAATATTATCGGCCCGAGTTTATAAACATGGCCGACAGTTTTAAACGCTAACGGACCTCAAAGCCGTTTTGGTGGAGAAATGGGAAAAAATACCCAAAACAGTATTAGAAAATTTGGTGAACTCTATGCCAAAACGTCTAGGAGACGTTATTAACGTAAATGACAAACACATATATTATTAGAAATATCCATTAGCTTATAAATATTAGTACCCGGTAGATATGCACATAAACTTATTTAATTTACTAATTTGAAAAAATTTAAATATATTCGGTTCGTATATACCATACGCAGATCAAGTTTATTTTAAAAAATCGATAACTCTTTCCGTTTTCTTTTTATCGATATTTATCGCTTTTTTGACTCGGTTTTTTAAGCATAACTCCTAAACTATAAAAGCTAGAGCCACCAATCGCCCCCAATATCGAAAAAACCATAAAAACAAAGTAAATCAAATACTACACACGTGCAAATTGGTTTGTACATACATTTCGATGATCTGAATAAGTCCTGAAAATTTAATAACGATCGCACATTTAGTTTACGACCAAATCAAGAATTTATTTTCAGTAGTGGGGGCAAAGCGCAGCTGCTTGGCAATTTCTGTGTTCATGTGCACGCATACATATGCATATGCAAAATTTGCGTTCTTCTAGGAATTTTGTTTGCAACGGTTAAATTGATTTTTAACAGAACGGGTCAAAGTAAGAGCGTGGTCCAGTTGGTAAGAGTTGTGACGCGCAACGTGGAGGTCCGGGTTCGAATTCAGCGTTGGTATGGTAGTAAATGTTGAATTGTTTTATTTTTTATTTATTTATAATTATTATTTTTATTAATTTGTATCGTTTTAATGAAAACTGCAAAATTTTTGTTTTCCTTGACTTTTTGCGATGGTTAAGTAATGTTATATCATTCGCGAAAAATGTGGTAGTGTGGTGCAGTTGGTAAGAGTCGTGCATCTTAAGACGGAGAGAGCAAGTTTGAGCCCCGGTTGTGGAACATTTCTTTTTCCGTTGGTAATTGCTTTTTTTATTTTTAAAAGGCTCAATACTCATCAACTGCCGAGAGTTTGTGTGTATGTGTTCATTTCTGGGTTCAGGGTATCTACTAGTCGGGCGGTCCCGACTAGAGCAATTTCACTTGTTTGTTAATTTTTTGTTACTATTTTGCCTTAGTTTTAATTTAAATAATGTTGGATTTTTTACTTTTCGTCTTAACACTTTTATTTCCAAAATTATGCGCCCACATATACTTATTTCGCTGAGGTATTATAAAGAGCCGTTAATGGCAAGCGCAAATTAAGCATTTTTATTATTCGATAGCTCTTACCATTTTCCTAAAATCGATAACAAAAATATGATAAGTGCCAGTGACTCCCAACTGGGTTCAAATAAATATGTAAAGGGCTACGTATTAAGTATTTATGTTCGATAAACCTAGTGATGGCAGCGATTCCGTCAGCGATTCTCGTCAGCGAGTTCTAAGTATGGAAAGTATGGACACACGTGAATTAAGATGGCGGGAAGAGCAAATAATTGTGAAATAAAAAAAAATATAGTAACCGTTAAATCTGTCGTCGAATGAGTTTTAAAATAAGCAATTACAAATCAGGGTTCGCCCCAAAAATTCACTGCCGATATATTAAAATTAAATCCGCATGGCTGGGTCTATTTGTTGAGAGAAATGTTCCTTTTAGTGTATGATCAACAATTTATCGACTGCCTTCTATTGAAAATCGGTAATGCGCCATACCGAAAATATTGTGCGAGTTCCTGGAGACAAAGATGCGAGTACTGTTGTCATACCAGTGGCTGCTAAATCAGCACAAGAAGGAAGTCGCAGGGGCCCAGACAGGATCATCCTTTTTGCTGCCAATGTTTTCGCTGGTGCACGCAAATTCACCCATTTTGCGAGTAAACGAATGGAACAACTTATAAACCGCTACTAATAACCTTGAAAACGAGTAGTCGAACTAGAATGATGGATACACCCAATCAATGGAGAATAGTTGATTGCGAGAACTCACTGCCAACTCAATATTGACTTGTGGAAAAGTAAAATGCTAAGTTTTGTTTCAAATCGAATATTAAAAAATACGTGCTTGTTCGGAAGTGGTTTTCAAGGCTTTTGAAACTTGAAACTATCACATGTAAAGATTCAAAATAAAATTTTTTTCAGTTAATAATACTATTGCCTCAGTTTATAAATAAGTTCAAAACTAAAAACTAAAACCGAATATATGTTTAAGATTAAGATAATAATTGTGATACTCCTCTGTAAACATGAATGAATCACAGACTGATTCGTTTCGGTTATGGATTTGTGATTGCTAGTATAAACTGTAGACGTATGCTGTGAATTTGAAATTGACATAATGCAAATGTGTATGGAAATTGTTAAAATTCGGTATATCAACAAATATTTTCCGGGTTATGGACCAACGAAGTAATGCCAATACACTCGGATTTGACTGACACAACCACGTTCTATAATACCCCTTGTAACAGATACCGCGAACAAATTGTTAGCAAGGGGAATGATTCGACATAGTAATTCTTTATATAAATCCGCTGTTGTCCTTTTGAAAATTTAAAAATTAAATTTACACTTTAAAACCGTTCGAGAGATTTTCCGTTACCGCTTATTGAGGATTGTTTTAAATATCTGGAAAGAAAGGCCTTGTTCTCTACGCTAGATCTAAAAAGGTGGATTTCACCATGTAGCAGTAGAATATGACTCGGTTGAATTTACGGCCTTTGCCGTTTGGAATCAAAAATGGACCTGTCGTGTTTGGTCAGATATCGACCAATTATGGATGACATTATTTTCGCCACGCTTACTACTGTCCTGTCGACTACTGTCCAACTTATTTTGTGCAATATAGATAACCTTAAAAAAAAAAAATTTCGCCGCAATCTTATCGATTTATCTTATCGATATAAGTGCCTCACGTATTCTACCGAATGATATACACCTTAACCAAAGACAACACAAATAGTCTAAGATGAGTAACGCTGTACACCGAAATGCTACAAGGCAGCTCGAACGCAACGAAATCGGTGCATTTGCGCTCTCACAATTTAACGAGCGTAAAATTCTAAAAATAGAATGCGCTCTCAGCTTGGCATGCTAAGCGCCGTGAGAGCATTTATGTTTGGTCTTGGTTTCAATTTCAGCAGGCCGGCCAATTTTAATAACTTGATTTTCGAGCCGCGAGTATACCCTTTCCCTGAATAGGCTAAGTTTTCTTTTTTAGTGCTTTTAACATTTTATTCCAAAACTACTACAAAAAAATTGCTAAATCAGTATAATTGTATATCAGTATAAAGCAAAATGTTTGCTGCATATATACTGAGTTTTAATTAAACCATTAGTTTAAATATGTTTTATATAAACGTTTTATATATGAAGAGTAGTAAGGGTATTTTTGCCTCGATGCACCAAAAAAATACACACATTGTTGTGCCAATGCATAAGTATGCGTGTCCGCAACGCATAATATGCAGGAAAATCTAAAGGTTGCATATTTTTTCAATTAGCTTTCTGTGCGAGTGTGCACAAGCTGATGTGACGTCACGTCGATGCGCCGAATTATGGACCATTTATTACTCTATGGACTTCGGCATTAAATCGTGTGACTTTTCGCTCTCGAAAAGCCACTCGGCTGGTGTCGCGTTTGAAGAGCGAAAAGCCACTTGAAAAGCCACACCAGAAATTTTCGCTTACGTTCTTGTGTAGGGCTCTTCTTTGTATCAATGTTTTCTCGTATAGCAAAGCCCTTAATAGATTTATTATTTCCAATGACTAAAGCCAAGAAAAGTATTGAGAACCGTTTTGTCCCCTCCCCCGGTGTTATCCATTTTTAATTTCATTTTTGAACCCAAATTGCAAACTGTCGCAAGTTTTTATGGCTTTGGCGCTATGCTGATGCAGCGACAAAGCGACAATAAACTGAACCCTGTTTTCTTTTACTCTCGAAAAGCAACAGCTACTGAGTCGCGCCATCACAGCTTTAAGCTTGAAACATGTGCGATAATTTAAGCGCTGCGTAGAATCCGTCCGTACTTAAAGCTTCGGCCATTTTTAATTGGAGTTGGAGCTTTAAAATGAAAAATCCGTTTTCGTTGGTCATCGATGACCCATTGACCCGGTTCGAACATGGATAGAAAGAATCCCTACGAGATTGTCGACAGGTGGACCGTTTCTTAACTGTTTGATTCCAAAATGCTTCGTTATTCCATAGAGAAAAATTAATCTTTAGACAGTTCCGAAAAACCTGAGCTTTTGTGTGAGTTAAAAAAAAGGTATTCCGGGTAATTTGTACATCGCATGATGTGGATTTTCTGCTGCAAATAAGAAAAATGTTGATGACGAATTGTGTTTGTCGTCTACAAAAGGAATTAATATGAAAGTGCAATAAAAGACTAGGTCATCTTTCTGCTAATATATGTGTGAATAGCCTGAATAAAATAACATTGGCTTTCTGATGATACCTTAAGACGGCATGCAAATTCAGTACATAACAGAGTTCTGCATGGTATACCAAAATTTCAAATAACTTTCGATACTATCTATTTAGACCATTTAGGCCGTTGTCAAGTATTACTTCAAAAGGGAAGTATTTGCTAATAGTTTTTGATGCGTTCATAAAATTTGTTAAGCTGTATCCCGTTAATGCCACTAGTAGTAAAAATGCCTCGTTAGAAAAATATTTTTAATGGTTCAGTGGTCCTGGACGAGTCGTTTGTTTGTTTCCTTGTAGACAGAAAAAATAAACATATAAATGTCGTTACTGCCCCGCAAGTTAATGGACAAGTCAAGCGAGTCAATCGCTTTTTGACCCCTATATTCGACATGGGTGATTAACTATCGCTGCCGGGCTTGGACTGCTTTACTATTGTATATATAACTAGGTTTATCGAACTTTATTCCTAAAAACGTATCCATTTACATTCGACAACCTGGCAATTGTTCAATTCTAAGTATTCTAAGAAAAAGAGACTATGGCCACAGGCCAAATATTGTGAAATAGTTAAAAAAAAAAAAGAAAACGTTTAATTTAACTCTATCCATTGTCGAATTTGTTTTAAAATAAATAAGTTTATAATACATACTATAGCACTCACACAATCGATTGAAAAACTATACGTAGATCAAGAATTTTGGATGCCTCAGTAACTATGAAAAAACGCCATTTATGTACTATAGCCTTGAGCTTTGACATTGAATACTCCCTTAGCCCTGAATATCATCATAAAGATTTTACTTTTATTTCAAAATATTTATGAATTGGCATTCTATAGAGAATGCCAGACGCATCAGCAAAGTAATCTATGTGTATGCGCGTGTGTGTGCTTCTTTGTATGTATGCATTCATGCAAGGGGCTGACAGCGCACAGCTTTGTTCAGGGTATTTCCTAGTCGGGTCCTCCTGACTAGAGCACTCATACTTGTTTTATACGAACGTTTGAGAACGTATCTGTCATGAAGAAAGAGCATTTGGTGGACTGAAAATTTTACTATTATTATTTTTAATGGAGTTTCACAACAAAGATTTTGGAAAGACTGGGGATCAATATGGTGACAAGAGACTTCTAGCTTTTTTCACTTTTTTTTACAGAGCTTACACTCTGTGTGTTGTTGAGCTGTAGTTCCACCCTACAAAGAAGTATGCTTCAGTATCTGTGTGAGAGCTTCTGAAGACAATGGCTGCCTGACTATCAGTAAATATATATATGGAGACTACTTTTAACCGCTTTTCAAGGATATGTCTGGATCAGGAATCAATGGCATGGATCTAAGCTTAATCCAATGTAGAATAAGATTGCATACTTATCAAGAATTGTCATCATTCCATTCCCTATGGTCTTGAGTAGGAGTCCCAAATATCGACCCGTTCCGTTCTTCTACGATCCTTAACCCAGGCAGGGTTTTCATAAGCCTTGCATAACCACAATCGGCAGCTCGAAACCCGTTTGTTAGTTTGATACCCATAATGTTTAAATCAACTTCTTTATGAGCAGATGCAGATGATGTATTGTTTCGTGAATGAAGTGATAATCACTGTCCAGATAATATTATTGTCAGGTCATCGTTTTCTTTACTTTTTATCAGTAGCTCATATTTAACTGGGACTAGAGAGGGTGCGACAGGATTCCGCCCTGTGGATACCCTTTGACCGCACGGATGCGGACAGTGGTGGCGTCCGATGAAGATCTTATATCTCTCTGCATAAGCAATTGCTCTATCGAAATAGTAGAGAGGAAGTCAAGATCCCTAGAAGCCAACGCCCTCTGGCCATTACTTCGTGGTATTGGAAATAACCGCACATTTTCACAGAATCGCGTTTGGCGCAAATACTTCTTATTATACTAATTGTATATGACCCACAGGTCTCTATTTGACAGGACCCTTCAGAAGAGTCGTCGGAGGTTTTTTGGATCTGCCTAACGAAATTACAAACATTGATAGTAACATCGCCAACACGATGGTGATGCCTGTCCAGCCAGCTATGCGCCTGATTACAGCTAAATGTTGTCAGTGAGGTTATAAGATCCTACATCTAGATAGGAAGGCGATAGTAGTAAAAATATATTTTTAAAAATGTAAGTCTACTTTAAATTATAAAAAACATTTTCGGGAAAAGTAAAAGAACAATCTTAATAATAACAATAAGTAGTATTAGATAGATAAGAATACAAAGTGAGAGAATAGGATATATCTTATAGGATATACCCTGAACCCTGCGATCTGCCTTTATGAGCATTTCAACCCGTTTGCATTCATACATACATACACAAATTCACACACATAGAAATTCACGCCGCACGCATTTTACTCGACTGCTGCGCGTGCCCCACTATAGAAACGAAATCTATATTTTCAACTAAACTAAATGTATGATCGTTATGAAACTTGTAGTATTTATTAGCAGCATTGAATTACATGTACAAACCAATTTTCAGGTCTGTAGTATTTGATTTGCGATTTTTATGGTTCTGAGAGGGATGAGGTATTCTTTTAGTATACGAGATAATGTAAAAAAACAAAAAAAAATCGATATTTATCGGTATTAATGAAACGGAGCAAGTTATCGAAGAATAAATGATAAACTTGTTCTGCGTATGATATGTGGCTTATGATATTCTGGCTTATGTAGTTTCGAGATCGCTGCTTTCATACAGACGGACACACGGACATGGCTAAATCAACTCAGCTCGTCGTCCTGATCAAGAATATATATACTTTATGGGGTCGGAAATGCGTCCTTCTGCCTGTTACATACATTTTAACAAAACCGTTATACCCTTTTTACCCATTTTCAATGGGTTCAGGGTATAAAAATTAGACAGGGATGGAAAATTAATGTCCCGATGTCCGTCTGAGCGAGTCCGCGAGCTATGCCCCTGCTCATAGCTGAGTTCGGACAGATAGGTAGAGAGTTCAGAGAAGAACACGTGATACAATCTTATGTAATGAAGGCATAAAACATAAAAAGCATGCAAAGCGAAATCGGCTGTGCATGTCGGCAAAAATAACGGATAATAGTTTCTAGTAGTTCTAATGGGAACAGAGAAGTTACCTCGATCTAAAAGGAACGAGGAATCAATATCGCCAATAATCAAATTATTTAGGAAGACATCTTCAAGGATTGTCCTACGATTGACGGCGATAGGCGAAGATTAAGAAGTAAGAATCTGCTAGAGTACTATGGCAGACGAAGAAATTGAAATTGCTTCTGAAGAGACTCAATTCTATCTTGGTGGATTCTATAGTGCGGACACCCGATATATAAGCAGTATTCCAGGATTGGGTGTAAAAGTGAGATATACAAAAGTTTTGTACTGAAGGGATTGCTTTGTTTCTTCGACCAACGTTTAATAAACCTATTTACACCCTTAGCCTCGTTTATAATGATGGAAATGTGCATGTTCAAGCTCAGCTTTAAATCAAAGAGAATTTTAAGGTCCTTTACTGTAACTTTCCGTTGCAATGGGAAATTCTAAAGCCAGCAGATTGTGGCCTAAAACGACTGAAACTCATAAACATACATTGCTAAATGCTGCATGTAAACCTCAATATTAGAAGAAGGCGGAATATAGGAACACGTGACAAATAAAGCGCAAGATGGGAGAGTTATTTTTAAATCAACAATCTCCGCATCAAAAAGCCTGGTAAAGTCGAAAAGTGCAGACTGAAGCGAGGCCTTAATAGCAATTAATACCCCACCACTTCGACGAGTTGGTCGGTCCTGTCTATTAACTGTAAAGTTATTTGCAAAGTCTTCACAGTCAGGTATGGTAGATTTTAGTTTTAGAAAAAGTAATAATATCTAAATAAAAAAAGGAGCTATTCATAAAAAGCTCTCTAAGATATTATGGCTGTGGCATTCTCGTATGAAATAGAACAATTTTCAGATTTTGCAATTAGTTTTTTAATAAACTACTGCTGAATGTAGGCAATGTGAAATATTGACAGGCAAAAGTTAACTTCTATTTTAAGGCTTAAACTGATAAACAATCATGTGAAGTGGCCAGAATTTGGGATCACAAATGCTTTTAAATGAGTCATGAGGGACATTATTTTGAAGGATCATATTTCACGAGGAGTGAAGAAATTTAATTTGCTTATTCTTACGGATGCAGAAGATTTGCGCTCAATATAAGCTGGCAAAGACTCACAAATGGTATCTATAGAAAGGCTAGACACAGACTTGTTTTCGAGGCGGAACAACAGTTAAAGTTGGATCTGGAGGAGAAGAAAACGGAGAAGGATTGCTGCTAAGTTGCGCGAGGGTCTACCTCTATGACCAGAACCTGCACGTGCAGTAGAGGAATTGTTGATAACACGCGAATCAACTTCAGAACTTCAGAAGAATCTAGAGGCGTAGCTTTTGGCCAGTTACTTGGCAATGGTGATCCGAAACTATCGAGAGTGATTGGGTAGATATTGGGGGCAGGGGAGAGGGAACATTTAAAAATTGAGACTCTACCGGCGATTAGGAGGAGACTCAAATTTAATATTGCTTAGCAACTAGATGTTCGAATCAAAGTCACTCGAAAGCTGACATTGTTGAGATTTAAAAATTGATTTGTTATAGAATTGTACATTCTAGAGAAATCGATTTAAGTCTCATTGCAAACTGGGCACGACCAACGCAGTCCGCCACAATTCTTTTTAACTGCAGCGGATATTTTATCGCAATCGCACGCAGTGAGGTATGCCCATTTAGAATTCATCATATTCCTGAACAACCAGCAATTATCAAATTGCGGTGGTGCAGAATTATCAGCCTGCTTAAAGGTTATGATTTTTTTTATTTTTTTGACATTTTGACTACAGGGGACAAACCAAATTTAGTTCAATGTGAAATCGCAAAGCAGAAAACAAACGGCGTACGAAAACAAAGCAAACACGCTTAAAAGAAAGAAGTTTGATACACAAAATTCTTTTATAAAACCAAAAGGCAAACAATTGAAGCGCTAAATTTAAATAAACAAAAGAGACACTAACAACAACACAGGACTTATGCCTTGTTAAATAAATATAATAAATAATCCGACTTGCGATGTACAACAGAAAGCGCTTTGCACAGCAAATTTAAACTTTTTAAATAAAGCACAATCAAATTAAAATTTTGGAGCACAAGTAAAACACATCAATCACTCTCAAGCTGAGAACTCTCTCTGATCTCTGTGATTTGAAAGAGTGACCGCATCAGTAACCTGTCAAACCCGTATTGCGTTTATTAAAGTTGGCTTTTGCAACCCCCATTTAAGGGGCCAGTTTTGCAGTCAACTTATTCCTTTGCTCGCTTTACTAATATTACTTATATTTATAGTCTTGATTCTTCGATATTTGCAGTTTTTTCAGCCATTTATCCACAAAAACATTTTTACTCTTCTGGGTCCGACAACATTCCTCTACTCAAAGAGTGTAAATTTTGACATAAACTATTTGCTCTCACTAAGTTATTTGAAAAATAATTACTTTTACTTTGCAGAAAATTAATTGAATCCCTGCTCAGCATAATATTTTTTCAAATACCCAAGATTTTGCAGTTCGAAATATGCCTTTGCCCAGGCACGTTCGGTCCAGTGTTAATCAGCTTACCCGCGCTTTATTTTAGCAACAGCAACATCGTTGAATTTTCGTTGAATTTAGGCAAATAACATAATGGAGAGTGAAAGAAGAGAAGATCGGTATTTCTTATTATTCCTAAAACCAACCGCTTTCACGAGGGAATATTTTCAACATTTAAAGTAAATGGAAGAAAGGTAGACTCATATTAATCAAAATCGAAGACCTTAGCCAAACAATAGAATAAAATAATAACACTCTAAAAGCTCTGAAAACAATAAAAAAAAAACAAAAAAAAAAAAGAATTCAAGTCTAAGTCAACTACACTAAAGGAGTTGTATATTATATCGACTTAGTCCGAAAAATTATGAAGACTGTCCTAGACATCCGAATTGGAATCAACGTCTTTTTGAGTAGATACAGTAAATTCAGCTTTAAAACTAATTCGAATATTGCAATAGAACATGTAAGAATGGTACGTAGAATAAAGTTTGTTGCATTTTTGTACGGTACTGGTCTCCTACACTTTTTTTCGATTTTAATTAATATGGCTCTACCATTTTTTTATTTACTGTATCAATGACTTTTTTTTGTTAACTTTAAATGTTAAAAATATTCCCTCATAGTGAAAGTGGTTGGTTTTAATAAGATTTGGAAATACCGACCTTTTTTTTATCACTCTCCATTATGTTAATTGCTTACGAAAATTTAACGATGTTGCTGTTGTTGCATAGATAAAGCGGGAGTAATTTGATTAACACTGGACCGATATGGGTAAAGGCCGACTTCGGACTGCAAAACCTTGGGTAATTGAACAAACATCATCTGAAAAGTAAAGGTAATTGTTTTTCAAAAAGTTTAGTGAGAGCAGATAGTTTAGTTTTTTTATATCAGATCTACCACCTTTTTTGTTGAATGGAATAAAGCGATTCTTTTCAAAAGAATGGAAAAACAGTCGGTTCAAGGGATACATTAAAAATCTTTAGCAATGGGCTAAAAAAAATGTAAAAATTTACACTCTTTGAGTAAAGGAATGTTGTCGGGCCCAGAAGAATAAAAAGGTTTCAGTTGTTAAATAGCAGAAAAACCACAATTATCGAAGAATCAGGACTTTAAATATATACAAAAATATTTGTAGAGCAAGTAGAGCAATACTTTACTGAAGGATCGCAAGCTAACTTTTATAAACGCAAATGGGGAAACAACCTCAACGATTTCGATCCATACCGCAGACAAAGTCCAGTCTACATTATCTACCTAAAAGTTAAACCTTAAAACAAAAGCAAAATTGACATAACCTAGACACACCCCCAAGGCAATAGGATTTGAGCCCAAAGCACACAAAAGAATTAATGTTATCCGATTAAACTTAAGAAATTTCTGATCAACCGAGCAGTATTAGGGGACTCTAAAATTATTTTAAAGAAAAATGGCAAGGTGTATTCTGTTACTCTGTAAAAATAAATAAAAAAGTAGCTAAAATAATACCAAACAAACTTCACTACGTACCCTTTCCAAAAAAAAGTATCATGGTCGACAAAAAAATAAGAAAAAGAATAAAAAAAAGACGGAATAAAACCAAGTGAGAGGCCTCTAGTCGGGGCTGCCGGGCTTCATTTTAAATAATGAAACGAAGCAAGTTATCGACAAAAATTAAAAATTTGGTTTGCGTATGATATTTACGAACTGAATGACCAATATCAGTTTTCTAGCTTTTGTAGTTTCCGAGATCGCTGCGAACATAACTATATCAAACTTCGTCCTGATTAAGAATATATATACTAAGTAAAGTCGGAGATGCCTCCTTCTGCTTGACAGATGGGTTCACGGCATATCAACTTTAAAAGGAACATAATTGTAACGGGCGCTACCAATGTTTGGTTTAAGGTGGTATCAGTTTGCCACGCCCCCAGTGGGTGCACCGCAAAATCCTTAAAACTTTATCTGACACAGGTAGACACGAGTATATATCCAATATTTAAAGCTTCAATGGCGGCGAAATAAATTAAGTTCATGCGGACAAATGGAAGGCATGACGAAAATCACACAAACCCAATATACTCATTTCATCTCTTGAACGAGTATAAAAAGGCAAACGCTCTCTTCTGCAGCAAGTTTAAAATAGCCACATAAATTGCCTTTTCAAAATTTAAAATCAAAATCCAATCATCCAAAACGTCCATGATGCTGATCGCGATCGCATATGTCTTGTACAACTTACTCTCTCACACTACAGAGCATTGCCTGCATTTGCGTTTTATATTTTTTTTATACATTTACATTTTTAATTTTCGGTAAAATACTGAAAAGGTTAGCTACTGTGATTACGCCAAGCATAGCTCTAAAATTTTTGAAAGACGGAAGAAGGTTAATCCTGCATCATCGTAGTATTTATAAAAATCTATTATCTGTTCTGTTTAATTATCTGAAACTTGTAATTCAATCTATCATTTCAGTTGCTCATGTCATTTTTCAGACTGGGCACACTTGCTTCCCTCCTGAGTGAACCACTGGTTAATGGGTTTACCACAGCCGCAGCTTGTCATGTAGTCACCGCACAGCTCAAGGACGTGGTGGGCATAAGAGTTGATCGCCATAAAGGTTCCTTCAAGATTATTTACACTGTGATCGATATTTTGAAAGGTGTGCCAAACACAAACTTCGTTACCTTCGGCTTTTGTGTGGGAGTCATAATTTTTATGACTATTTGCAACGAATGCCTGAAGCCGTATCTCAGCAAACGATGTCGTTTCCCTTTGCCTGGAGAGCTGATTGCTGTCATTGGTGGGACGTTGATCTCAAAATTTTGTCACATGTACAAGGAGTTTAATGTGCAGTTGGTCGGAACAATACCTAAAGGCTTGCCAAGCCCAACATTACCACGTTTGGACTTGGTCCCGTTGGTGGCGGTCGATTCTATTGCCATTGCAATAGTTACATATTCTATTATAATGTCTATGGGCTTGACATTTGCCAAAAAGCATGGCTATGAGGTACGAGCTAATCAGGAGCTATTTGCGATGGGCGTGGGTAACATCGTGGGTGGCTGCTTTTCTTGCTTGCCATTGGCATGCTCTTTATCGCGATCTGTTATACAGGATCAAACGGGTGGAGTCTCTCAAATAGCTTCTTTAGTATCTGCATCTCTGGTGGTCGTCACTTTGATGTGGATTGGACCCTTCTTCAGTGATTTACCTAGGGTAAGTTTATTGAATTTTAATTTTTGCCTTGTTAAAACATGTATCCATTTGTTTTAGTGTGTTTTAGCCGGTGTCATAATAGTCGCATTAAAGCCCATGTTTATGCAGGTCAGAGAGCTAAAGAAATTTTCCAAGCAGGGCAAACTTGAAATGTTCACCTGGATATCCACATTCTTGTGTGTGGTCCTCATAGATATCGATATTGGGTAGATTACATAAATGTATGTACATTTCTTTATATCTGTTTCTGATTATTTTTTATTTTTTATTTAGCCTACTTATTGGCGTTTGCGTATCATTGCTAGCACTGTATATTAAAGGCCTAAAGCCTTATTACTGCTTGCTGGGCTACATGCCCGAAACGCCTGGCATCTATATGGATATGGCTCAACATCGTAATGCAATACCAGTGCCGGAAACACGTATTTTTCGCTATTGCGGCTCTCTCAACTTTGCCACAAGCCTGTTTTTTCGTCGTGCCCTCTATAAGTCAGTGGGTCTGGATAAAAGCAACAATACTAGCAACCGAACTAACAAGGCAAAGTCAAACTACTTACTTGTGACTCAGAACGGTGCCAAGGATGTCAAAGATCAGGTTGTGCAAATTAAGTTTCAGTTTCTTATTCTAGATTTTTCTATGCTGGGCCACATCGATGTGGCCGGCTGCGGAACTTTAACTGATGTCAGCAAGGAGTTGAAAGCGTGTGGTGCTCGACTGCTGCTGGCTAGTCCCGTGGATCGCGTGTACGACACTCTTGTACATAGTATGGCCCTCAGCGAGGGTCCATTTGAAATTTTTCCCACATTGCACGACGCTGTGGAATATACGAATGCCTTTGGATCTACATAAACGTTTCCAGGCATATTTCAAGATAAGAGCCCAAGAATTGTAGCATTAATTTCGAGTTGTATATGTGCAGTTTGCTGCTGTTGTTAAGATTTTTATAAAAATGCCAGCTATAAAACGTTTTTGTACTTAATGCCGCCGGTGTGACTTTCAATAACTAAAAATAAGCACATTCAAAGAACTGCAACTGTAATATAAATGTGTCTTGTGAAATTTATACTTAATTATTCTGTATAAAGCAATATGTGAACTCACATAAATATGAAACTTATATGTTGTATTTATTAAACTGTGATATCCACAACTGTTACGATTTAGTACATAATGAAAAGGCGGTCGAAAACATTTAAAAACCGTCCGTCCATCTGTCCGTATGAACGCAATTTTTTTCGTTGCTATTAAAGCTAGAGACTTGAAATACTCGTGTGTGCCCGCGTCAGATAACGTGTTAAGGATTTTAAGTTGCGCCCACTGGGGGCATCGCAAAACGATAACACTAAAAATCGCGATTCGATTAAGTCCACAATTTTAAAGCTAGAGTCACCAAACTTAGTATGTAGATACCTGATGACCCCACAAAAAGTTTACGACCTTGGTATCCCAACCATGCCCACTAGAACGCCTACCCAGCGCCCTCCCCCAAAAACCAGGATAAAGATATATCTCGCATTTTGAGCTAGATTAACAATACATACATTTGCAGAAATATTCCTCCAAACATCAGAAAAAATTTGTTGGCCACGCCTCCTCCTGCCCGCAAAAAACCATATCGATAAATATTGCATATTTGCACAATTTTAAAACTGGTGTCCAATATTTTTTGCTACAGATGACAGCATCTAGCGATCTCCTTATTTTTTTTATATTTAAAGATCCAAATAATTATTTATATAAAATCTATAAGTTTCCCCATTTTATCATTGTATTTACTTAGTTTCTATTAATTTTGGTTCGCATTCGAAAATTTATATATGGTGTGGGCGGGATATTAAGATCAAAATCTTTCGGGGACGTCACCAGCTATCATTATATATATATTGTTGCTTATGGTTCACCTACTGTTGTTTTTGCTGAGGAGAGAATGGTTTATGATAACCTCTCTGTGAACAAGTTTTGTCCCGATTTGTATGGGCTGCTGCCCGGAAAATGCGTTTTTGGGAGAACAACAAATGATTTTTCACTTGATGTTGCCCACGAGCCGTCGATGTCGAGATGTCTATATTGTCTGGGCTAGACAATGAAGTTTCTGGTATTGATTGGTTTAAGGTTTTCAGAAAAATTGGCAGATGGTTTTTCTGGGATTTCAGAACTTAGTCGGTACGAGATGTTCTAGATTTAGCTCAAACTGAATATATATGTGGTCAGAAAAGGAATCTCCATTGGAGACTCTCCAGTTTTTAAAAAGATCGACTATTGCGTATGCAATATCGTTTGCAATATCGTATTGCATATCTATAACCTAATTTCTTCATTTTATTATGAAGATTAGATCTGATCCCCTGTTGTATAGAGTTTGGTTAGTGTTTAAGAGGTAGTTTATAAGAGGGGAGCTCTTTTATTTTTTTCGGCGCCTCCCAACTGGGTATGGTATGACCAAAACGTTAGTCCTCATTTTGGCTGCGCTATACCTCGTCTAGAGGTGAACCCGGATAGTAGAGGGCCATGTACGCAGATAGCATTCTTATTGGAACAGACTGCAGCTCCATGCTTGCTGCTGTATTGTCACCATTGCTAAAAATATGGAAAAGGTATGAGTACTATTAGCTTTTAAATTTGCTAATAACCTGCTAGTTGCTAGTCCAAAAACCTTTCCTCCTACTACCCAAGATTCAGCTAGGTCTTTGCCCAGGCGGAGCGGAACAGTAGCGAACGATGCGTTAAAGTGGTGGAGGTTTATTTGCAGAAATCTTGCAGACATAGGAAGATTTAGCTTTTAATATTAAAGTCGTAACAAGGGTGATGGCTCTATTCGGGAATGCCCGGTTAGAAGATACCCTGAGGGCAGGATTAAACTCGCGGCACTTGAGCATTGCGGTTGCAAAAAATTAAAAAAAAAAAACAATAAATCAACTAATAATTACAACCGAAAAAAAAATACTCGACACCGGGAGTGTAACCGCTCACCCTTCGTCTTAACCTGCTCAACTCTTATGGACTGCCACGCTATTGTCAAATTCACATTTGATATAACATTACTTAACTATCGCAAGAAAATGGAAAAGGAAAACGAAAATTCTGCATTTGTCATATAACGATAAATATTAATTATAATTATGAATATCACAAAAAAATATGAACTCCACATTATTCAACTGCGGGGATTCGAACCCACGTACATCACTCTTTTACTTAGCCTTGTTGTGTTAAAATTCATCTTAACCGTTGCAAAAAAATTGCAAGAAAAGCGCTTGCGAAAATTCTGCATTTGTATGTATGCGTGTAGTTTCTTGCGCTTCAGCCCAGCAGCTGCGCTTGACACACACTACAGATTTTTTTGATAACTAACCTTATGATCGTTATGAAATTTTTAAGACTTAATAAGAGCCTCAACATATACATTCATACAAATTAATATGCAATATATAAGTATTTGATTTGTGGTTTTTTGGTTTAATCGATATTTGGGGTGATTGGGGGAAGGTATCCAAAACTCGAATTGTTTGATTCGCGCGTGCTTTACGAGAACATATTGAAATAAATTTGGTGCCTTTAGCTTTTATAGTTTGGAAGTTATGCTTAAAAATACATATTAAAAAGCGATGAATACCGACAATAAGAAAACGGAAAGAGTTTTCCATCTTTCAAAATAAACTTGATCTGCGTATGGTATATACGAACCGAATGAGCCCAAGATAAGCTTACTAGCTTATATAGTCTCTAAAATCAACGCGTTCAAACAGACAGACAGACAGACGGATAGACGGACAGACAGACGGACATGGCTAAATCGACTGGGCTAGTGATGCTGATCAAAAATATAATACTTTTTGGGGTCGGAGATGCTTGTTTCTGCCTGTTACATACATTTGCATAAAACCATTATACCCCTTTTAGCCATTTTCAATGGGTTCACGGCATAACAAACTCAAAAGAAAAATAACTATAACGGGCGCTACCGATGTGCGATTTAAGGTGGTATTAGTTTGTTACGCCTCCAAAAGGTTGCACCGCAAAACCCATAAAACTTTATCTGACGCAGGTACACACGAGTATTAATCCAATCTTTAAAGCTCAAATGGCGGCGAAATAAATTGAGTTCATGCGGACAAATGGAAGGCATGCCGAAAATCACACTAACCCCATATACTCATTTCATCTCTTGAACGAGTATAAAAAGGCAAACGCTCTCTTCTGCAACAAGTTTAAAATATCCACATAAATTGCCTTTTCAAAATTTAAAATTCAAATTCAACTTACCACAATAACTTACAAAATTTGGGGTAAGACTAGATGTTTCTGTAGACTAAAAAATATTAAACACTTTCAAACTATAATAAGCGCAGAAACCAATTTACCAATATCACAATAATTAACAATATATACCACATTGCTTCGTGTTGGTGAAAACAAGCTGACAATAACAACATCTTCTACGACTTCGTTCAAACTAAAATAGCGCTATCATTTACGAGAGTGAGTATGAGATGACCTACATCAAAAACCTGGCACCAAATCAAGGAGAGATTGACATGTTATCCACCCTTAAAAATCTAAAAGGACACACCCAGGGGATCGAGTATCGTACGCAAAGATTCATTAAGCCAAAAATACTCTTCTTAACGGAATTCTCAAACATATTCATGCGATTTTATAGTTATTTATCCCCCAAATTTGCAAAATCATCCTTACCATTCCAATCCTTAAGCTTAACAAAATCAAAACATTAAACATTAACCGCACAAGACCTATCAACCTCAAACTACTTAAAATTCAAATGGGAAATCTTGTACAAAAATATTTTTTGCGAGGCAGGTCCTACATAGATTTTGGCTATATCCCTTAACATTGCAAAGAATGAGTAAAAACGCGCTAATTGCTTTGTGAATGCTGAGCGAGATCGCAAATATCTTGTACAACTTGCTCTCTCACACTACAGAGCACTGGCTGCATTTGCATTTTATATTTTTGATATGCATTTATAGTTTTAATTTTCGATCCCTCTGCTTCCCTTTCGGTTAAGTTCTCTGAAAAATACTGAAAAGGTTAGCTACTTTGTAATTAGTGATTCTAAAATTTTTGAAAGACGGAAGAGGGTTAATCCTGCATTATCGTAGTATTTATTTATAAAAATATATTATCTGTTCTGTTGAATTATCTGAAACTTGTAATTCAATCTATCATCTGGGCACACTTGCTTCCCTCCAGAGTGAACCACCAGTTAACTGGTTAACTGTTACTGGTAAACGCAAGTTTGCATTGCAAATGTTTGTTGAGTTTGGTAGTCACTAATAAATATGAAAAACATAGAACTCAGGCGCAGCGCCCACTTTAGTAAATTCATACATACAACTCTTTATAAAACTTTGTTGTAGATCAAGAAAAGCCAATTTCGACCATAGTCGAATATTTTGGATATATAGTAAGCTAAGGTACACTACAGAGTAACCCAGCTCAGGACCGAGCTGTATTTTCAGAATTACGGTAAGCCAAATATTGTAAAAAATGGGGCATCTATGTATGGAATAAGTTCTCTATTAGCACAGTGTGACAAAAATAGTTATAAGCGGCCTATAACCTACATGTCAAATAAACTTAGCGCTAAGCTCAGTTAATGGTGCATGGTCCATTAAGCCTACGTTGATTAATGAACTAGAAAGACTAAAGCGCTGGACTTGTGCGGTGGGCCATTAAGATTCAGGAATTAAATTTCATATGAGAGCATGGAATATTGAGATATTTCCGGAAATCGACGTCAATTCAAATGCTCTTCAATCAGCACCACAGAACACTCTTAAAGATAAGAACAGAAATGCTTGACTATCAAGTGGTGAATGACTTCCTCTATCATCCGATAGACTTTGCAGCAGACCAAGCAGAAGCCGATAACAAAAACTGGAAATTGATGGTGCCGGTAGAATTGTGGGATGACCAATTGCTAAGAGCTAATCTGTTGAAACTTATTCAGAGTCTTGGCAGGAGCAGAAGAATTGTTCGACATTTTTTATTTCTTTGTATCTGCAACTGTGGCAGAAGTTTTTATATGGGGCTTTGAGTCGTTTTAAATTACATAATGTAATTTAATAGGCCTTTTTATATATAGACAGGTTTGTTGTGCTATGCGGCAAAGTGGAAAACGGGTTTCGAAGGCAGAGCCTGCAACTTCTCAACGGCATACATGGAGGGCTAGCTCGTCCGCTGTGCAGTTTCTTAAAATATTCTGGTAGCCTGGCACATAGATTTGGCTTATGACAAACTGCTCCGCCATCTCGTGTTGAGATTTGCGACAGTTTGTAACTGAAGCCGACTATGTTTTCAGCTTGGCCGAAGACTTATTGGTCTAAAATTTTTTGGAGATGAGTGTGAATCTTTGCCGGCCTTTGGTAATAATACTACTACTCTGGATTTCAGCCAGATATCTGGAATCTGGTCAGTTTTGAGCACTAGGGATAAGATTGTTTGAAGCCAGCTAATGGCAGATTCTCCTGCTTGCTGTAGCAATGCAGGGGTAATGTTGTCATGTTCGTGTGACTTGTAATGTTTATGGTGCACCTACTGTTGTTTTTGTTGAGGAGAGAATGGTTTATGATAACTTCTCTATGAACAAGTTTTGTCCTGATTTGTATGGGGTGCTGTCCGGTACGGGATGTTTTAGATTTAGCTCAAATTTAATATATATGTGGTCAGAAATGGAGTGTTCATTGGAGGCTCTCCAGTTTTTTAGAATGTCGAAGATGAAGATGGTATCTGATCCCCTGTTGCATAGAGTTTGGTTAGTGTTTAAGAGGTAGCTTAGAATACAGGAACTCTTTCATTTGTGTCGGCGCCTCCCAGCTGGGTATGGTATACATAGGCATCATAAGCAATTATGAGACCAAAACGTTAGTCCTCTTTTTGGCTGCCTCGTCTAGAGGAGGACCTGGATAGTAGAGGGCCATATACGCAGATAGCATTCTTATTGGAACAGACTGCAGCTCCATGCTTGCTGCTGTATTGTCACCATTGCTAAAAATATGGAAAAGGTATGAGTACTATTAGCTTTTAAATTTGCTAATAACCTGCTAGTTGCTAGTCCAAAAACCTTTCCTCCTACTATCCAAGATTCAGCTAATTACCCTGGGGTGAATAATTAATGATTTATGGCCTACGTGACAGTGACCCTAAAAAAGGTCGGTACGTGACCCTGACCCTAATAAAAAGGGCAGGTACGTGACAGTGACCCTTTTTGGGGGAGGTAGTGAGGAAAACCGATCGTTGAATGATCGTACGTGACCCTTTTGAGGGGGAGGGGAGTGAGGGAAACCGATCGTTGCAT
>JAWNMO010000342.1:0-23222 GCA_035043915.1 Drosophila paramelanica | reverse complement strand
TTCTTCTAAATTTGGAAAAACTGTGCGTGATGTAGATTTTTGCGGTTTGTGGGATGAAGAAAGCTTTATCTGAGATGACTGGGGGAGCTCCCAAGTTTAGTGACTCTAGATTGAAAACTGTGGTAGATAAAAAGATGTCTGATTTTTTAGGGCGGACGCTAGGGGGCATTATAGTAGGCGTGGCCGAGATATCAAGCTTGGGAGACGTGGAGGTCAGCAGTTCGGTTTATCTATTTTTAAAATTGTGGAAAAATATATGCGTGTTATCGACATGCTTGCGGATTGCGAGCTTCCCAGCGGGTGTGTCACAAAATCATAACACTTTGTCTGAAGAGTATAAACACAAACTCTTGGCACTTGGTGAGTACTAAAGTGGTTAAAAATTTAAAAAGTAATTTTATTTTTAATTATAAAAAAAAAAAATTTCCCACCAGGAGTCGAAACAAAATTGTAAGGAAAACGCTGGACTAATTTCTGAATTTGTCACAAAAACGATAAATATTAATAATAATTATCATGTTAAAAGAAAAGATAGATTCCACATAGTCCCAAACGCAGATTCGAAACTTCGACTTTTCGTTCCAGCTGCACAACTATTGCAAGATGCGCCACACATCCATTCAGTTTCGTCGTGATAAAATTTAACTTAACCATTGCAAAACAATTTCTAAGAAAAACACTAAACAAAATGTTATACTTGTCTGTATATGTGCACATGAACACAGAAACTGTTTGTGTTTCAGCCAATCAGCTTCGCTTGGCCCCACCACAAGTATTGCGACGGTAATAAAAGCTGGGATCAATTTTTCTTCTCTTTGTTCTTTATTACTCTATGACGATCAGCTACTGAAAGCGCAATCGAGAGCAGCCCTGCGATCAGCTGCCGAAAGCACAGGCTAGAGAGCGACTTTGCGGCATAGAGCAAAGGCTCGGAGGAAGCCGGGTTGCTGCCACGAGCGACAAGCAGCTACAAATCAATTAGTTTTGGATACTTCAGCAGAACGAACGTGCCCGGATGAAATCAGTGGCAAAAGCACAGGAAGAGAAGCCACATGGAGTTAGAATAAGTATCGCACTTTAAAGTGGAGCGGTCGCATTTCCGGCAAGCGGGGAGAAAAGCGTGAGAGAATAATTCCGAGATGGAGATAAACGGGAAGCGCGGCACCGTCATCAAGAGGCTGCGAGGACAGCCAAAGAAATCTGTAAGCGACAGCCAGTTTCAGTTTTGACAACTGATTAAAGCTATTAACTCACTGTTAACCAAACGTAGAATTAACGAAGTTCCTTGCCAATAAAGCTCCCCATTGAAATTAAATGCAGTAGTGTTATAACCCGGGGCACTTCTTGCGGTCTCACTAATTTCCAGGCAGCGTGGTCACGGTGCTAACTTGCACTGGGCGGCAGTCGCTGTCATGGAGCTAACCTGACGGTGCTAGCATGTTAGGGAGTATTACTGTGGTGAGAACCTGGTAGGCGGTTACAGTGACGGGCTAACTTAGCGGGGGGCATGGTCCGGTGTCGTCCAGACCCAATTGGAAGTTAGGAGACGTGGTCGAGGTTACGAAAGAGCCGAGGGATTAGCCCGGACTCCGTTTTTCGTAGTTACAGGATATTTTCGGGTCGGGGTTTTATTGCTTTAGAGCGCATTTTAGAAGGCTTTCCCTCAAGATTGCTAGCACAGAGTTTATGTTTTTCCCCACAGCCCAGCGTCTCAGTGATTTTCAAATTTCCTCGTAAGCAACCTTGGTCAGACTGAAATTTATACCGCGGTCTAGGAACTACTTTACAAGTGGCGCCCGAGCAGGGGCACTGGGCCTAAAGGGGGAGTGGCTATTTATTGACATAAAGCCCCACTAAATTCCATAATTAATAACTAAACTCTTGAACTAAAACAGTTGTCCCATTAAAATTGTATTAATATTCTATGCCCAGAGACAGCAAATTTTATGTATTTTTCTGTAACAGGGAGCCACCCAACAAAAGCCGTAAGAGCAAGCGAAGAGGTTGCAGGAGGTCGTTGATGTTGCCCGCAGCTGCCTGCAGTGTGCCCCTCTCTAGCAGAGCCGGCAATACAACTTGCGTCGACGAGAGTGGATATCGTCCCTTAACTCGCAAGTGCTGCTGCGCCAGCATTTGCTATCCCGCTAGCCGCTGACGAGTTTGCGGCAAAGCTGGCGCCGAAATCTAAAGGCCCCTATCGCGCCAAGTTTATTTCACCCAACATCGTCCGATTGGCGAAGGAGAGTGAACGTAGAACTAGGTCTGCAAATATTGCTCCACCCAAGCAATATTACACAGGCCAGGCAAAGAGTAAGTAACGCGACCCCGACATGTGGTCCAAGTTGCGTTCTAACAACCAATATGAGACTAATCCCCAGAATAAGCAACAAGTAGGAAATAGGAAGAGAAAGGCTCAAAATGAAGTTTTGGGAGCATATGAATTGATACAATTTTTGATTTCAGGCAATGGATAGAGGAGAGTTGCCTTCTCCGCTTGGGGCCCATAGGACCACCGCCGACTGCTACCTGCGTGAAAGAGGTCCCGTCCCCGTATATCGACTCCATCGGTAGCGACGCTGATGGATATATGGGATCGAGTGGGACTGGTGGACGATCAGGTGCTAAAAGCGCAATCGAGAGCAGCCCTGCGGTCAACTGCCGAAAGCACGGGCAAGGGAGCGACTTTACAGCAAAGAGCGAAAGCTTCGAGGAAGCTGGGTTGCTGCCACGAGCGACATGAAGCTACGAATCAATTAGTTTTGGAGACTCCATCGGTGACATAAAATTGCCTATCGATAAAGTCCACAATTTTAATGCTGTAACGACTCCCAGCGCTCCCGCCCTTTAAAATCGGATGTGCTTATATCTCCCACAAACCGATATACCTAAAAGCTTAAATCGATAAGTGTTGCATATTTGCAGAATTTTAAAGATAAAGTCACCAAATTTGATGGTAGATAGCTGGTGATCTCTCCTAAAAATTGTGAACATCTACATACCGAATTTGGTTACTCTATCATTTAAATTGTCGAAAGAATCGCCATTCATTGCAACGTTTTTGAATAGGGTTGTAAATTGAAAGGGATTAATCCACAACTGGCCATAGTTACTCGACCAAGCTCTTATTTCGCTATTGTATAGTTTTATAAAATCCGAAACGCAGCCGCCAGTGGCATTGGGCGCCTCCAGGTCGAGGGTAACAAATTTGAGATGGATTGATATTTCGCTCACGATCTTCAACAGGCAGAACAGGTTGTTGTCGTAGTTGCCCTGTTCGTTGACCGGCGAATGGATTTCTAGGGGCTGTTTTCCATCGATCTTAATTAAGGGATTGCCGCACTGCAGCGGCCGAGCCGTGACAACCAGCTCGAAGCCAGTGTCAGGGAACTCACTGTCGCTCACGAAGCGCATGTAGAGCACATGGCGCGAGGTGGTCATCTTGGGCGGCAGATCCTGGCCACAGAATTTGCCCATTTCATCGGCGAATGGTCCGGCACCGTCGCGAATCTCCAAATAGTCGGCCGAGCAGCTATTCGTCCTCTGCACGTGGAAGCTACGGAGCTCGACGCTCAACTGATTGCCCGGATTCGTCTTGAACACAACGGTACAGTCCAGATTATTCGCATAGGCGCCGACAAACTTATTGAACGTATAGCTGGCATTGTGCTCGTCTAGATAAATGCGCTCATCGCAATTGGGCAGGACCCGCACAAGCGCCCGGAAGCCACGCGACGGATCTCGACCGTCCGAATAGCTGTGAATTAGCCCCCGATTGCCGGATATATGCAAATACGGCAGGTTGTCAGTCAGCTGGCCGCAGAAGCGTGCTTCGCCGTCAGGTTCCAGTAGCAGTCGCTGTTGTGTGGCATCAGGTTGTCCTGGTGCTGGCGCGGCGACTCCACTATCTGAGTGGTGGTAACGACGCCACCGCACAGATTAGTGCTGTACTCAAGCTGAAAGCCACGGCCACTGAACGTGCTATCTGAGAGCAGCAGCAGGTTGATGGATTGCTGGGCGCGATACGAGTGTTGCAGCTTGACGCCACACAGCTGCGATTCCTGCGTCCGACCGTCGTTGTCCCGCGTGGTCACCGTTACATTATCGAATAAGCACGCGTTTACCGGTGAACGCTCCAAATCAAAGGTAAGGAAGCGCACCAAAACGCCCGGCGCGTGCCCGTCAAGTGGCTGGAATGTGTAGTTGCAGTGGAGATTTCGGCCGTAACCCTTAGGGTAGCCGGGACTGCTCAGCAGTTGCGGTTCGGCCGTGGCAGTCAGTACACCGCCACAGTTGCGCTCGAAGCGGGCCGTAAAGCCATCGGCCGTGACGTCGCCGTCGGTGTGAAAGATGAGCCGCATCTCTGTGCTGGTCGAGTTGATAAAATCCGGCGGATTGCGACCGCACAGCGTCCGCAAATCCGTCCAATTGCCCATATCGTTGCGCTGCTGGACGCGCAGATAATCCTTGGCGAAATCATTGCTATTCTCAATGTAGAAGCGCCCCAGAAATGAGAGTCCAATATGAAAGCCGGGCTCCGTCTCAACCTCCCAGATACACTCCACGTTCTTCTTGTACTGCCCGCTTAAAACAATAAGGCGATACGGATAGGTTAGACGTCCGCCGCAGCCGCTGCCGTATTCGACAGTCACATTGAAGGAAGCACTGTAGTTGGCACTGGCGCTGTCTAGCGATTCCCCATGGTACTCCACAAACAGGCCACGCTCCACAACCAAATTGAGAGCCGTCTCCTGGTTGCAATAGCGACCCATCAGCGGTGAATTCTGATCGGGTCCGCTATACAGTAGTAGGTAATGCAGCTGGCAGCCACCATCGAGATTCACGCTCACCGACACCTCCAGCTGGACGTCCTGCGGCGACAGTGGCTCCTCGGCCGCTTGGTCCGGCCCAACTGCCCAGGCGCAATTAATCGTCTGAGTGGCGATCAGATTTCACGGTTGCGTGATGGTCAGATTATCGCCCGGCTCTAGGGGCAAAATGCCACCGCAAGGCTGCAAGCTGTAGACCACCTCTAGCAGCTGCATTGCGTTGCGGTTATCGCCCATGATGGTCATCGTCACCGGAAACGGCAAGCGCACCGTGCGATTCGACTGTTCGCCGCAGAACAGCATCGGCAGCAGCGGTTCGCGCTCATCCCATCGGACCAGCTTAAGGGGCGACAGGACGCGGCAGACATGCGGGTTGTGGATAAGTACGGAGCTGCTGTTGTAGCGAGGCACCTGCAGCAGAAGCGTGCTCCTCTGGGGCGGACGTAGCTCGTAGCTGCAATATACCACGTTGCTGGCGTTTGGTCGGGCGTAGCGTAGGGTGTTGTTAAATTTAAAATCGATGCGGCCTTGGCACTCGCTCTCGCCAAACGCGGCGAAGCGCAGCTTAACGCCGCGATGCTGGCTGAAGGGCAGCAGAAAGACATCGATACCCATGGTGTTGTCCGTTGATATAATCTCGGGGGGCGGATCGAACTGGTAGCGCCCGATCAACGATTGCATGTTGAAATCGTTGGCGAAGGTGATGCGGCCACGGAAACTGGCGTGCGTTCTGTTCGAGCCGCTACCGTTGTCAAAATCGAGCACTTCCACCTTGACCCGACGCCCCTTAGGCACCTGGATACGCCACAAACAGTGCGTGGGGGCACGCACACCCAACGGATAGTTGGGCGTCTGCAAAACACCCCTCAGCGCAGTGACCGTCTCGCCACAACGTGATCCGACCGCGCTGTAACGCACCTGGAAAGCCTCCCCCCTGTCCAGCTGACCGCTGGGCATGCGCAGCCGGATCACGATCTTGTTTGTCTCGACGAAAAAGTGGCGATTGTCGTTGCCGCAGATCACTAAACGATCGCTGACGCGTTCCTGATTCTCTTCGCCAAACGGCTCCATCTCCTCAAGCTGGAGATGCGTGTGCGCCGTGCAATTGCCCTGAATAGCACTGGGAAGCTGCATCGGCTCAAAAATCAGATCTATGGTGCTACCCCGTTCCACCTCGATGGTGTAGACGCACTCTTGCCACTTGCCTGGTAGCAGGTGCAGCTGGTTCGCGTCCGGTGAATGGATGACCCCGCTGGAGCTGTAATAGCTGCCGCCGCAGTCAGCCAGCTTGATAAGCACCTGGAAGCCCGAATGCGGCTCCAGAACGCCCGTAAAGAACTTGATGCGCAGCTCGCTGCTTGATGAGTATACCACGTCCGGCTTCCGGTTACCACAGAAGCGGCCCAGCTGGGGTAGGAGCTCGGTGCTGCCATCGTTTAGCTGCACAAACTCCTGATCGCAGCCATCCTCATCGGTCGCCTCGCTACTGCTGCTAGGCGTCAGATCAAAATTGCCAACAAATTCGACGGCGATGCGATGCTGGGGTGACGCACTGATCCGCCAAACGCACTCCGAGTATGGATTGGGCAGATTGGGATGGTTGGGCGAGCTGATCAGGCGTTGGCTACCATTGCCCAGGCCCTCCTCAAGCACATTGTGGCCAGAGCAGGCATGACCGAGCTCCTCGTAGTGGAAAGCGGCACGGAACTGCGAAAAGGTCACCTTCCGGAATTTTATGTAGGCCCGGTTCGAGCTGGTTTCCAGCACATCGGTGATATTATTTTCGCAGTACCTCCCACGCCCAAGGAACGGTGAATCCTCTGCATAGCCATTGCGTACCACAAAGAAATTACGACACTCATCCAGATCCGCGCCCCGCCCGCTGGCGCTCAGTTGCGACTGTGGGAAACTGATCCGTATGCGCTTTCCCTGTCGCACACGTACCGTCCAGACGCAGTCCAGCGTCGACGTGTAACTGTTGGACAGCAGCTGCGTAATGTTGACCAAACCGCGCTGGGCGGTCAGCTCGGAGCCGCACTCGGTGCGCACCATGCTGGCAAAGCCCGTCTTGTTCACGCTGGCATCCGTGACAAACTCCAGCCTCAAGTACGGCTTACCGTGGTAAATTATATTGGTGGTGTTATTCAGCTGCGTGCATACCTTGGCCAATCTCGTCCAGTGCTGCATGTCGCTGCTGCTGGACACCTGCACATAGTCAGCGTAGCAGGCGTCGCCGACTTCCTCGAGGTCCATTGTGAGCACTTGCACCCAGTTGAGCTGGAAGGGACCGCGCTTGGCCGTTATGTAGAGCACGTTAGTGTTGGACACCAGCGGCTTATACGGCTGTACCACCAGCTGGGCACCAATGTCCGTGTAGCCATCGTAGAAGCGCAAGGGCTCCTGATCCACATCCCGCAGGTGATTTACATTCACCAGCACTACATAGTCCATGTCGACGGTGATGCGCCAACTGTATAGCTGGCTGCTCTCGAATTTGCTCGGATAGTGTGGCGACTCCACTGTGCCCCGTGTCCCATTCAGCTCGTTGTGTTGCTCTGCGGGATGTCGGATGCTGAATATTGGATAACAGAGAGATTAGTTCCAGAATGCTCACTACTTACCATAGTTATAGGTGGCCATGAAGCCCTCGCCGACGGTGTCGTCGTCGCTTTTGAATTTGATCCAAATGCTGCCCTTAGAGCTGACGGCCGCCGGCAGTTGATTACCGCAGTAGACGCCAATGAGAGCACCACGTTCGGACTCCTCACGTAGCTCTAGGTAATCGTTGTTGCAGCCATCCGACTGCTCCATGTCCAGAGATTCAAAGGTCAGGGTCAGCGAGTTGCCAGCGCTCGCCACCAGAAACCATTCGCATTCAATGTTCACCGGATAACTGTCCGGATAGTAAGGCGAGGTAAACCGGCCAGATAACGCATTTTAGGTGCTGCCGCACATCGTGTCCATGGTCATGTAGTGGCCCTCGAATTCCCCGACCAGCGCCATTGGCACGCTAATCGTCAGCGCCAAGCCGCGCGAGATTACCGCCGGCGGATGGCTACGACAGAATTGCTGGCGTGGCGTTCCAGTGGGCTTATTGCCCTCATAGATCTTGATGCCATGCGCCATGCAGTCGCCTTCGGTCGCATACCTCGCCGAAGGACCTGCGTGTAGCTGTACGTGGGTGGGCGTAAAGATTATCTGTTTGCTGGGATCGGCGGCCTGCAGCACCCAAACGCAGGTCTCGTTGCGCGCCACCTGATGCAGCAGACTCAGATACTGAATGTCCGTCTCGTCGATGGTGAGCGTCTGGCCACAAGACTCGTGGTAGTGCAGCTGAAAGCCACGCTCCTCTACTGAATCGTCCGTGATGAAGCGCACGAGCGCCCGATTCGTGGCGGACTCCGTGCGTTGCTGACCAAGTTCGCAGAAGTCTGTGCCGCACAGTTTGAATATCTCGTGACTGTCATCCACGATGTCACTGCTGGCATCACTATCACTGTTCCCATCGCTGCCAGTCATATCAAAGGCAACCACATAGTCCCAGTCGCAGGACCGCATGCCATTGCCCTCGACGTCTAAATCCTGCGTGTCAAAGACAATCGTGTGGTACGGCGACACCTCCAAGAGCCATTCACATTCGCTGTTGCGTGGGTACGACTTCGGATAGCCCGGTGACTGGATGAAACCGCTCTTCGACGTCAGCTTGCCTCCGCAGGCTGCAAGTGAAATCAAAACACGTGAGCTAATGCAAGTGATTTTTATACGCCTAATCTATTAACAAGTGAAAAGACTCTAGTCGGGGACACCCGATTAGGAGAAACCCTGAACCCTGCGATTTGTCTTCATAAACATTTCCCTTTTTACCATTTGGAATGGGTTCACTGTATAAAAATGGGTAAAAAGAGTTTCTTGCAGATGTATGTAACAGGCAAAAGGACGCATATATGTTCTTGATCAGGATAAATAGCCAAGTAGATTTAGCTATGTCCGTCCGTCGTCCAGCTGTCCGTTCGGTGACTCCAACGAATTTGTTTTTCGAGCAGATGCATTTTCTGTTCCCGCGGGTGTCAAACAAATTGTTTGCTGTTTCATAAAACTTCTAGTGCGCTGGTAAAAAGATTTTGTGCTAATGTGTGCGTGTGCATAAGCGGTAGATACAAGCAGTTCAATCCTATTAAAAGTGACCGCCCCGGCATAAGCAGCAGACATCGTTCTGGGAGTGAAGTCAGCATAGCCACAATCTCGAGCGGAGTCGCTGTTGAGTGGAATTGAATGGAACAGTCAAACCATCCCGTGCCGGTTGCATTGGCGGGCGATGCACCGGATGCTAAGAATTGCCAAGGCGCACGATCGCTCCCTCCCATTTCGTAAGAAAGATACCGTAAGTGGCTGAGAATGTTCAAGGACGTGCAAGTCCATTAGGTTCACGAAGTCAAGGGCGGAGGAGCTGTCATCCGAACACCGTCCGTGGGTGAGATAAAGCGCATGGTTGCCAAAAAAGGTCACGGAGATAGGAGTGAGAACAAAGCAATGGAGTGAGTCGATAAGTCAGTAAATTTTCCTTTCAGCCAGTTAATGGGTTGGCTCATCTTACAGACAATCAGTAAGTTTTGGCGTCGTGTTATACAAATAATCAATCCAGTCAATCAATAAGTTAGTAAGTGAAGTCAAACTGCAGGTAAATCAATCAGGCAGTCATTCAAAACTGCATATTATTTTAATTACATATAGGTATAGGGCTAGTTGGAGATGAACTTACAGCTCTTGAGAACACGATAGCTTGCTTTGAAGCCGCGTCCGTTGTGCGACCCGTCGGTGATGAAGCGGACGTGCAACTCATTACCGGCGCTGGTGTAGATTAGCTTGAAGCTTTGGCCGGAGTGCCGCTCGTGGGCATTGGTCTCACGGAAGCTATTCGAAATCTGCGAAAGGGAGTAGACGGGGATAACTTACGAGTGGAAAATGCGGAGGTAGTCGTCAGTTCTTACCATAAGGGCGTCTTTGGTGCAATTGACGCTCTGCTCAATGTCCATATCAAGGACAGTCAGCTCAATGACCTTGCCGAGCGCTGCTCGTATGAGCCAATAGCACTCCACATCGTTGGGATACATGAGCGGATACTTCAGCGATCGGAAGGTTCCATTCTCGCCGCGCAGCTCGTGGAGGCAGCCCTCGACGCGAAACTCTAGCCGAAAGTTAATGATGCTCGTGTTGTGAATAATGGTCAACGTGTCTCCGCTGGCACTGCCATCGATCAGATAGAGTCCGCCATCGCCATCTGTGGGCATGCGATTGGCGCGATGGTCAAAGTGCGAAATTTCCAAGCGAATCTGATTGCCGCGCGGCGGTCGCAGCTGCCAGCTACAATTGATAGCACCCTCGAAGTAGGCTTCGCCATAGTTTAGGCTCTCGATGATGCCCTGGGTGGTGTTCAGCGTGTGCTGGCAGTCGGTGCTGTAGGACAGCCGAAAACCGCGCTCCGCATTGCTAACGTCCGACTGGAAGACGACGACCGCCTCGTTGCTATCCAAGTGCAGCACGCGACTCCCCTCGGGTGGCATCGTGCACAGTAGCGAGAAGAGACTGCTGCTGCCGCCATTAAAGATGCTCAGATGGTCAAAGTCGCAGTTGGACATATCCTCAATGGCCAGGTCATCGATGACTAGATGCAGACTGGATCCGGGATGGGTACGCAGCTGCCACTCGCAGTGGGCATTGTGCGGATAGCTGTTGGGATAGTTGGGCGAGGTGATGACGCCGGCGTTGCCGATCAGGCGACCACCGCAGCCATTGGCGAAGATTCGCCACGACAGTCGAAATCCCCAGGCGACGTTCACGTCGTCCAAGTGAAAACGCACGTAGAGATCGTTCGTGAAGCTGGGCATACGGCGGGGTATGCTGGTGCCGCAGAAACGTCCAATCAGGTAGGAGCTGTTGCTTGCGCCGTTGCGCACCTCCAACCAATCGCCGCTACAGTTATACGTGGCGGTCAGATCAAACAGGTGCACCTGCAGCTCCAGCTGGCCGCCCGCCGGTGCGCTTAGCCGCCAGATGCAGTCTACGCCGTTGCTATAGTTAAGCGGATAGCCGGGCGAGTTAAGCATGCCCGCGGTGCCATGAATGTGGCCGCCGCAGGTGTCGCGCTCGACGAAGCGATAGGATAGCTCAAACCCGTTGGAAGTATCGCCGAAGTCCGACTCGAATTTAATGGTCAGGATTCGCCCATGGCTCAGCAGATCCTGCGGTACATGGCTGTCGCAGAAGCGTGCCAGGGGCGACAATGGTTTGTCAACGCCCTCAACCAGACCATCGTATACCTCAACGTAATCGTAATGGCAGTCCGGGCTGCCCTCCAGCTGGAAGCTGAGCCAATGCAGCAGTATGGCCTTGTCCGGCGGCGCCATAATGATCCAGTAGCAGGTCACATCATTCGCATACTGGCCCCCTGTGTCCACCGGCAGACGTATATTCTGACCCTCCTTGGTGTGAACGCCACCACACTGGGTGATGGCTACCGGAACGGCGCGATACTCGAACCGAAAACCACGCCCCGCGTTGCCCGGCACAGTATGCAAATGCAGCACCAGCATGTTCGTCTTGCTTACGTATTCCTCTGCAGGCACGTTTTGTCCGCAAAAGGGTCCCAGTATGGCCCGATTAAGACCGTCGTTGATGAACATGTGGCTGCCCACACACTCGTCACTACCGCCACTCTCACTCGGTTCATCCTTTTCCAACCCTGGCGTGCCATCCGTTAGCTGAAAGTCTAGGCGCTTAAGCATGATGACCGTATTGGGCGCCGTGTGGATATTATGCGTGCAAGACTGTTCGCTGCTTAGATCGCTGGTCAGATTCGGATAGCCCAGCGAGCTAATCGTACCGCTCTCCGCATCAAACGTGCGTGAGCAGTCCATTCGGTAGTGCAGCTCGAAGCGATCGGCGATTGCGCCTCGTGGACTGTCCGTGTAGAACCTGACGCGCACGCGATTATACAGCGAGTGGAAGCTGGGTGGCAGGACGTCACTTCCTCCGCAGTGTTTGGTGTGCAGGACGTACGAAACAGCGGCAGCCTGATTTGGAGCCTTCACGGCCTGCACACCTGTTGAGTCCACCACGTCGTAGAACTCCATACAAGCAGACGGCGATAGCTGAAAGGTGATGAAATTCAGGACAATGGACTCGCCCATGGCCATGCGTATTTCGTAGTCGCAGGCGATGACCTCAGTGTCGCTGGCAATGCTGGGCTCGGTTATGGAACCTATCTTGCTGGTGTAGACGCCGCCGCAGCCCGGCAGCCGCTCCTCGGCGGAATAGTGCAGCTGAAAGCCCAAGTCGCTGCCCGTCTCATCCGAATGGAAGCGTAGGAGGGCCTCGTGCGTGGGTAGAATCAGCGGCTCCGGTTTCTCCCGGCTACAGTACTTGTAGAGCTCGTGGCCCGAGACTGCATCGCTGATCTGCAGCAGTCAGAAATTAGCAATCAGCAAGAAGGCCCCAGTAGGATTCCCAAAATACTTACAGAGACAAAATCAAAGTTGCAGCTGTCGTGCTGTTCCAGCTGCAGGCTAAAGAATGTCAGCATGATCCGCTTGTTGCTGGGCGCCACTAGGCGCCACTGGCAGTCACGATTGCGCGGATAGTTACCGGGTGAGCCCGGAGAAGCGAGGGTGCCGTGCGTCTCAAACTCGACCAGGCCACCGCACTGAGGCGCCATCGATTCCCAAGTGAGCTCAAAGCCCCCATGCGCCGTTGAGTTATCGGACCGGAACCACAGATACAGCTGATTGCTGGAGGAAATGATGTTACCGCCGTGTGGTATATGATTGCCACAGTACCGTCCAATTATCTGCGATGCCGCCGAGCGTCCATCGTTGATTTGCAGCCAGTCGAAGCGACAATCCGTCGAGTCCTCCACGTTAATGGAATGTCACGTTTAGCACCAGTGACTCGTTCGTCCGGATCACCCAGGCACACTGGGCATTGTGCTCATAGGTGTCGCCCATCGGTGGATATCGAAGTCGTCCGATCGATCCACTCAGCATCGCATTGCAACTACTGAAGCGAACATCGCACAACCTACCACGATACCCTGGCTGGCACTGGCAAACAAAGCCACCGGCATCAGACGAAGGCGTCGGACTGCAGCGACCGTCATTCTTGCAGGGCTGCGATACGCACGGATTGGGCAGTGGTTCGCAGCGTGGCCCGTGAAAACCACGCGTGCATTGGCACGTAAAGTTCGAGGGGCCAAGTTCCAGGCAGATGCCTCCATTCTGCGGTAGATAAAGCAACAAGTTAAAACCCTGCTCGGATGTCAAGGATTGCGAAATACTCTGTTGTGGAAAGGGAGCAGTGACTTTACTCTGGTAGTAAAATTGAATCGATCTTTAAAGAGGATCATACCTGTTCAATTTGACAATACTAGACAGTTATTATACCCTGAACCCGTTAAAAATGGGTAAATGTCTGTAACAGGAAGAACAAAGCATCTCCGACCACATAAAAAATATACTTTGTGATCAAAACGACGAGTTGAGTTGACTTAGCCATGTCCGTTTGTCAGCGATTTTCCTGAATTCTCCATACCGATTACTGTGTAAAGTGTGTATTAGTGTATGTGTACGTGGGAATTTGTGTATATATGTAAAAATGCATGGGGTCGAAATATTTATAACGACAGTTCGCCGGGTTCAGGGTATTGCCTAGTCAGGCACTTCCGATTGTGTTTGCTAGGGCGGTGCCTACTAGATCCTTCTCACTTGTTCTTAAATACCTTTATAGTTCTATGTAAAGACTATTTTTTGTTGCAACTGGAGAAATTGGCTTTATGAAGAAATTATCGTTTGGCTAAATCAAAATCTATATTCCCTTTGTATTTGGAAGCATGACCACTTTTCCCGTGAGAAGAGGGTATTAAAGTAGACTATATTCATTCCTATAGATCAATTCGAGTACTTACCAAACAGGGCAGATCATTGCAGTTGTTGTAGATGCCGATCTGGCAACCATTTTCGCCATAGCCGCTTCCTACCATGCCCAAGGGGCAGCTGCAGATGACCGTGTTGGAGATCTCGGAGCAGATGGCAGCCGGATGGCAGACCAACGAGCGATGCGTACAGCTAGTGACGCCAACGGCATTCGGACTGCCGTTGGGCGAATCGTTATTGTTGTTCCGCTGGCAGGTGCGTCCGTCACCCGACCAGCCGATGGGGCACTCGCCGCAGTGGCTAGAGCCGAAGCTGTTGATGCACTCCACCCGCGGACTGAGACTGCAGCCGCCGTTGTTTGTCTCGCATTCGTTGATATCGCGGCAGCTTACCCCGTTGCCTGTCAGGCCGGGCGCACAGGGCGCACACGTGAAGCTGCCGGGCAAATTGATGCACTTGGTGGAATACGGCGTGTGCGCAGCCGCGCTGCACTCATCCACGTCCACGGTGCAGGTGGGCGTCAGTTCATTGCTGCGCCAGCCGGGCTCACAGAGGCAGCGATACCCCAGCGGATCGCTGCTAGCCACACAGCTGTCATGGCCGCACAGCTCCCACCAACTGGCAGCGGCACAGTCCGTCTTCCGCTGGCTGCAGTGCAACCCGTGCCAGCCGGGCGCACATATGCAGGCAAACGAGCCGAACTGGTTCACGCACTGGCCTCCGTTCTGGCAGCCCAGATCCGTGCCCTCATACAGTCCACACTCGTTCACATCTAGCTCGCACTTGCTGCCCTGTTGGCGAGAGCAAGAAACGGCGGAAAAGCAGTTAGCTGTGGACAACGCCCCGTCAAAGTACGCCCGACTTACCTCAAAAGACGAACCACACTGGCAGCGATACCCATCGAAGTTGTTCAAGCAGCTCCCGCCGTTCTCACAAGGATTACTTTGGCAGCTGTCCAGCTCCAACTTGGTCTTCACTCGTTGCAGCTGGTTCTCCACGGTGCGCAGACGCAAGTGCAAGCGTCGCAGCAGCAGCCGACTGGCCCGTGTCCTGTAGAGAAAACAAAATTTTCAAAATCAATCACAAGCGAGATTTCTAGATCTCATTAAACTCGTTCTCGAAGCGAACAAAATATATATTCGGTTTGTGCAGTGTCTGTCTTGCTGTCCGTCCATCAATATATTTTGTCGACGCTTTTGAAGCTAGAGATTTAAAACATGAATTATATACTCGAGTATACCCGCGCCGGACAAGGCTTGAAGATTTTTGGCTAGGCCCACTGAGGCGTGGCAAATCGACTAAATTATAACTAGATACATTAAATTCGGACACATTATTGATGACATCCTCTTAAGAACGCACAAACAAATTTTTGGATAAGCCCATTTCGGATAGAGTAAGTCGTGATAATAGTCTTTTGACAGACAACTATTTCATGACCTGACTTCCACCCCCAAAAATCGATTTTTTCTGAATTTGATAATTTATAATTAAGATAGTTACACTCATCTGGAGTTTGTCTGCTGCGTACCTTGGGAACTATCGCATTAAATTTATGGTTTTTTTTTCCTAGCATCTATTATTTCCCACAGCTGCCAAGGAATATAGCAAGGTTTCTAAACCAACCTTGGCTATTATAAGCTTCCCTGAATATCATCAATATCAAACTATTTATCACATAGCTGCCATTGAAACATATATATATATATTTGCGGATGCGAGGAACAGAATTTGACTTTAAATATTATTTGATTTGCGAATTTTTGTGGTTTTGTCGATACTGGGGGCGATTGGGGGAGATATCCAAAATCCGGTGGTATCAAACTCTGCGTCTAGTCAAAACGCACATAACGCACTAAATTTGACGCCTCTAGGTCTTTCAGTTACCGAGATTTTGTAAAAAATACAAAAGGTTGTTATCGATTTGTATCGATATTAATGAAACGGAGCAAGCTATCGAGAAAAAAATGATAAACTTGTTCTGCGTATGATATATACAAACTGAATGAGACCAAGATCGTGGCTAAATCAACTCAGCTCGTGGTTCTGATCAAGAATATATATATACTTTATGGGGTCGGAGATGCCTCCTTCTGCCTGTTACATACATTTAAAAAAAACCATTATACCCTTTTTACCCATTTTCAATGGGTTCAGGGTACTGCCCGCAAATATTTTTCTGTAACTTCTGGGGGAGCTTCCCACTAACATACATCCCGAATGTGGGAATATGGGAGATATACACGTGTTATCGATTGGAGCTGCCAAATGTAACGGGTATTGCCATTACGGGGCGGACGGAGGTGTGGCCAAACATTTTTTCCTTTAATGTTTGGAGGAGCATTCCGGTAATATATATCCCAAATTTGGTGACTCTAGCTTAAAAATTGTTGGGGATATAGTCATTTCCGATTTGCAGGGCGGGGGCGCTGGAGGGCGTTCCAGTGGGCGTGGCCGGGATAATTTAAAATTGTGGACTTTAGCAATATGCGATTTTAGGTGTTATCGGTTTGCCACGCCCCCAGTGGGCGCAGTCCAAAATCTTTAACACTTTATCTGACGCGGGTACACACGAGTATATATCCAAAATTTCAAGTCTCTAGCTTCAATAGCACAAAAAAAATTTGGTTCATACGGACAGACGGACGGACATGGCTAAATCGTTTTCCTGGTCAAGCATATATACACTTTATGGGTTCAGAGATGCCTCCTTCTGCCTGGTACATACATTTCAACAAAACCATTATACCCGTTTCACCCACTTTATCCAAATATCCTTGGTTACCAAATTAAGGAACATCCACTATTAGACTATTAGAAAATCCGTGTACCTTACATATGTAGTTCGCCGAGCATATACATGGTAACGACTAAGTCCCGACTCGCTTGACGATTTCAATAAGTATTCACAATACTCTTCAAGTACTCCCACAAGTTCCACACATTCAATACTTACGAGTTTTGCACCTGTCGCAGCATCGAGTTGAGTCCATTGGAGCCAAGTGCCTGCGACCGGAACTCGGTTAGCTGATCGGCCAGGTTGCGGATATTGATAATATCGTCGGTATTGCTCCACTCATCTTTGCCGGCGCCCGAGGGTCGCTTCTTGCCGCCACCGATGGGCATCAGCAACTCCAGCACGTCATAATCCTCATTGATGACCAGCCGCGACTTGCCGCTCAGCCGAAAGCTGATGTTACGATTGACCCCAGATTCGAATATCAAATTGCCATCCTGGCTGATCATCTTGGGTCTGCGATGTGGATGCCAGTTAGCAATAGTTAGATAGCCATTTAGTCTAACCTACTTACGAATTGACAAAGCTGTCTACAGGGCACAGTACGACAAGTAGCAGCAGCGGCAGCTGCAGCTGGAAGCGTCCTACACGTCTTAACATTCCTCACACGATCATTTGTAACAAACTTGTTTAAATCACAAAAAAAAAAGTACTAATATTGAGAACAAACATTATACCAAACCCGTACGTTTACTTGGTTTCGGCTTAGATTAAACTCTGTCGTTGTCGGCGCTCGCTGCCCGCGAAGTTAGGTGCGGGGCGTTTCTGCGACGCGTCGCACTGCTCCGCAACGTACCGCCGGTGTACGCCCACCAGTTGCTGTTGTTAATAGCTTGATTTTGATTGATTTGTCTCTATTATTTTTATACCCTGAACCCATTGAAAATGGGTAAAAAAATGGTTTTGTACAAATGTATGTAACAGGCAGGAGAAAGCATCTCCGACCCCATAAAGTATATATATTCTTGATCAGCATCACTAGCCGAGTCGATTTAGCCATGTCCATCTGTCTGTCTGTCCATCTGTCTGTATGAACGCGTCGATTTCAGAGACTACAAAAGCTAGAAAGCTGATCGTCTCATTCGGTTCGATATTATCGATATTTTTAGCTTTTTTGACTCGGTTTTTTGAGCATAACTAATAAACTATAAAAGCTTGAACCACCAAATTATTATTTATTTATTGTATTATTTTTTTATGTAAAACATACGAAGATACCTCCCCCCAATCGCCCCCAATATCGAAAAAACCATAAAAAAAAGCAAATCAAATACTACACACTTGCAAATTGGTATATACATTTCGATGATCTGAATAAGTCCTGAAAATTTCATAACGATCGTACATTTAGTTTACGAGCAAATCAAGAATCTATTTTCAGTAGTTGGGGCAAAGCGCAGCTGCTTGGCATTTTCTGTGTTCATGTGCACGCATACATATGCATATGCATAGTGTCTTGCGTTTTTCTAGGAATTTTGTTTGCAACGGTTAAGTTGAATTTTAACTCAACACAGCCAAGTAATAGCGTGGTCCAGTTGGTAAGAGTTGTGGCGCATTGCTTGAAGGCCTGGATTCGAAAACAGCGATGGTATTTTTTTATTTAATTTTATTTTTTCGTTATTTATAATTATTATTATTATTAATTTGTATCGTTTTAATGACAAGTGCAAAATTTTCGATTTCCTTGATTTTTTTGCGATGGTTAAGTAATGTTATACATAAAAAATGTGGCAGAGTGGTGCAGTTGTTTGAGTTGTGCATCTTATCACGGGGGAGCGAGTTCGATTCCCGGTTGTGGAGTATTTATTTTTCTATTGGTAATTATTCGTACATTTTTTTTTTATTATTAACAACCTCAATACTCATCAACTGCCGAGAGTTTGTGTGTATGTGTTCATTTCTGGGTTCAAGGTATTCACTAGTCGGGCGGACCCGCAAATGAAATACTACACACGTGGAATTTGGTGTGTACATACATTTCGATGATCGCAATAAGTCGTGAAAAGTTCATAACGATCATACATTAAGTTTACGGGCCAAGCGCAGCTGCTTGGCTGAAGCGCAAGCAACTTCTGTGTTCATGTGCACGCAGACACACAAATGCAGAATTTTGTCTTGCGTGATTCTTGGAATTTTTATAGTCGTTCACGAAGTGAAACTAATATATTGGGTTTGTGCAATGTCCGTCATGCTGTCTGGCCGTCTGGATGAACGCAACTTTTTTCGACGCTATTAAAGATAGAGACTTGAAATTTTGGATATATGTATGTAGAAATCGAAAACAAGAACATAACAGACATGAGAGAAAAACGCAAAGTGGTCGTCGCTATTAAAAGACACCATAGAAATGAGAAAGCAAGTTAAGCGTGTGGTGAGATCTAAGACAGTCGGTGCCAGAATCTCTTAGGCTACACACGCATTTACGTTAAAATACGAAAGACTCATTAAAGTCAAATATTACACACACACCTTTAGTATAATCTTTGTAAAACTAAACATCCTTAATATAATAAATAAACTACTGTATTAATAATAACGTCGTCTCAGATTCGTTTGCAACACTGCGGAATACTGGGGCCACAATTTTGGGGGCTCGTCCGGTATTGTGAAAATTTTACATAAACTATATACCAATACTGTGTGATGTATTAACAATTTCGTGTTTAAGTGGTGCGGTAGTAAAAAAAGAGTGTTGTGAAAGAGTTAAATTGCAAATGAAGACTTGGAAAACTGTTGTAAGTCACTAAAGTGCGACAGAGAAAGCTGAATGCGGCGGAACGAAATTTCGAGAAGTTGTGAAATTCGTTCAAAGCGACAAGACTACGAAAGGCGTCACGGCGACACGAAGAAGCAGGAGAGACAGAAGAAGAATCGTTACTGAGAGTTGCATGACGCGACGCTTGGGATAGTACAAAGAGAACATAGAAGCAGAGGCTAGAGTGTTGCTGCTGTGGTGAGCTGATCAAGGCAAAAGGCGTGTAGCAGAGAAGTAAGAACGGCAAGACGTATGTACGTGTGCAGACGAATAGAGGCAAGCAGCTTTGGCTTGTGGGTATAGTTTGTGCAGCGCGAGAGAACTGTCTGTGGAAAGGTCGTGGTGAGTTGCAAAAAATTATCGTGCAATCGAAACAAAGTGGAGGCAAAGAAACAAAAGAAATCGATGACGGAAAACCGATCTAACTTGCAGAAAAACTAACATAGTGTCATAAGTCAAGTTAACATAGTTTTTGTTTAACATTGATTTGACAAGTGATATACATGTTAATGAAGTTTGAGAGTCACTGATATTGAAAATTGGCGTGTTACCGGCGGCAATTGACCGAGTTGGCTAAATTTTTGAAAATATTTAAATTTTAATTAAGTTTGCGATAAAAACACAAAAAGTGAAAAAATGAATACTGAAGAGATTTTGGCATTGCTCGTAACGGATTTGCGCGGAAAGTTAGCTAAGCTTGGACTCAGTACGAGTGGAAGAAAAGCGGAGTTACAAAAAAGGCTGATGGGTTATTTTGGATTGCAATTGCCGGAGACGAATGAGCATGATAATGATACAGATGATGAAGTATTATTTAGAAGTGTGGCAGAAGTTGTAGTGCGGCCGAGTAATGAGTCAAACAGAGAGGAAAGTGTAGCTGGATTAGGGCAGACTCGACACATAGAAAATGTACCGGTAGCGAGGTCATGGTTCACGTTAAAGGACGTGGAAGGTAGTGTATCGCAATTCTCTGGTTCACATATTCCAGACATCAATCAGGGGATAGAAGAACTTGAAGAGTGTGCGGTTACGGTAGAGTGGAGTCAGGTTCATATATTCATTTATGTCAAACAATTGCTTAGTGGTGCGGCAAAGTTGTTTATTCGTAACCAGAGTAATATTCGCGATTGGAGTGCATTGAAACTTGCATTGCTCGACGAATTTAGTGGCAGAGTGTCATCAGCAGAAGTTCACCGAAGACTTAGTAGACGACAGCAGAAGAAGCAGGAAACCTTAAACGAATATCTGTATGCGTTAATGGAAATAGCAAAGCCCATTGATTTGGAAGACGAGAGTTTGATAGAGTACTTTGTTAACGGAATTCCTGATTCAAAAGTTAATGAAACCATATTGTATCAAGCTAGGAACATGAGACAATTAAAGATCCAGATCGAGGCATACCAAAAGATGCGAGGTTTATGGAAGCTGTTAAGCAAATATAGATCACATAGCAGCTTAGTAGAAAATGAATCTAGAAAAGCGTCAGTCACGGTCAGTAAATGTTATAAGTGTGGAGATGAGTCACATTTACAAAAGGACTGTACAAAAAATGATTTCAAATGTTTTAGATGTAATAAACCAGGACATAGCAGCTCAGTGTAGGGTCGAAGTACCAGTTAAGCAAGAAAAGTCAACCAATATTGTGCGAGATGAGGTATTAACAAAGCCAACAAGCATGTTTACTTCATCCGGACTGGAATTAAAAACTGTTGAGTTCAAAAGTCAGTTTTAAAGGATTGGTAGATACAGGAGCTGTGTTTGATGCGTAGAAATGTTTTTCTGAAGTTAGAAGAAGGTAATGGTAGCTTGAAAGGCCAGGCAAAATGTTTAACCGGCATTGGCGAGTGTCAGATAGTGACATTCGGTAGCCTAATAATTCCTGTAAAGATTGATAACATTAACATGGATGTTGAATTTCATGTCGTAGCAGATGAAGACATGGCGTTTGAAGCGATCTTGGGAAGAACAATTCTAGAGAATGTAGACATGAAACTTACCAAAAATGGTAGAGAGTTTGTTCGCATTGTTCCTGAGGGCTAACCAGCATTGTCCAGTGTTACGTAAAGAGTTTGAAAGTCTGTGTATGTTATCGTTAGAGAAGAAGGAAGTCGAAATAAAGTTAAACCATCTGAATTCAAGTCAGGCAGACAGAGCAAAGCGATTAATTGATGAGTATCAGCCAAAAAGAAATGTTGATAGTCCTGTTCAAATGAAAATCGTGTTGAAGGATGAGTTACCGATTTATCAACATCCACGGCGTTTAGCATATAGTGAGCAAAACATAGTTGACGAGCAAATTAAGGATTGGCTAGAAGAAAAGATAATAAAGCCGAGTACGTCAGAGTTTGCTTCGCCTATCGTGCTGGTAGCTAAGAAAAATGGAAAGAAGCGTCTTTGTTGTGATTATGAAAATTAAACGAGAAAATAGTACAAGATAATTTTCCAATGGTACAGATGGACAGTGTGATTGAAAAGTTTCAGGGAGCAATGATTTTTACGACGCTGGACTTGAAAAACGGTTATTTTCATGTACCGGTCAAGCCACAGTCGCAGAAATATACATCATTCGTTACGCAAGCAGGGCGTTTTTGTTTGTACCGTTTGGGATATCAAACTCGCCCGCAGTGTTTAGTAGATTTATTATGGCCGTCATGCGCGAATTGGTTAAAAGTGGAGATGCAGTAGCTTACATGGACGATATTATCATTCCAAGTATCGATGTAGAAGAAGGATTAGAAAAGCTGAAAACGAGTTCTTGAGATTGCAGCTAAAAATGGTCTGCGAATAAATTGGAACAAATGCCAGATTCTGAAAAGTAAGGTAGATTTTCTAGGTTACATTGTCGAGAAGGGTACGATTAGACCTAGCGAGGAGAAAACTAAGGCTGTATCTAATTTTCCGGTTCCTCGAGATAAAAAAGCTGTACAACGTTTTCTGGGATTGACTTCGTACTTCAGAAAGTTCATAGATGGGTACGCGGTGGTTGCTAAACCATTATCGGACTTGCTGCGAAAAGACTCAAGGTTCGAGTTTAAAGGATTGCAGCAAGTAGCATTCAAACAGCTAAAGGCAGCGTTGACTAGTAAGCCCGTTTTGAAGCTGTATAATCCGAAATTAGCAACGGAGATACACACAGATGCTTCTAAATTTGGTTTTGGAGCTGTTTTTTTGCAGAGAGATCCATGTGATAAAATTTTACATCCAGTTATGTATATGAGTCACAAAACAAAGCCTTGCGAAGAAAAATATTATTCGTATAAGCTTGAAGTGTTGGCAGTAATCGGAGCATTAACAAAATGGCGAATATATGTCTTGGGAACAAAGTTTAAAATCATCACTGATTGTAATGCGTTCGCCATGACAATGAAAAAGGAAGATGTGCCTTTGCGAGTGGCCAGATGGGCGATGTACTTGCAAGATTTTGAGTATGAGATAGAACTTCGGTCAGGTACGAAAATGAGGCATGTGGACGCTTTGAGCCGTGTTGCTTGTTTTTATACCCTGAACCCATTGAAAATGGGTAAAAAAGGGTATAATGGTTTTGTGCAAATGTATGTAACAGGCAGAAGGAAGCATCTCCGACCCCATAAAGTATATATATTCTTGATCAGCATCACTAGCCGAGTCGATTTAGCCATGTCCGTCTGTCTGTCCGTCTGTCCGTCCGTCTGTATGAACGCGTCGATTTCAGAGACTACAAAAGCTAGAAAGCTGATCTTGGTCGCATTCGGTTCGTATATACCATACGCAGATCAAGTTTATTTCAAAACATCGATAACTCCTTCCGTTTTCTTATTATCGATATTTATCGCTTTTTTGACTCGGTTTTTTAAGCATAACTCCCAAACTATAAGAGCTAGAGCCACCAAATTAAATTTTTTATGTTCGCGTAAAACATACGAAGAATTTAAATGTTTCAG
>JAWNMO010000341.1:0-15223 GCA_035043915.1 Drosophila paramelanica | reverse complement strand
ATCTTCCAAATTTGTAAAAACTGTGCAAGATGTAGATTTTTGGGTTAGTCGGATGGAATGAGAAGCGCGGGGTTGTGAGCGTGTTGCATTTGACTATGGCGCCCAGACGATTATCGGCACCAACACGACCCTGGCGAAAAGCCACACGATTCAATGCGTAGGTAGCTAGAAATTTTGCCTGCCGGAGTAGTAACAAGTGAGATTGCTCTAGTCGGGACCGTCCGACTAGTAGATACCCTGAACCCAGAAATGAACACATGAGTATTGATCCTGTTAAAAATAATATAAAACAAGTGAGATTGCTCTAGTCGGGACCGCCCGACTAGAAGATACCCTGAACCCAGAAATGAACACATACACACAAACTCTCGGCAGTTGATGAGTATTGAGCCTGTTAAAAATAAAAAATAAAATTTACTAATAATTACCAACAAAAAAATACTCCACAAGCGGGAGTTGAACTCGGTACCTCCGTGATAAGATGCACAACTCTTACTACCGCGAAAATAGATTCTTGATTTGCTCGTAAACTAAATGTACGATCGTTATGAAATTTTCAGGACTTATTCAGATCATCGAAATGTATCTACAAACCAATTTGCACGTGTGTAGTATTTGATTCACTTTGTTTTTTTGGTTTTATCAATATTGTGGGCGATTGGGGGGAGATATTCAAAATCTGAAGGGCTTAAATTCTTCGTATGTTTTACGCGAACATAAAAAAATAAATTTGGTGGCTCTAGCTTTTATAGTTTGGGAGTTATGCTTAAAAAACCGAGTCAAACAAGCGATAAATATCGATAATAAGAAAACGGAAGGAGTTATCGATAATTTAAAATAAACTTGAATGAATGAGACCAAGATCAGCTTTCTAGCTTTTGTAGTCTCTGAAATCGACGCGTTTATACAGACAGACGGACAGCCAGATAGACGGACATGGCTAAATCGACTTGGCTAGTGATGCTGATCAAGAATATATATACTTTATGGGGTCGGAGATGCTTCCTTCTGCCTGTTACTTACATTTGCACAAAACCATTATACCCTTTTTTCCCATTTTCAATGGGTTCAGGCATAGAGTAATGAAGAACAAAGAGCGGAAAAGTTGATCACGAGCTTTTACTCAAAATGGTTCGCGCGTAGAATGCCGATCCAATGAAAACACATCGCCCAATCGCCTATGCGCCCATCTTCTATTAGTGTGTGCTTTAAAGTGACGTCATGTTGCGGCACCGAATTATGGACCATTTCTCTTTTTACTATGCTACTCCGGCAGGCAAAATTTGTAGCTACCTGCGCCTCGCTACACCCTCCACCCCCAACGGGATACAACGGTAATAAAAGCTCGGATCGACTTTTCTCCTCATTGTTCTTTATTACTCAATGGGGTTCAGGGTATAAAAAAATAAGAACGTTGTGCGCCAACTAGTCGTGGCCAAAATTCAAGTTTTGCCGCCAAACGGGCCCTACGAGCGCGGCCCAAAATAAAAATATATATAGGTCTGCAAATATTGCTCCACCCAAGCAATATTACACAGGCCAGGCAAAGAGTAAGTAACGCGACCCCGACATGTGGTCCAAGTTGCGTTCTAACAACCAATATGAGACTAATCCCCAGAATAAGCAACAAGTAGGAAATAGGAAGAGAAAGGCTCAAAATGAAGTTTTGGGAGCATATGAATTGATACAATTTTTGATTTCAGGCAATGGATAGAGGAGAGTTGCCTTCCCCGCTTGGGTAGCGAGGCTGATGGACGACGTCCTCGATATATGCGATCGAGTGGGACTGGTGGTACGATCAGCTAAAAGCACAGGCAAGGGAGCGACTTTACAGCGAAGAGCGAAAGTTCCGAGGAAGCTGGGTTGCTGACACGAGCGACATGAACTACGAATCAATTAGTTTTGGACACTCCAGCAGACCGGACGTCCACGGATGAAATCGGTGACATAAAATTGCCTATCGATAAAGTCCACAATTTTAATGCTGTAACGACTCCCAGCGCTCCCGCCCTTTAAAATCGGATGTGCCTATATCTCCCACAAACCGATATACCTGAAAGCTAAATCGATAAGTGTTGCATATTTGCAGAATTTTAAAGATAAAGTCACCAAATTTGATGGTAGATAGCTGGTGATCTCTCCTAAAAATTGTGAACATCTACCTACATACCGAATTTGGTTACTCTATAATTTAAATTGTCGAAAGAATCGCCATTCATTGCAAAGTTTTTGAATAGGGTTGTAAATTGAAAGGGATTAATCCACAACTGGCCATAGTTACTCGACCAAGCTCTTACCTCGCTATTGTATAGTTTTATAAAATCCGAAACGCAGCCGCCAGTGGCATTGGGCGCCTCCAGGTCGAGGGTAACAAATTTGAGATGGATTGATATTTCGCTCACGATCTTCCACAGGCAGAACAGGTTGTTATCGTAGTTGCCCTGTTCGTTGACCGGCGAATGGATTTCTAGGGGCTGTTTTCCATCGATCTTAATTAAGGGATTGCCGCACTGCAGCGGCCGAGCCGTGACAACCAGCTCGAAGCCAGTGTCAGTGAACTCACTGTCGCTCACGAAGCGCATGTAGAGCACATGGCGCGAGGTGGTCATCTTGGGCGGCAGATCCTGGCCACAGAATTTGCCCATTTCATCGGCGAATGGTCCGGCACCGTCGCGAATCTCCAAATAGTCGGCCGCGCAGCTATTCGTCCTCTGCACGTGGAAGCTACGGAGCTCGACGCTCAACTGATTGCCCGGATTCGTCTTGAACACAATGGTACAGTCCAGATTATTCGCATAGGCGCCGACAAACTTATTGAACGTATAGCTGGCATTGTGCTCGTCTAGATAAATGCGCTCATCGCAATTGGGCAGGACCCGCACAAGCGCCCGGAAGCCACGCGACGGATCTCGACCGTCCGAATAGCTGTGAATTAGCCCCCGATTGCCGGATATATGCAAATACGGCAGGTTGTCGGTCAGCTGGCCGCAGAAGCGTGCCATGCGCTGCTTCTCGTCCGGCACGGGGCTGGCGAACAACTCGACGCCATCAAAATTACACTGGTGAACGCCTTCAAAGTCCAACAGCTCGAACTTGATGGTGAATTTGTAACCCTCGGGCGCCGTCAGGTTCCAGTAGCAGTCGCTGTTGTGTGGCATCAGGTTGTCCTGGTGCTGGCGCGGCGACTCCACTATCTGAGTGGTGGTAACGACGCCACCGCACAGATTAGTGCTGTACTCCAGCTGAAAGCCACGGCCACTGAACGTGCTATCTGAGAGCAGCAGCAGGTTGATGGAATGCTGGGCGCGATACGAGTGTTGCAGCTTGACGCCACACAGCTGCGATTCCTGCGTCCGACCGTCGTTGTCCCGCGTGGTCACCGTTACATTATCGAATAAGCACGCGTTTACCGGTGAACGCTCCAAATCAAAGGTAAGGAAGCGCACCAAAACGCCCGGCGCGTGCCCGTCTAGTGGCTGGAATGTGTAGTTGCAGTGGAGATTTCGGCCGTAACCCTTAGGGTAGCCGGGACTGCTCAGCAGTTGCGGTTCGGCCGTGGCAGTCAGTACACCGCCACAGTTGCGCTCGAAGCGGGCCGTAAAGCCATCGGCCGTGACGTCGCCGTCGGTGTGAAAGATGAGCCGCATCTCTGTGCTGGTCGAGTTGATAAAATCCGGCGGATTGCGACCGCACAGCGTCCGCAAATCCGTCCAATTGCCCATATCGTTGCGCTGCTGGACGCGCAGATAATCCTTGGCGCAATCATTGCTATTCTCAATGTAGAAGCGCCCTAGAAATGAGAGTCCAATATGAAAGCCGGGCTCCGTCTCAACCTCCCAGATACACTCCACGTTGTTCTTGTACTGCCCGCTTAAAACAATAAGGCGATACGGATAGGTTAGACGTCCGCCGCAGCCGCTGCCGTATTCGACAGTCACATTGAAGGAAGCACTGTAGTTGGCACTGGCGCTGTCTAGCGATTCCCCATGGTACTCCACAAACAGGCCACGCTCCACAACCAAATTGAGAGCCGTCTCCTGGTTGCAAAAGCGACCCATCAGCGGTGAATTCTGATCGGGTCCGCTATACAGTAGTAGGTAATGCAGCTGGCAGCCACCATCGAGATTCACGCTCACCGACACCTCCAGCTGGACGTCCTGCGGCGACAGTGGCTCCTCGGCCGCTTGGTCCGGCCCAACTGCCCAGGCGCAATTAATCGTCTGAGTGCCGATCAGATTTCTCGGTTGCGTGATGGTCAGATTATCGCCCGGCTCTAGGGGCAAAATGCCACCGCAAGGCTGCAAGCTGTAGACCACCTCTAGCAGCTGCATTGCGTTGCGGTTATCGCCCATGATGGTCATCGTCACCGGAAACGGCAAGCGCACCGTGCGATTCGACTGTTCGCCGCAGAACAGCATCGGCAGCAGCGGTTCGCGCTCATCCCATCGGACCAGCTTAAGGGGCGACAGGACGCGGCAGACATGCGGGTTGTGGATAAGTACGGAGCTGCTGTTGTAGCGAGGCACCTGCAGCAGAAGCGTGCTCCTCTGGGGCGGACGTAGCTCGTAGCTGCAATATACCACGTTGCTGGCGTTTGGTCGGGCGTAGCGTAGGGTGTTGTTAAATTTAAAATCGATGCGGCCTTGGCACTCGCTCTCGCCAAACGCGGCGAAGCGCAGCTTAACGCCGCGATGCTGGCTGAAGGGCAGCAGAAAGACATCGATACCCATGGTGTTGTCCGTTGATATAATCTCGGGGGGCGGATCGAACTGGTAGCGCCCGATCAACGATTGCATGTTGAAATCGTTGGCGAAGGTGATGCGGCCACGGAAACTGGCGTGCGTTCTGTTCGAGCCGCTACCGTTGTCAAAATCGAGCACTTCCACCTTGACCCGACGCCCCTTAGGCACCTGGATACGCCACAAACAGTGCGTGGGGGCACGCACACCCAACGGATAGTTGGGCGTCTGCAAAACACCCCTCAGCGCAGTGACCGTCTCGCCACAACGTGATCCGACCGCGCTGTAACGCACCTGGAAAGCCTCCCCCCTGTCCAGCTGACCGCTGGGCATGCGCAGCCGGATCACGATCTTGTTTGTCTCGACGAAAAAGTGGCGATTGTCGTTGCCGCAGATCACTAAACGATCGCTGACGCGTTCCTGATTCTCTTCGCCAAACGGCTCCATCTCCTCAAGCTGGAGATGCGTGTGCGCCGTGCAATTGCCCTGAATAGCACTGGGAAGCTGCATCGGCTCAAAAATCAGATCTATGGTGCTACCCCGTTCCACCTCGATGGTGTAGACGCACTCTTGCCACTTGCCTGGTAGCAGGTGCAGCTGGTTCGCGTCCGGTGAATGGATGACCCCGCTGGAGCTGTAATAGCTTCCGCCGCAGTCAGCCAGCTTGATAAGCGCCTGGAAGCCCGAATGCGGCTCCAGAACGCCGGTAAAGAACTTGATGCGCAGCTCGCTGCTTGATGAGTATACCACGTCCGGCTTCCGGTTACCACAGAAGCGGCCTAGCTGGGGTAGGAGCTCGGTGCTGCCATCGTTTAGCTGCACAAACTCCTGATCGCAGCCATCCTCATCGGTCGCGTCGCTACTGCTGCTGGGCGTCAGATCAAAATTGCCAACAAATTCGACGGCGATGCGATGCTGGGGTGGCGCACTGATCCGCCAAACGCACTCTGAGTACGGATTGGGCAGATTGGGATGGTTGGGCGAGCTGATCAGGCGCTGGCTACCATTGCCCAGGCCCTCCTCAAGCACAATGTGGCCAGAGCAGGCATGACCGAGCTCCTCGTAGTGGAAAGCGGCACGGAACTGCGAAAAGGTCACCTTCCGGAATTTTATGTAGGCCCGGTTCGAGCTGGTTTCCAGCACATCGGTGATATTATTTTCGCAGTACTTCCCACGCCCAAGGAACGGTGAATCCTCTGCATAGCCATTGCGTACCACAAAGAAATTACGACACTCATCCAGATCCGCGCCCCGCCCGCTGGCGCTCAGTTGCGACTGTGGGAAACTGATCCGTATGCGCTTTCCCTGTCGCACACGTACCGTCCAGACGCAGTCCAGCGTCGACCTGTAGCTGTTGGACAGCAGCTGCGTAATGTTGACCAGGCCGCGCTGGGCGGTCAGCTCGGAGCCGCACTCGGTGCGCACCACGCTGGCGAAGCCCGTCTTGTTCACGCTGGCATCCGTGACAAACTCCAGCCTCAAGTACGGCTTACCGTGGTAAATTATATTGGTGATGTTATTCAGCTGCGTGCATACCTTGGCCAATCTCGTCCAGTGCTGCATGTCGCTGCTGCTGGACACCTGCACATAGTCAGCGTAGCAGGCGTCGCCGACTTCCTCGAGGTCCATTGTGAGCACTTGCAGGGTAATGTGTGCGGCCGGATTGGCCGGCGCTAGGGTCCAACTGCACTGCAGATTAGTTGCATAGCCTGACGGATAGCCCGGCGAGTTGAAGCTAATGACGGTGCGATTCACTGTGATCAGCTGTTGGCCGCATTGACGCGTCTGCAGCTCAGCGCTGCGATTCGAGGCCAGCGCCTGCTTCGACAAGCGCACCCAGTTGAGCTGGAAGGGACCGCGCTTGGCCGTTATGTAGAGCACGTTAGTGTTGGACACCAGCGGCTTATACGGCTGTACCACCAGCTGGGCACCAATGTCCGTGTAGCCATCGTAGAAGCGCAAGTGCTCCTGATCCACATCCCGCAGGTGATTTACATTCACCAGCACTACATAGTCCATGTCGACGGTGATGCGCCAACTGTATAGCTGGCTGCTCTCGAATTTGCTCGGATAGTGTGGCGACTCCACTGTGCCCCGTGTCCCATTCAGCTCGTTGTGTTGCTCTGCGGGATGTCGGATGCTGAATATTGGATAACAGAGAGATTAGTTCCAGAATGCTCACTACTTACCATAGTTATAGGTGGCCATGAAGCCCTCGCCGACGATGTCGTCGTCGCTCTTGAATTTGATCCAAATGCTGCCCTTAGAGCTGACGGCCGCCGGCAGTTGATTACCGCAGTAGACGCCAATAAGGGCACCACGTTCGGACTCCTCACGTAGCTCCAGGTAATCGTTGTTGCAGCCATCCGACTGCTCCATGTCCAGAGATTCAAAGGCCAGGGTCAGCGAGTTGCCAGCGCTCGCCACCAGAAACCATTCGCATTCGATGTTCACCGGATAACTGTCCGGATAGTAAGGCGAGGTAAACCGGCCAGATAACGCACTGTAGGTGCTGCCGCACATCGTGTCCATGGTCATGTAGTGGCCCTCGAATTCCCCGACTAGCGCCATTGGCACGCTAATCGTCAGCGCCAAGCCGCGCGAGATTACCGCCGGCGGATGGCTACGACAGAATTGCTGGCGTGGCGTTCCAGTGGGCTTATTGCCCTCATAGATCTTGATGCCATGCGCCATGCAGTCGCCTTCGGTCGCATACCTCGCCGAAGGACCTGCGTGTAGCTGTACGTGGGTGGGCGTAAAGATTATCTGCTTGCTGGGATCGGCGGCCTGCAGCACCCAAACGCAGGTCTCGTTGCGCGCCACCTGATGCAGCAGACTCAGATACTGAATGTCCGTCTCGTCGATGGTGAGCGTCTGGCCACAAGACTCGTGGTAGTGCAGCTGAAAGCCACGCTTCTCTACTGAATCGTCCGTGATGAAGCGCACGAGCGCCCGATTTGTGGCGGACTCCGTGCGTTGCTGACCAAGTTCGGAGAAGTCTGTGCCGCACAGTTTGAATATCTCGTGACTGTCATCCACGGTGTCACTGCTGGCATCACTATCACTGTTCCCATCGCTGCCAGTCATATCAAAGGCAACCACATAGTCCCAGTCGCAGGACCGCATGCCATTGCCCTCGACGTCTAAATCCTGCGTGTCAAAGACAATCGTGTGGTACGGCGACACCTCCAAGAGCCATTCACATTCGCTGTTGCGTGGGTACGACTTCGGATAGCCCGGTGACTGGATGAAACCGCTCTTCGACGTCAGCTTGCCTCCGCAGGCTGCAAGTGAAATCAAAACACGTGAGCTAATGCAAGTGATTTTTATACGCCTAATCTATTAACAAGTGAAAAGACTCTAGTCGGGGACACCCGATTAGGAGAAACCCTGAACCCTGCGATTTGTCTTCATAAACATTTCCCTTTTTACCATTTGGAATGGGTTCACTGTATAAAAATGGGTAAAAAGAGTTTCTTGCAGATGTATGTAACAGGCAAAAGGACGCATATATGTTCTTGATCAGGATAAATAGCCAAGTAGATTTAGCTATGTCCGTCCGTCGTTCAGCTGTCCGTTTGGTGACTCCAACGAATTTGTTTTTCGAGCAGATGCATTTTCTGTTCCCGCGGGTGTCAAACAAATTGTTTGCTGTTTCATAAAACTTCTAGTGCGCTGGTAAAAAGATGTTGTGCTAATGTGTGCGTGTGCATAAGCGGTAGATACAAGCAGTTCAATCCTATTAAAAGTGACCGCCCCGGCATAAGCAGCAGACATCGTTCTGGGAGTGAAGTCAGCATAGCCACAATCTCGAGCGGAGTCGCTGTTGAGTGGAATTGAATGGAACAGTCAAACCATCCCGTGCCGGTTGCATTGGCGGGCGATGCACCGGATGCTAAGAATTGCCAAGGCGCACGATCGCTCCCTCCCATTTCGTAAGAAAGATACCGTAAGTGGCTGAGAATGTTCAAGGACGTGGAAGTCCATTAGGTTCACGAAGTCAAGGGCGGAGGAGCTGTCATCCGAACACCGTCCGTGGGTGAGATAAAGCGCATGGTTGCCAAAAAAGGTCACGGAGATAGGAGTGAGAACAAAGCAATGGAGTGAGTCGATAAGTCAGTAAATTTTCCTTTCAGCCAGTTAATGGGTTGGCTCATCTTACAGACAATCAGTAAGTTTTGGCGTCGTGTTATACAAATAATCAATCCAGTCAATCAATAAGTTAGTAAGTGAAGTCAAACTGCAGGTAAATCAATCAGGCAGTCATTCAAAACTGCATATTATTTTAATTACATATAGGTATAGGGCTAGTTGGAGATGAACTTACAGCTCTTGAGAACACGATAGCTTGCTTTGAAGCCGCGTCCGTTGTGCGACCCGTCGGTGATGAAGCGGACGTGCAACTCATTACCGGTGCTGGTGTAGATTAGCTTGAAGCTTTGGCCGCAGTGCCGCTCGTGGGCATTGGTCTCACGGAAGCTATTCGAAATCTGCGAAAGGGAGTAGACGGGGATAACTTACGAGTGGAAAATGCGGAGGTAGTCGTCAGTTCTTACCATAAGGGCGTCTTTGGTGCAATTGACGCTCTGCTCAATGTCCATATCAAGGACAGTCAGCTCAATGACCTTGCCGAGCGCTGCTCGTATGAGCCAATAGCACTCCACATCGTTGGGATACATGAGCGGATACTTCAGCGATCGGAAGGTTCCATTCTCGCCGCGCAGCTCGTGGAGGCAGCCCTCGACGCGAAACTCTAGCCGAAAGTTAATGATGCTCGTGTTGTGAATAATGGTCAACGTGTCTCCGCTGGCGTTGTGTTCACCGATGCCAAGAATGGGCACCACGGCACTGCCATCGATCAGATAGAGTCCGCCATCGCTATCTGTGGGCATGCGATTGGCGCGATGGTCAAAGTGCGAAATCTCCAAGCGAATCTGATTGCCACGCAGCGGTCGCAGCTGCCAGCTACAATTGATAGCACCCTCAAAGTAGGCTTCGCCATAGTTTAGGCTCTCGATGATGCCCTGGGTGGTGTTCAGCGTGTGCTGGCAGTCGGTGCTGTAGGACAGCCGAAAACCGCGCTCCGCATTGCTAACGTCCGACTGGAAGACGACGACCGCCTCGTTGCTATCCAAGTGCAGCACGCGACTCCCCTCGGGTGGCATCGTGCACAGTAGCGAGAAGAGACTGCTGCTGCCGCCATTAAAGATGCTCAGATGGTCAAAGCCGCAGTTGGACATATCCTCAATGGCCAGGTCATCGATGACTAGATGCAGACTGGATCCGGGATGGGTACGCAGCTGCCACTCGCAGTGGGCATTGTGCGGATAGCTGTTGGGATAGTTGGGCGAGGTGATGACGCCGGCGTTGCCGATCAGGCGACCACCGCAGCCATTGGCGAAGATTCGCCACGACAGTCGAAACCCCCGGGCGACGTTCACGTCGTCCGAGTGAAAACGCACGTAGAGATCGTTCGTGAAGCTGGGCATACGGCGAGGTATGCTGGTGCCGCAGAAACGTCCAATCAGGTAGGAGCTGTTGCTTGCGCCGTTGCGCACCTCCAACCAATCGCCGCTACAGTTATGCGTGGCGGTCAGATCAAACAGGTGCACCTGCAGCTCCAGCTGGCCGCCCGCCGGTGCGCTTAGCCGCCAGATGCAGTCTACGCCGTTGCTATAGTTAAGCGGATAGCCGGGCGAGTTAAGCATGCCCGCGGTGCCATGAATGTGGCCGCCGCAGGTGTCGCGCTCGACGAAGCGATAGGATAGCTCAAACCCGTTGGAAGTCTCGCTGAAATCCGACTCGAATTTAATGGTCAGGATGCGCCCATGGCTCAGCAGATCCTGCGGTACATGGCTGTCGCAGAAGCGTGCCAGGGGCGACAATGGTTTGTCGACGCCCTCAACCAGACCATCGTATACCTCAACGTAATCGTAATGGCAGTCCGGGCTGCCCTCCAGCTGGAAGCTGAGCCAATGCAGCAGTATGGCCTTGTCCGGCGGCGCCATAATGATCCAGTAGCAGGTCACATCATTCGCATACTGGCCCCCTGTGTCCACCGGCAGACGTATATTCTGACCCTCCTTGGTGTGAACGCCACCACACTGGGTGCTGGCTACCGGAACGGCGCGATACTCGAACCGAAAACCACGCCCGGCGTTGCCCGGCACAGTATGCAAATGCAGCACCAGCATGTTCGTCTTGCTTACGTATTCCTCTGCAGGCACGTTTTGTCCGCAAAAGGGTCCCAGTATGGCCCGATTAAGACCGTCGTTGATGAACATGCGGCTGCCCACACACTCGCCACTACCGCCACTCTCCTTCGGCTCATCCTTTTCCAACCCTGGCGTGCCATCCGTTAGCTGAAAGTCTAGGCGCTTAAGCATGATGACCGTAGTGGGCGCCGTGTGGATATTATACGTGCAAGACTGCTCGCTGCTCAGATCGCTGGTCAGATTCGGATAGCCCAGCGAGCTAATCGTACCACTCTCCGCATCAAACGTGCGTGAGCAGTCCATTCGATAGTGCAGCTCGAAGCGATCGGAGATTGCGCCTCGTGGACTGTCCGTGTAGAACCTGACGCGCACGCGATTATACAGCGAGTGGAAGCTGGGTGGCAGGACGTCACTTCCTCCGCAGTGTTTGGTGTGCAGGACGTACGAAACAGCGGCAGCCTGATTTGAAGCTTGCACGGCCTGCACACCTGTTGAGTCCACCACGTCGTAGAACTCCATACAAGCAGACGGCGATAGCTGAAAGGTGATGAAATTCAGGACAATGGACTCGCCCATGGCCATGCGTATTTCGTAGTCGCAGGCGATGACCGCAGTGTCGCTGGCAATGCTGGGCTCGGTTATGGAACCTATCTTGCTGGTGTAGACGCCGCCGCAGCCCGGCAGCCGCTCCTCGGCGGAATAGTGCAGCTGAAAGCCCAAGTCGCTGCCCGTCTCATCCGAATGGAAGCGTAGGAGGGCCTCGTGCGTGGGCAGAATCAGCGGCTCCGGTTTCTCCCGGCTACAGTACTTGTAGAGCTCGTGGCCCGAGACGGCATCGCTGATCTGCAGCAGTCAGAAATTAGCAATCAGCAAGAAGACCCTAGTAGGATTCCCAAAATACTTACAGAGACAAAATCAAAGTTGCAGCTGTCGTGCTGTTCCAGCTGCAGGCTAAAGAATGTCAGCATGATCCGCTTGTTGCTGGGCGCCACTAGGCGCCACTGGCAGTCACGATTGCGCGGATAGTTACCGGGTGAGCCCGGAGAAGCGAGGGTGCCGTGCGTCTCAAACTCGACCAGGCCACCGCACTGAGGCGCTATCGATTCCCAAGTGAGCTCAAAGCCCCCATGCGCCGTTGAGTTATCGGACCGGAACCACAGATACAGCTGATTGCTGGAGGAGATGATGTTGCCGCCGTGTGGTATATGATTGCCACAGTACCGTCCAATTATCTGCGAGGCCGCCGAGCGTCCATCGTTGATTTGCAGCCAGTCGAAGCGACAATCCGTCGAGTCCTCCACGTTAAAGCTATGGAATGTCACGTTTAGCACCAGTGACTCGTTCGTCCGGATCACCCAGGCACACTGGGCATTGTGCTCATAGGTGTCGCCCATCGGTGGATATCGAAGTCGTCCGATCGATCCACTCAGCATCGCATTGCAACTACTGAAGCGAACATCGCACAACCTACCACGATACCCTGGCTGGCACTGGCAAACAAAGCCACCGGCATCAGACGAAGGCGTCGGACTGCAGCGACCGTCATTCTTGCAGGGCTGCGATACGCACGGATTGGGCAGTGGTTCGCAGCGTGGCCCGTGAAAACCACGCGTGCATTGGCACGTAAAGTTCGAGGGGCCAAGTTCCAGGCAGATGCCTCCATTCTGCGGTAGATAAAGGCAACAATTTAAAACCCTCCACTCGGATGTCAAGGATTGTGAAATACTCTATTGTGGCAAGGAGCAGTGACTTCACTTTGGTAGTAAAATTGAATCGATCTTTAAAGAGGATCATTAGTATAGTTATTATACCCTGAACCCGTTAAAAATGGGTAAATAAATGTACCAGGAAGAAGAAAGCATCTCCGACCACAAAAAGAATATACTCTGTGATCAAAACGACGAGTTGAGTTGACTTAGCCATGTCCGTCTGTCCATCCTTCAGTATGAATACAGCGATTTCAAAACTACAAAAGCTAGAGACCTAAACTGTTCTTCTCCTAAATTTTATCATTTGTTTTTTCATATCTCGCTTCATTTCAATAATATCGAGACGCAAGACTTGGTTTTCGTACCATATTCCGGAGACTATAAGAGCTAGTGTGTTATGTTCGTATAAAGCAGACGATGAATATTAATATTTCGGATTTGGGGAAAATCGCTTATCAAATACTACAGACTTTCGCTCTAGATACTTTTCAATGCTTTTATTGAGTCCTGAATTCTCCACTTTACTGTGTAAAGTTTGTATTTGTTTATGTGTACGTGGGAATTTGTGTATATATGTAAAAATGCATGGGGGTTGAAATATGTATAACGACAGTTCGACAGTTCAGGGTATTGCCTAGTCAGGCACTTCCGATTATGTTTGCTAGGGCGGTGCCTACTAGATCCTTCTCACTTGTTCTTAAATACCTTTATAGGTCTATGTAAAGACTATTTTTTGTTGCAACTGGAGAAATTGGTTTTATGAAGAAATTATCGTTTGGCTAAATCAAAATCTATATTCCCTTTGTATTTGGAAGCATGACCACTTTTCCCGTGAGAAGAGGGTATTAAAGTAGACTATATTCATTCCTATAGATCAATTCGAGTACTTACCAAACAGGGCAGATCATTGCAGTTGTTGTAGGTGCCGATCTGGCAACCATTTTCGCCATAGCCGCTTCCTACCATGCCCAAGGGGCAGCTGCAGATGACCGTGTTGGAGATCTCGGAGCAGATGGCAGCCGGATGGCAGACCAACGAGCGATGCGTACAGCTAGTGACGCCAACGGCATTCGGACTGCCGTTGGGCGAATCGTTATTGTTGTTCCGCTGGCAGGTGCGTCCGTCACCCGACCAGCCGATGGGGCACTCGCCGCAGTGGCTAGAGCCGAAGCTGTTAATGCACTCCACCCGCGGACTGAGACTGCAGCCGCCGTTGTTTGTCTCGCATTCGTTGATATCGCGGCAGCTTACCCCGTTGCCTGTCAGGCCGGGCGCACAGGGCGCACACGTGAAGCTGCCGGGCAAATTGATGCACTTGGTGGAACACGGCGTGTGCGCAGCCGCGCTGCACTCATCCACGTCCACGGTGCAGGTGGGCGTCAGTTCATTGCTGCGCCAGCCGGGCTCACAGAGGCAGCGATACCCCAGCGGATCGCTGCTAGCCACACAGCTGCCATGGGCGCACAGCTCCCACCAACTGGCAGCGGCACAGTCCGTCTTCCGCTGGCTGCAGTGCAACCCGTGCCAGCCGGGCGCACATATGCAGGCAAACGAGCCGAACTGGTTCACGCACTGGCCTCCGTTCTGGCAGCCCAGATCCGTGCCCTCATACAGTCCACACTCGTTCACATCTAGCTCGCACTTGCTGCCCTGTTGGCGAGAGCAAGAAACGGGGGAAAAGCAGTTAGCTGTGGACAACGCCCCGTCAAAGTACGCCCGACTTACCTCAAAAGACGAACCACACTGGCAGCGATACCCATCGAAGGTGTTCAAGCAGCTGCCGCCGTTCTCACATGGATTACTTTGGCAGCTGTCCAGCTCCAACTTGGTCTTCACTCGTTGCAGCTGGTTTTCCACGGTGCGCAGACGCAAGTGCAAGCGTCGCAGCAGCAGCCGACTGGCCCGTGTCCTGTAGAGAAAACAAAAATTTCACAATCAATCACAAGCGAGATTTCTAGATCTTATTAAACTCGTTCTCGAAGCGAACAAAATATATTTCGGTTTGTGCAGTGTCCGTCTTGCTGTCCGTCCATCAATATATTTTGTCGACGCTTTTGAAGCTAGAGATTTAAAACATAAATTATATACTCGAGTATACCCGCGCCGGACAAGGCTTGAAGATTTTTGGCTAGGCCCACTGAGGCGTGGCAAATCGACTAAATTATAACTAGATACATTAAATTCGGACACATTATTGATGACATCCTCTTAAGAACGCACAAACAAATTTTTGGATAAGCCCATTTCGGATAGAGTAAGTCGTGATAATAGACTTTTGACAGACAACTATTTGATGACCTGACTTCCACTCCCACAAATCGATTTTTTCTGAATTTGATAATTTATAATTAAGATAGTTACACTCATTGGAGTTTTTCTGCTGCGTACCTTGGGAACTATCGCATTAAACTTATGTTTTTTTATACCCTGAACCCATTGAAAATGGGTAAAAAAAGGGTATAATGGTTTTGTGCAAATGTATGTAACAGGCAGAAGGAAGCATCTCCGACCCCATAAAGTATATATATTCTTGATCAGCATCACTAGCCGAGTCGATTAA
>JAWNMO010000337.1:0-10256 GCA_035043915.1 Drosophila paramelanica | reverse complement strand
TACTGAAGCAGCACCAATACACAATGCTACCTTCAATGACAATGCCAATTTCTCATTCTCCAGTGCCGGTGGTCTGGACAATTCGAATAGTTCGTTAGCTATAGCCGTGGATAGACTCAACTTTCGCGAAGCCGCAAACGTATCCGGACTTACCAATAATAAATCGCAGCAGGCGCACCATAAAAACTCCAATATGACTACACACAGCACAACACTGGCGGATTTTTCCACCTTTCAGGAGAACTCTTACTTTGCTACGCAACACGACGCGGAGGCACAGGAGCGCCGTCTTTCTAAGGCACTGGAGACAATTGAGCGTCATCTGGAGAAGGAAGCAATTGATCCGTTCAACAGCGAGCTATGCCGCGCATTTTTGGCTAAACTCAATTTTCCGGGCGATAGCGATGCGCACGCCAGATACAAAGTTGTTCAAACACCACTGCCAAAAATATCCAGCACCCGTACCCTGAGCGTCTTCGAAAACGTGCAGTTTCACATTGATAAGGAAGTGGGTCGCGGCTCGTATGGTTCCGTTTATAAGGCGACCGACTCTCGTACCGGCAACGTTGTGGCTCTAAAGTTTCAAATGCCGCCAAATACATGGGAAATCTACATATGCGATCAGGTGAATAATCTTATTTTACAGCCAAGATTATATACTTATATGCATTTTTATTTTCCTTTAGGTGCTAAGACGCGTACGGGAGCCTGAGGTGCTGCCAGGACTGATGGACATATCGACAGCGATCATAGCTCCAAACGCCAGTCTCATTGCCACTCAATTTTCTCCGTTCGGCTCGCTGCTGGACATAAACAATAAAATACGCCAGGCGACCACGAAGGTTATGCACGAGTCTCTGGTGATGCACTTTTCGGCACAGATCTGCAATATTGTGGATCATTTGCATCGTCAGCGCATTATTCATGCGGACATCAAACCGGACAACTTTGTGCTTATGCGCGTGCCAAGTGTGGACACGGCTGAACCTTCATTGCGGCTGATCGATTTCGGTTGCGCCATTGACATGTCGCTGTTTCCCGAGCACATCAAGTTCCGCAAGGTGGTGCAAACGGAGGGTTTCTCGTGCATTGAAATGCAGGAAGGCCGTCCCTGGTCGTACGAGACAGATCTCTTCTGCATTGCTAGCACTGTCCATATGTTGCTCTTTGGCGAGTACATACAGGCGCAGAAGCGCGGCGCCGGCTGGGACATACGTCAAAAGTTACCGCGCTATTTGAAGAAGCACGTTTGGTCCAAGTTCTTTGGCGATCTGCTCAACATGGAAGCCGATAAGCTGCCCCAGTTGCAGCAGATGCGCAAAGTCTTCGAAGAGGAATGCTACCGCATGGACTCTGAACTGCAGAAGCAAATACGCACGCTCTCTAACATTTTGCATCGGCGATAACCAACGCGCTTGACCTGATCGTCATTATCATTGATTTCGTTGTTCATTTTAGATAAGTTTAGGACGTGAACTTATTTAATCTTTGTTGTTGCATTGCGCCAATTGGGCTTCAAATTGTACGTTTACATGCGAAAAAATATAACGGTAAAATTGTGATTTTCACATGTCAAGTCAGATATTATTTATAAAAATGTTTAAACATTGAGTTGGTATCAAGTTTCTAGGTAAACCCAAACAAAAGAATCCAACAATTTGAGTAAACTACTCAAAAAAGAAAAAAAAATCTATTGAATTTGTTCCTTTGTTCAAATATTAAATTAAAAACAATGTAACTTCTTTTCGAGAATGAATTACTTTTTACTTTTCTTGTACAAGATCACCGGATATATATATATAGTCTATGTTCTTTAAGAATGTAGTTTACAATGCGAACAATTAGCATTACATAAGATGAAATCCTAAATATTCCTTATAACCCAATATTCAGGCAAAGTTTATTTTTCGGTTAAGCACAAACAATACCAAAAAAGTTAATTAATATTATTGAATATATATTTATTTAATCAACAGCTATATTTTGTACAAAAGAAGTGTTATGTATATAATTTTCCGAAAATACTATTTCTAAATTATTACCGTGGATGCAATGAAAAGTGTTTAAGATTTGTAAATGTTCTTCGAAAGATCATTAATTTAGGGATTTTCAAAAACCAATTTTCAATCAATTTCAGCCATAAAAATGCTTACAAATCTTTGATCCGAAACACTAGTCAATTATGCAATCAACGCTAAGCAACAATTTTTTGTTTTTTTTTTTATTATAACAGGACGAATTTTACTTTTTAAACGAGCTTTGCTTATGGAATTTGTAGTTAAAATATTTGATAACCGGAATCATAATGTGAAATTGCCGAAACATAATAATTTAAAGAGAGATTTAAATTGAATCCACAGCTAAAATAGTTACCGTTATGTTTTCCATTAAGATTAACAAAAACAAAAAAACTTACGGGTCACCAAAAAGTTGATAATTTTTTTTTCTGTTTAAATTCATATTAATTAATTAAGCATATGTAAATAAAAGTTTATGCACATATAATTAAAGGGAGCAAAACAAAAATAACTAATAAATAAACTTTTGTATGTACAAAAGCAGAAAAACAAAAGGAAAGAAACACAAAAAAAAAGAAGATAACAATAAGTGTCGAACGCAATGTAAAGTAATTAATAATTTGATGTACTGTTTAGTAATATATATATATATATAAATGAACATTAATTGCTAGAAATAAATTGGAAAATGTTAAACAAAAATGCAACTAAGGATTGCCGTATATACTTATATATATATGTATAAACAATTCAATAAGGAGGCAAATTTTTTTTTAATATACACAAAACAGGAGTGTTTCCTAAAATATTTGATTTTATTTGAATTTTGGTCAAATTTAGTATATAAACTGTCTGAATTTGAACATTCAACAGAAGGACAGACGGATAGACAGACAGCTAGACGGATCTTTCTATCCTAACAAGTTTAAACTAAATGAAAAAAAAAGAGAAAATGATCAGCGCAGCCTATTTTTGCGAAATGAAATGCAAATGTCAGTCAACACACACACACAGAGCAAACGGCAAACGAATTGCCAATTTGGGTCCGCTTGGCAATTGTCGAGTGAGTGCCACAAAGCGCCGTGAATAGCATTAACGACGGCCATCGCAGAAGCGGCATTAGTGTGGCAACAATGCTGCGCTTGACCCACTTTTCATTTTTGCAACAGGCAACGGTAAACAATTTCCACCAAGCAAGCGACTGGAAAAAGTTGTAACTTTTCATGCAACACACAAACACAAACACACACACACAGCGACATAAAGTCAAAGTCAATGGTGCAGCTGCATCGGTCTCTATCGTTGCTGTTGTTGTTGCTGTTGCCGACCATGCGCGGTTGCAAGTTGCATTCGCATTCGCATTCGCATTCGCGTTCGACTCTCGCCAAGTGAAAGTAAAGTGGGACAAATGTAATTATTATTTGCTTCTAGTAACCGTAACCGAGTTAGAAGCCCCGACTCGGCGGTTGGAAAGTTGGCACAGCTTTTACACAATATTTTATTCAATCAAATTGCAAAGAGAAAATTGCAGCAAGTGATTGCAGCAGCAAACTGCAACAACAACGGCATCAGCCAAATAGTGCAACACGTAAACTTTCTTTTTTTTTGTTTTGTTTTTTTTTTTTGGTGTGTGTCGACGTCAACTTTGATTGCAGCTGCAGCACACACACACACATACGTATACACACACATGTGTGTGTGTGTGTGTGTGCATTTGTGCATTAGTACACTGCAATTTAGCATTTATTGTGCGCCGATTTGTGTTGCATGCTTGAATTAATAAATGTGTTCCACTTTGCGACAATTTCGATTCTGATTTCTAGTTACAAATTGTGTTGATATATTTTAGGTACATTTTGTATACCTAACCGCGTTCAAAGTGTTAAATGGGTCAGGTGGGGTCAACCACGCCCCCGACAGTGAATAACATTAATATTCGTTTTTTTCTTTTTTTAAATTTTCCATTTCAAATGCGAATAAAATGTTTAAAACTAAAAGAAAAATTTCAAAAACAGTATTTTTAGAGCTTGCTAAATTACCTTTCTTAGAGCATATTGGGATTTTATTTTAAATTGAAGAAGAAGAAAAACTTTAAAAAAATTTCAATATTTGCGTTCCCTAATAAAATTTAAAACAGTATTTTAAAGCTTTTTTAATTACTTTTTTATAAAGCATATGAAAATTCGATTTTAATTTGAAGAAGAAAACAAACAAACTAAAAAAATATCAACATTTACTATACTCTTATACACAATTTTCTTATACACAGCTAAAAAATTAATTATTTTATTTAGATTAAAAATTAAATCGAATATTTTGTATGATACCCATTATTTTGTAGGGGATATATTTTTTATGATTTTACTTGGGTATTTCTGTGCTATTTTAGCCCATTCTTTTATTGATGTATGTGTGTATGTATGCATGTATGTATGTAGTTTTGACTAAATCTAATGTTTGGCTTTTTAAGTTCCTTTCTACAATATCTAGATTTATATATTAATAGTCTTAAATTTGTATTAATTTGCGAATAATATTTCTAGGGCATAAAACGTACTTTGTTTTTTTAAATTCTTTTTTATGCTTCCCCGATTGCTGTTGTTACTGCTTCGAATGGGTAATCGGCAACATGCAACAAGGGGAAATCTGGAAAATCGTTAAGTAATTTGCAGTGAAAAGCAGCGTGAGAGAAATTTTGATTTTTTTAGCCTACCTTTTCTATCTTTTACCTTTGTTGTTGTTGTTGCTGTTGTTGCTGCTGTTGCATTTGGCACACTTAGTATACATATTGCATATATGCAAAAGAGCTAAGCTGAACTGAAAGATTACCTGCTCTTGTTGCTCGTAGAGAGTCTGTGGATGTGCGTGTTGCTGTTGTGAATGCGACAGATATGCAAGCTCCTGGGGTTGCTGCTGATATTGATGAAAGTTATCTTGATCAAAGTGATTTGACTTTAATGATGTGGATGACGCTGGATGAGTGTATGCTTGCTGTTGCGGGTTATGCTCTTCAGGTTGGTGATGAGCCTGTGTGTACGTGGTTAACTGCTGTAATGCATCCTGAGGTGGTGGTTGGTGCTGCTGTTGCTGCTGCTGCTGCTGATGTTGTTGTTGCTGTTGTAGCTGTTGTTGTTGCTGCTGCTGGAAGAACAATGAGCGGACATATGTAAACTTGGCATGGGCATTTTGAAGCTCAGCATTGCTGTGGGCCTTTTCTTGAAACGCGAGGTTAAATACTGCTTCGGCGTCCTTGAACTGCTCCCGCGCTTCGTAGTAGCTGGCCCAGCCAATATAAAATGCCGCCACTTGGCGCCCGGTACCACGCTGAAAGAGGACCTGATAAAAGCGCAGCTGGTCAGTCTGCATGCCAATGTATTTAAGCCAGAGCCGCACCAAGCGTACGTCCTGCCGATAGTAATCGTTGTGCTCGTAAACTGTGAGACACCTTTCGAGTGTCTCGCGGAACTTGAATTCTGGATCGCTGCGTGCGTGGTTTTCATACCAACATATGTAATTATACCAGTGATCCAGTGGATCGGGTCCCTGGTAAAGCGATATTGCGTGTTCCCATGCCTGTTTGTCCTTTAGGAAGTTATTTATCTCATCGGCGCTCAAATTGACTCTCACACTGCTTGTTTGGTTTTGATTCGAGTTGGCTCGCATATATGAATGCATGGCCATTCTGATCCAACTACTCGATGGGTAGCCAGAGTGTGGGGTTTTGTTTTGCTGGACTTTTAAATCATGAGCATTCGTACACGCAAGTTTCGTAATAAATTAAGTTATTTATACTGTCCTCTCACAAAATCCGTGGCAAAGGTAAAACAGTGTAAATACACTCTTAAATAACAACAGCAAGTTTCAAGTGTAAGCACGTCGATTTCGGAATGCTTTTTACAAATATTTTTGCCTCTACACTCATTGACTAACAACAATTCAAAAATTATTAAATATTATTTTAATGTTTTTTTTGTCGCTATGAAGCTGTTAGACTATCGCTACTTTTCCGTGGTGGACAGTCGATAGCACGGGGAGCAACACTGTTATGTCAATTTATGTATTATGTCAATTCATATTAAGAAGGATGTTCCTCAAATAAACAATATGAACATGGCGTATTTCTACACAATAAGTCACATAATAATTTTGGTGATCCATCAAATGACTTAATTACTTGTGGTTGATATATTATGTTTCGTTATTAAAAAAAAACCAAGCCCATTATCAATTTGGAAAGTTTTGTTTTGCTGATTATTCACACGTTTTTTTTCACACTCGCAAACCGATAACAGTCGATACACCCCAATTATCCAATCGATAAGAACTGAATATATCTCAGAAACCTTACGAACTTGGTATCACGGCCTTTCATGGAAGACTATATACCCGACATATTTCAAGTTGGAGACCCCAATAATATAACAGATATTTAATAACGACGTCCTCAAAGAGATTAAAAGCTTAATCCCACTTTTAAAAGTACAGAAAACGTAATGAAAAAAATGATGTTTATTACTTCAAGGTTCTTACTTGTCTTATTGACTAAAGGGTAGTAAGCAAAATCTTTATAAAATTAAAAACACTTTTAAATATAATAAACATGTGAAAAAACAAATTTCTGATATATCCGTTTGCGGCAACATGACAGCAATATTAAAATATATGTGGAAATGTAGTCTTATTGTATGATTTCGAGTAATGCACAATTACAAACATTGCATTCGGGTATAATCAACAACAAATGACAACAGTGCTAATAAGTGGTCGTATACAGCCAAAGTTTCTCAGTTTTTAATCATATTTTATAATCAATTTGAGGCAAGTATATTTAAATGTTTATGCGTGAAAGACGAATAAATTTGGATTTTGCCAACATATTTATAGCCTATATCTATGTAGTTTTTAAATATCTATTTAAAACGTTTTATAGATATCACACCAACTAAAAACGTAGTCCAGAATAAAAAACAATATATACAATTTCGTTTTAATATTTTTGATGCAATATCTAAAAAGAATAACATAGCAAGTGAGAACGCGTTTATAATATAGATTATTTATTAATAGTTTCAATCGATATATATCGATAAGGTGCAAATCCCCTCTCCTGTGCTTTTGTACCAAACTTGCCTATAATATATTGTTTTCATAAATTTACAAAAAATTTTACGCTTCTAGTTTATCATTATTGACTGTGCAATTTAGCCTTTTTGTATTTCACGTGAAAATATCTGTTTTAAAAGTCCTAAATAAAATTTACCTTAAGAACGACCACCGAGGCCGAATTCAAAACTAAAACAGAGGAGAAGCCTTTATCGATTTCACCGTAACAGTGTATTAATACAAAAAATTTTATATAACTAATTCGATGAGGACTATAGATATAATTTATCCTTTATTAATGTTCCATCCACCATGCAGTGCCAGAGTAATGTTATATACACGTACATATATGCATTCATGAATGCATGAATGGTGATAACTGTGCATACATGTATATATAAATACATATTGTTGTGTTTGCATATTTAGTTTGTTTTTGTCGGAAAAAAATAACGAAAAACAATTTGATTTTCGCCACGGTCTTATATTCCGTTAGAATCGTACTTGAAATAACTTAATATATGTTGTAAACTTTGGCATCTTGATGAAATTCTGCAAAAATTCCTTTAACTTTTTCAGGCAGCTCGTATACCAAAAATGGCCGGGTTGGACTATAATATATTTATATGCGCATCTTGATCAAACACACGAACTATGAGTTTTGTATTGTAACATTACAAAAAGACTTATTAATATTGGACACTACCTCATATAGTTCAGTTCTTATAGGAACTATTCCCGTGTTGATTAGCCAACTTAATATTTCCAAATGGACTAACAAGTAATTATAAACTCTTAAGAATTGCTCAAGTAGTATTGTCCTGCATGAACCGTTTCGAGTGCTTTCTAATTTTATTTATAAGTGTAAGCGAATCATCCCTTTGTATTGAATCTTCTCTTCACCATTTATAGTTTTCGAATTATGTGACTTTGTAGGACGGGATATACGAAAACAAGTAAAAAAACTGAAACTGAACATTAAAACTTTTTTCAACGTATAAAAGCAATGGTGCCTGGTTAAATATATATAAAATTATTAGCATAATTACTATACGAATGATGCAGTTTTGACATACTCTCTTTTATTATTAACATTAATTAATTGTATATTTAAATTACAGTAACGGCTATAAACTGAATAGACGGATAAAAGAATAACAGCTTGTATATAATGGAAATGTCAGCCGATCCATACGAGCAAAAACTATATCAGATGTTCAAAAGCTGTGAAACATCACAGCGAAATAATGGGCTGCTTGACGAAGCCTCGCTGACGCGCCTGTGCCAGCAACTGCAGCTTCGCGACCAGGGATCAGCGCTGATCTCTAATCTAACCGCCAGTGGCAGCGCCAAGCTGGGAGTTTCCTTCGAGCAGTTCAAAGAGGCCCTGCTTAACTTTTTGGGTACAGAGTTTGATGGATCAACATCGGGCTCGGGATTGGGCACGCCATCTGGATTTAAGGGTAAGCAGATGTGTTTCCTTACCTTCGGCGTCAGTTGGAAATCATAAAACAGGCGCCATTATTGTCATTTTTTATGAGGGATGTAAACGGGACGAGTACCTGATTTTGTTGCCCTGTCCGTTGGTCAGGTAAATTATGGTAATGTGCATATAAATGTTTGCGGGTGTGTTTTGCTCATCAGTTGCAATTATACGGTTAAACCGACACAATGGGCACACGATTATATTATAAACAATGCAAGATCATTTCCGATCCAACTATTGATATTCTGGCTGCTCGTTTTGGTACACATAAAATCGAAAAGAATTTAAAAGGCTGATTATTAATAATCATATAATTTTTTTTTTTAGAACGTTCTCTGGTAATCAGTAACGACTCACCAACATACACATACAAAGAGAGTCCAACCGAGGGAGAGGCATCTGATCGTGAGGTTTCACCCAAGCTAATAGTAGGAACCAAGAAGTACGGGCGTCGTTCACGACCCCAGCAGAATCTGGGTCTCAATGAGTTACCGGTGACGGATTCAGACAATACAGATGAGGATCAGTACAAGAGCCTCAATGGTTGCAGCGATGTCCAAGTAAGTAGGCTCCGTTTTGGCCAATGTACTCAATGCGTTAATTTTGTTGTTTTCGTTGATTTTTCAGGTGCAGCGATCATCTTCACAAAGCGATATCCCTGGCAGCCGGTGTCTACGCTCCGTCCACAGCGGCAGTAAGCTTAAACGCTGTGCTTCGCTGCCAGCACGCAGGAATCTTCACTCTAAAATAGGCAGTTCAACGGCGAGCGCGACAAAGTCCTCGACAGTCGCAACACAAGTCGGCGGTGGCAGCAAAAAGAGTAGTTTAAGAGGACCACAAAAGGAATGTAGCAGCGTTGAATCGCTAGGTTAGTGTCCTGTCCACGTATATTTTGTATATTGTATCATAATTGTCTTCCGTTTATCTTGCAGAAATTGTGACTCCACAACAATTGGAGACAATCAGCGCGCACAGTATCATTGAGACCTGGGAAATGGCAAGTATTGTTAATAGTGGATGTCTGTTACACGCTTTGGGCTTCGACGAGGATGACGTAAACGTCAACCAGTTGACAAAGGCGCTTGAAGAGGAATTACGGGGCATGGAGCAAGAACCAAATACTAATTTGTTGCGAGCTTTGGTGACGCTCCAATCTATGGAATTAGGGGTTTTGCGACAGGCATATCGTCAACAGCATGAGGAGAATTTAAAGCTGCGCACCGATAATAAGGCGGCCAACCAACGGATAGCAATGTTGGCCGCCGAGGTTGACGAAGGACATGCATTGTTAGAAGATAACTGCAAGCAACAGATACATCAACTGGAGCAGAGGCACGCAAGTATGGTGCGTGAGTTGACTCTGCGCATTACCAGTGATCGTGATCATTGGACGAGTATGACTGCAAAGCTAGAGGCCCAAATTAAAAGCTTCGAACAAGAACAGATTAAGCTGAAGACCGAACTGGAGCTGGTGCGTACTGAAAATAGTGAGTTGGAAATGGAGCAGCAAAAGGTTCAGCTGCAAATGACTGATTTATTGGAGAAAAATATTAAGTTAAACCAGGAGCTTGCCCAGTGTGAGACTTTTCGTCCGGATGTCCAGTCCGAAAGCAGTGTGCACGTCGCTAACGGCAGAGATAATTCCTCAG
>JAWNMO010000330.1:0-125301 GCA_035043915.1 Drosophila paramelanica | reverse complement strand
AACCCCCATAACATTGTCAAAAGTGAACCGATTTTCACGTTTGAAGGCATTTTGATCATGATTTGTCCTCTATATTGACTCCACATTCAAAATATATTCATTTTCGAAAATAAAAATTTTTTGGAATTTTTTGGTCAAAAAAGCATGTACTCCCCCCTTGTGAATTTTGAAAAAAATTTTTTTTCAAAACTTAGAATTGCGAATTTATAGTCTTAATCGATTTTATTTGTCATAATTAGCATAAAAAACAACATTGAAAGTGATTTTGGGGGGTCAAATTTTTGGTCAAAAATCATCCCAAAATCGACAAAAATTTTGACATGTAAAGTTGTCAGATTCCATAGCTCCCATATGTCAAACCCCATAACATTGTCAAAAGTGAACCGATTTTCACGTTTGATGGCATTTTGATCATGATTTGTCCTCTTTATTGACTCCACATTCAAAATATTTTCATTTTCGAAAATAAAATTCTTTTGAATTTTTTGTCAAATAAGCATGTACTCCCCCCTTGTGAATTTTGAAAAAAAATTTTTTTCAAAACTTAGAATTGCGAATTTTTAGTTTTAATCGATTTTATTTGTCACAATTAGCATAAAAAACAACATTGAAAGTGATTTTGGGGGGGTCAAATTTTTGGTCAAAAATCATCCCAAAATCGACAAAAATTTTGACATGTAAAGTTGTCAGATTCCATAGCTCCCATATGTCAAACCCCCATAACATTGTCAAAAGTGAACCGATTTTCACGTTTGATGGCATTTTGATCATGATTTGTCCTCTATATTGACTCCACATTCAAAATATTTTCATTTTCGAAAATAAAATTTTTTGAATTTTTTGGTCAAAAAAGCATGTACTCCCCCCTTGTGAATTTTGAAAAAAATTTTTTTCAAAACTTAGAATTGCGAATTTTTAGTTTTAATCGATTTTATTTGTCACAATTAGCACAAAAAACAACATTGAAAGTGATTTTGGGGGGTAAAATTTTTGGTCAAAAATCATCCCAAAATCGACAAAAATTTTGACATGTAAAGTTGTCAGATTCCATAATCCCATATGTCAAACCCCATAACATTGTCAAAAGTGAACCGATTTTCACGTTTGATGGCATTTTGATCATGATTTGTCTCTATATTGACTCCACATTCAAAATATTTTCATTTTCGAAAATAAAATTCTTTTGAATTTTTTGTGTCAAATAAGCATGTACTCCCCTTGTGAATTTTGAAAAAAATTTTTTCAAAACTTAGAATTGCGAATTTATAGTTTTAATCGATTTTATTTGTCACAATTAGCATAAAAAACAACATTGAAAGTGATTTTGGGGGTCAAATTTTTGGTCAAAAATCTTCCCAAAATCAACAAAAATTTTGACATGTAAAGTTGTCAGATTCCATAGCTCCCATATGTCAAACCCCCATAACATTGTCAAAAGTGAACCGATTTTCACGTTTGATGGCATTTTGATCATGATTTGTCCTCTATATTGACTCCACATTCAAAATATTTTCATTTTCGAAAATAAAATTCTTTTGAATTTTTTTGTCAAAAAAGCATGTACTCCCCCCTTGTGAATTTTGGAAAAAAATTTTTTTCAAAACTTAGAATTGCGAATTTATAGTTTTAATCGATTTTATTTGTCACAATTAGCATAAAAAACAACATTGAAAGTGATTTTGGGGGGTCAAATTTTTGGTCAAAAATCATCCCAAAATCGACAAAAATTTTGACATGTAAAGTTGTCAGATTCCATAGCTCCCATATGTCAAACCCCCATAACATTGTCAAAAGTGAACCGATTTTCACGTTTGATGGCATTTTGATCATGATTTGTCCTCTATATTGACTCCACATTCAAAATATATTCATTTTCGAAAATAAAATTTTTTTGAATTTTTTGGTCAAAAAAGCATGTACTCCCCCTTGTGAATTTTGGAAAAAAATTTTTTTCAAAACTTAGAATTGCGAATTTATAGTTTTAATCGATTTTATTTGTCACAATTAGCATAAAAAACAACATTGAAAGTGATTTTGGGGGGGTCAAATTTTTGGTCAAAAATCATCCCAAAATCGACAAAAATTTTGACATGTAAAGTTGTCAGATTCCATAGCTCCCATATGTCAAACCCCCATAACATTGTCAAAAGTGAACCGATTTTCACGTTTGATGGCATTTTGATCATGATTTGTCCTCTATATTGACTCCACATTCAAAATATTTTCATTTTCGAAAATAAAATTTTTTTGAATTTTTTGGTCAAAAAAGCATGTACTCCCCCTTGTGAATTTTGGAAAAAAATTTTTTTCAAAACTTAGAATTGCGAATTTATAGTTTTAATCGATTTTATTTGTCACAATTAGCATAAAAAACAACATTGAAAGTGATTTTGGGGGGGTCAAATTTTTGGTCAAAAATCATCCCAAAATCGACAAAAATTTTGACATGTAAAGTTGTCAGATTCCATAGCTCCCATATGTCAAACCCCCATAACATTGTCAAAAGTGAACCGATTTTCACGTTTGATGGCATTTTGATCATGATTTGTCCTCTATATTGACTCCACATTCAAAATATTTTCATTTTCGAAAATAAAATTCTTTTGAATTTTTTGGTCAAAAAAGCATGTACTCCCCCCTTGTGAATTTTGGAAAAAAATTTTTTTTCAAAACTTAGAATTGCGAATTTATAGTTTTAATCGATTTTATTTGTCACAATTAGCATAAAAAACAACATTGAAAGTGATTTTGGGGGGTCAAATTTTTGGTCAAAAATCATCCCAAAATCGACAAAAATTTTGACATGTAAAGTTGTCAGATTCCATAGCTCCCATATGTCAAACCCCCATAACATTGTCAAAAGTGAACCGATTTTCACGTTTGATGGCATTTTGATCATGATTTGTCCTCTATATTGACTCCACATTCAAAATATTTTCATTTTCGAAAATAAAATTCTTTTGAATTTTTTGGTCAAAAAAGCATGTACTCCCCCTTGTGAATTTTGGAAAAAAATTTTTTTTCAAAACTTAGAATTGCGAATTTATAGTTTTAATCGATTTTATTTGTCACAATTAGCATAAAAAACAACATTGAAAGTGATTTTGGGGGAGTCAAATTTTTGGTCAAAAATCATCCCAAAATCGACAAAAATTTTGACATGTAAAGTTGTCAGATTCCATAGCTCCCATATGTCAAACCCCCATAACATTGTCAAAAGTGAACCGATTTTCACGTTTGATGGCATTTTGATCATGATTTGTCCTCTATATTGACTCCACATTCAAAATATTTTCATTTTCGAAAATAAAATTCTTTTGAATTTTTTGGTCAAAAAAGCATGTACTCCCCCTTGTGAATTTTGGAAAAAAATTTTTTTCAAAATTTAGAATTGCGAATTTATAGTTTTAATCGATTTTATTTGTCACAATTAGCATAAAAAACAACATTGAAAGTGATTTTGGGGGGTCAAATTTTTGGTCAAAAATCATCCCAAAATCGACAAAAATTTTGACATGTAAAGTTGTCAGATTCCATAGCTCCCATATGTCAAACCCCCATAACATTGTCAAAAGTGAACCGATTTTCACGTTTGATGGCATTTTGATCATGATTTGTCCTCTATATTGACTCCACATTCAAAATATTTTCATTTTCGAAAATAAAATTCTTTTGAATTTTTTGGTCAAAAAAGCATGTACTCCCCCTTGTGAATTTTGGAAAAAAATTTTTTTCAAAACTTAGAATTGCGAATTTATAGTTTTAATCGATTTTATTTGTCACAATTAGCATAAAAAACAACATTGAAAGTGATTTTGGGGGGGTAAAATTTTTGGTCAAAAATCATCCCAAAATCGACAAAAATTTTGACATGTAAAGTTGTCAGATTCCATAGCTCCCATATGTCAAACCCCCATAACATTGTCAAAAGTGAACCGATTTTCACGTTTGATGGCATTTTGATCATGATTTGTCCTCTATATTGACTCCACATTCAAAATATTTTCATTTTCGAAAATAAAATTCTTTTGAATTTTTTGGTCAAAAAAGCATGTACTCCCCCTTGTGAATTTTGGAAAAAAATTTTTTTCAAAACTTAGAATTGCGAATTTATAGTTTTAATCGATTTTATTTGTCACAATTAGCATAAAAAACAACATTGAAAGTGATTTTGGGGGGGTCAAATTTTTGGTCAAAAATCATCCCAAAATCGACAAAAATTTTGACATGTAAAGTTGTCAGATTCCATAGCTCCCATATGTCAAACCCCCATAACATTGTCAAAAGTGAACCGATTTTCACGTTTGATGGCATTTTGATCATGATTTGTCCTCTATATTGACTCCACATTCAAAATATTTTCATTTTCGAAAATAAAATTCTTTTGAATTTTTTGGTCAAAAAAGCATGTACTCCCCCTTGTGAATTTTGGAAAAAATTTTTTTTCAAAACTTAGAATTGCGAATTTATAGTTTTAATCGATTTTATTTGTCACAATTAGCATAAAAAACAACATTGAAAGTGATTTTGGGGGGTCAAATTTTTGGTCAAAAATCATCCCAAAATCGACAAAAATTTTGACATGTAAAGTTGTCAGATTCCATAGCTCCCATATGTCAAACCCCCATAACATTGTCAAAAGTGAACCGATTTTCACGTTTGATGGCATTTTGATCATGATTTGTCCTCTATATTGACTCCACATTCAAAATATTTTCATTTTCGAAAATAAAATTCTTTTGAATTTTTTTGTCAAAAAAGCATGTACTCCCCCCTTGTGAATTTTGGAAAAAAATTTTTTTCAAAACTTAGAATTGCGAATTTATAGTTTTAATCGATTTTATTTGTCACAATTAGCATAAAAAACAACATTGAAAGTGATTTTGGGGGGGTTAAATTTTTGGTCAAAAATCATCCCAAAATCGACAAAAATTTTGACATGTAAAGTTGTCAGATTCCATAGCCCCCATATATCAAACCCCCATAACATTGTCAAAAGTGAACCGATTTTCACGTTTGATGGCATTTTGATCATGATTTTTCCTCTATATTGACTCCACATTCAAAATATATTCATTTTCGAAAATACATTTTTTTTTAATTTTTTGGTCAAAAAAGCATGCACTCATGTACTCAATCGATTCTATTTGTCACATGATATGTGCGGGGGCGGAAGGGGGCGTGGCTGGGAATTTTTTACCGATCTTCAAATTTGGTGGCTGTATCTTTAAAATTGTGGGAAATATTCACTTTTTATCGATTTGCGTTTTGAGGTGTATCGACATGTTATCGTATTGCTAGCCTCCCAGTAGGCGTGGCACAAAAATCTTAACACTTTGTCTGAAGAAGATAACTACAAGTATATATCCAAAGTTTCAAGTCTCTATCTTCAATAGCGCCGTAAAAAGTTGCGTTCATCCGGACGGACAGACGGACAGCATGACGGACATTGCACAAACCCAATACACTAGTTTCACTTCGTGAACGAGTATTATAATATATACAATTTATTTTTCGTAATTTCTTTGAAAGTAGCTTTTATTAAATTGCTCGAACCGGCTTTCAGTCTTTGCATTTTCCCACAGTCAACCACAATCAACTGTCAAAACTACTTCCAGTCACATCGCAATTTGTTCACAATTCAAATCAAAAGTTTTTGCACCATAAACCATGTTCCATATGTGCTGCTCCCGAGCTGCGTTGCCAAGGTAGCTGCTTACTCGGTTACATAATACTTGTTCAGAAAGTTAAAAGAGTATATTGGTTTTGTGCAATGTTCGTCTCGCTTTTAAAGCCTAGAACTGGATGGAGGCAACATCCTCGATCCTAAAAATCGCTTATGAATTTATCTGCCACAGTTTAGAGCTCGAATTTTGAAGACAGACAAATTACCGGTGTCTTTTTTTTAATCGGTAAAAGACAAAATTTAATTTATAAAAACCGAAGTTTACTAAGATAACATTAATAATTAAGTCGAGTATAACGCGGTCGGTAACGCCCGACTGCAACATTCTTACTTGTTTTATCTGATTTTGTTTCAAATTTCTAAACTTTGCACTTCAATTTCGAGTGAATGCAAATAACAAGCAGCAGAACAAGCGGCTGCCACACCTGAGGCAGGCAGGCAGACAGACAGTCAGACTCCTGGAAGATTCGGAGGACACAGTTGGTCACAGTTGCAGGCTGCTGTGGCATGTGGCAATTTGCATTGATTCGCACTGGCTGGCATATGAAACTAAGCTTGATTAGAAGTTGAGCCGACGGGGCACATGTTTAGCTGCATACAGTAAAAACTCTACAAATGAACACCTTTCTTCCTAAGCTAACTAATTATCTGTATGTTCTCCAATATATACGAAAAATATATTTTTTATTGAATAAAAATTCGAATGTTTATTTCTCCAACCAAGTTTACTAAATGTATCTCGACAGTTCTTAGGAAGGTATATTTTCTATAGCATGCACTGTAAATGTAAATGTGTGTATGTGTGTGTGACTGTTTAATGTGTGTCTGCGGCATAAATATGGTTGAAGAGTTCAAGGTTGAGCTTAAGGCTTAAGCTGCAACCGAACGCAACAAGCGCACTCCGGCCGTCACACCAGTCAAAAAAGTCACGTATACGCATAATTAACAGGAGTCACGGCACAGGACGCAGGACATGACTGCGATCCACGCAGTCAGTCAGCCAGCTTAAGGCTTGTCCCCAAAGGTTTACTTGAACATACGCGCGGGTGCTGAAAAATGAACAGCACCATAAGGTGACACCTTCATTTTTCTTCCCACTCACACACGGACACGCCCGCATACACACACACACACACACACACACACACACACACACACACACACACACACACACACACACACACGTGCCCAAAAAGTTTTGTATTCGAGCTGCTCTTGTGCCTTCATTTTGTAGTTGATTTGCTGTTCCGTTTTTTGTAGCATTTTCTTTTACGAGCAACTGTCTTATGCTATCCCCCGCGTCTCCTCGCAGTACCCTTTGAAAGAAAGAAAACTTTTATGGTTTATGGAAATTGAACCTTTCCTAATGAAGCTGCAGCAACAACAAACAGAAAAGTCGAAAGAATGCTGTAGGCAGGTGTAACCGACTGCGCAATATCGTTATTTATTACATTTTCTTACGCAGAAATCGACTATTGATATTGATCAAGAATTTGAAAGTGAGAGACAGTGTAATAAAGAGAAATAGATAGCGAGAGATGATTGCTTACCAACACGATTATTAAATTCATTATAAAGATCAATAGGCAGAAATTGCACAAACTCAATATACCCTTTTTAGTGCGTCAACTAGTATATCCGCAACAACAAAACTGAAAAGAAAAGAAAAGAAAAGAAAGAAAAGCAAGCGCCCTTATTGACACCGTTGCATATTTTAATAAAGTTTCCCTTGGCCGTGTTCATGTCTGGAGTTTATTAGCCGTAAATCAAAGTGTTTCGGAGTTTTCAAATACACCTGAGCCACGTGGCATTTTATGGGCCAACCTTTAAAACTAACAGATGACACCCCGACATATGGCGGGAAAACATATGAGTTTTTGTGGCTTGCCACAGAAAATACATAAGAGCAGCTTTCGATAGATGTGTATTTCGGATTAGCATCACTCATACATATGTAACCAGTGGCTACAGTGGGTATCAAGTTCTTTTATGGAAATTAGCAGCAAAAACAGGATACATTACTAAAAAATAATTTTTAATGAACTGCAAAGAATGTGAATTAAATTTGAGCTGCGTTCTCAGGAATTGAATGCGTATATTAAGTAGTTTAATAATTTAGGCAGGACGCGCAACAGGATATCCTGTTGAAATTTAAATGTTTTTTTATATCTATGTAGGAGTAGTCGTCATCAAGAACAGAAGCAGCTTTGACAACGAAAGTGGGAGACGGTCATCAATCAAAAAAATGTTGCGCTGTCCCTGCCTTGTCATCATGTCGGTATTTAGCCAAAAAATGTTCGTGGCCCAATGTAAATTTCCAACTTGAAGTTGATAAACAGATTATCATTAAGAGCAGCAGGAGCATGGCGAGCGGGAGAGGAAGGGGGCGCGCAGGGCAGCGCAATTAATGTTGATTAAATATGGGTCATCAACACGGCTTTTAATGAAGCGATGACCCAGCAGCGGATGGCAAACGTTGACCAGCTGCTGCTGACGTTGCCCATACGCCACGTGTGCGGCATGTGGTCTCGGTTAAGCCGCATAATGATTACGAATGGGCGTGGAAAAGTGCATGATGCGGCATCGTGATGATAAGGCTATCATAGTCTGATGATTGATTGGCCTCTACCAATGAGACTGCTTGCTTCTCCTCCTGCCAATGAAGTCCAGCTACAATTTGTCGCTTTCATGGCTGCCAGCGTACCAAATCATGGCAAGCCATTCAGTTGCGATGAGTTTTTCATCTCCGCTGGCACATTAAAGCCAGCCGAGCAAGGTTGCCACATAAAGCACTTGCAGATTCATGAACAAAATGTTGGTTTCTTTTTGCAACACCCTGTGAATTTGAAAGTGCCTAAAACTGGGTATAACAGTTTTGTTCCAAGCTAAAAACTTTTTGGTTTTTACAGATATTTATTTATTTTTGGTTCATTCTCTCCACCCAAAATTGAAAGAATGTGTGAATTGTATATTGCGTTTGACTGAGTACAGGATATCGTTTAGTCGGACACTCTCCGCAAGAGCACTCTTTTGTGTTTGTTTTCTAGTTTCATATGCTTTAATGTTGCTTACTTAAGGCATTTTTGGGCATAGCTGCGCACCTGCAGATGAGTAATGCGAATGAGACAAGACATTTGGTGCCGCTAGCTACAGCAACAAACACAAACACACACACACACACACACACTGTGCTCGCCGTCAGACACAACAACCGCCACATATGGCTGGTAATTTGAATTTGCCATTTGCTGCTTTTAACAAACTCACTGGTAGCCACTTGCACGTGCCTCAGACAATTGTTTGCGCTCTGTTTACGAAACTGCGTATGAAAACAGAGAGTGTAGAAAACGATTTGCGCAAAGCGCAGCCGCGAGCCAAAAAGTGCAGGCAATCGGCAAGCGGCACGGCAACACTGGCCGAACGCGGCAATGCACGTTTTCATTTTGAATTTTTGTTAATTTAAGAGAAAATTTTTAATTCTGTGCATCAGTGTTTTAACAAATTATTGAAATATTAATTTTAAATTCATATTTAATATAAATGCTTTATTTCGCTTATCGTACGCCGCTCAGCAGCAGCAACAAGCGGCAGCAAACAGAAACAAGCGCGCAGCAGCAGCAGCTGCGACCTGCGTCTGCTCGCTGCCTCGTCTGATTCCCCGCTGCCGCCTCGGCCCACACAGGCACGGCTGCCTCTGTAGAGGCATACTGGGCACAGGCACTGTGAAAGCATCGACGACGACGATGGTGGCCACAGTTCGACGGCAAACTCGCGCGCGAACGGTTCGAAAAAAGGCAGCGCGAACGGACGTTTGAAAAAGTTGAAAAATGTTTAGCATGGAAAATGCCGGCGGCAACAGTTTTCGAAACCTAATTCAATTGGGGCAGTGAATTGAGATCAAAATTGAATTTGTGAAAAACAAACACAAGGCATTAAACAATTAACTAGTGTGTGCAAATGTGTGTGTAAGCCCATAAAGAAATGTGAAAATCGGATTATTCGCTGTGTTTTGAATAAAACATATAAATATTTACAAATAAACTGATAAAAAAACGCATTACTTTGAAAAATAAAAATCGTTTTTATGCCGACTTTTGGCTCCCACTAATGGATGCCCGCCTTTAGTCCCCAGTAGGCATCGGTATTTCCCGGTAAGTTAGAATATGGTTTCTGAAAATTGTGTACAATTGTTTTCGCCCGAACCCGTTGATCATTTGCCTACTCATCAATTATTGAAAAGCCCACGAGGTTTGCTTTACACTCAACATTGAATGTTATTTGAGAATCGCAATTTGCAACAAATATTCGCAGTTCTCGACAAACACGAGCCCTGCAACAGGAAGTGCTTAATAATATTCTAATGCACACATCTATGGCCTTTTAATATTATGTTTCAAAGTTGCGAAATTGTTCGACTAACCAGCCAAAATTTAGCTACAATCAAACCCAGTAGCATTTCACAGTTTGCGAACATCAGTTGTGAAAAGTGCCCCTTAAATTATTTATTCTATTAATCACATTTTAGTTTTCTTATTCGAAAAAGGTAAATGGGCTAAGCCAAAAGAAAACCATGTTAGGATTCGTTTCAGTTCTGTTTCAGTGTCTGTCGCAATTCTAATCGAGTGAATAGTAATTGAAGACCGAATCGAATAAACACGCTCAATCGACTCTTGTATTGTCGCTTCCTTTAATTGAGTGCAATTAAGTAACTAATCGAGAGTAAAATTGTTCGTACAAGTTATTTATTGAATGCCACAACAACTCAATTAAGTGTGAAAATCAGCTAGGATTCCGAAAAAAACTGAATTTTATTAAATCTGCAATCCATTTCAAACCAAAATTCATTAAAATCGATAACTTATAAAACCACGAAATAAATGAACATCAATATAAATATACTATATAGAATATATATACACTTTGGGAACTCTCCATTGTCTGTACATTTCAAATATTATCCAGAATAAAGCGTTTGTTTTTCCCTTGAAAGTATAACTCAAAAACTCGGACAACAATTTCTCAAATATTTTTTAATGAGAAGCTTGAAAATAATTGTGATATAAATGTGATAGCACGAAAAAATTCAAAGTATGTAATTAAATTTGCAGCTGCGGATTTCTTATCGCTTATAATCATCCATAACATAACTCAATTTTCGGAACAACTTATGCGCTCGTGCGTGTGTGTGTGTGTGTGTGTGTGCAGTGTCCCAGAGCATAATATGATTTTTAATACCAGCAAATCTCGTAAATCAATCAGATCGCCCCTGAGATAGTTGGTTAACTGGGTTGTCTAGTACAAAATATTTAATGTCGAAATTGACGTTCATCCGACGGTCGGTTGTGTGCCTCATTTCTGTTTGGCGGAGTTCCGGTTCCTGGCACAATGGACCACGGGATCTGAGGGCCAATGGAAAAGTGTGGTCGTGGACAGTGAACTATGGCTTAATTTAGGCAAACTAGCGGTCAGCGGTCAGCGGTCAGCGGTCAACAGGCCAAACCAGGCTAGCATAATGGAAAACCACGAACTTCGTTCGCCGGTCAGCTTAGTTAACTGAAATCCTTTCAACACGAATTGCTATTAGCGACCCCCTCTGCCATGTCACATTACGGCATAGTCTAAAGCGTTTTTGGCAGCCATTAGTTGAATTTTATGCCAAAGCGTAGCCTCTTTATATATATATATATATATATATACGTGAAATACACACTCTAATATGGCAAATACACTTGAAGAAACCAGCAAAATTTAAGCATTTATTTGAGCCAAGTAATCATTTTAGTATGAAATTCTTTAGAATACGATTTAAAAGTTAAATTTGTTTTAAAAAAAATTGTACTTTTACTTAGAACGAAAATTGAATTGAAGCCAAGTAACAATAGTTGGCGGAATTCAACAGAAGTGGAATATTTCTAAGTTCAGAACAAAATTGTATTCTTTCTTTACAAATAGTGCACTTAATTTTCAGCAACTTTGTGCTTCCATTCAAAGCCTTTCACGCTTATTTCAAATCACAAAATAAACTTTGTCGCTAGGAGTATTTTTTACTCGGAATTTATTTTTATTCCTACTCGTTCGACCATTTGTCGCTGAGTGTATACACACATACTTTGTTGCCCCGAAGCGTACTCCGTGTTCGCTCCCAGACACTTTCTGCAGATTCACTCAGCGGAAAGGTCTTTAAACGAATTAGAATGAATGCCGTATCGTGTGCTTCTTCTTGTGCTTGTGCTGGCTGTGCTTGTATTTTGTGGTGCTGTCATGCATCAAAACATTTAATTAAATTGGAGCTGAAGCAACCCATGGCCGGGATCCTCAACTGTTGCCCGCCAGCGTAGCCGGACACCACCACGGACAACACTATCCTTCACCATATGAATTTCAATGAAGGTAACGGTCGTCGCATTGCCCCAAACAACTCTGTAAATCATGTGCATATTTTCGAAAGAACCGACCATGTTCCTCCTCTTTTTTCTTTATTTTGTATTTTATTTTCTTATTAAGTTTTCAGTCTTCAGCGGAACCATCAACTGCACCCTGCACCTCCCCTGTTGGTGGCCGTGACAAGTGCATGGCCACTTGAGATCTCATTCGATGGCAGCGTCTGAATTGGCTTTGTTCCTCAATTTACACATAATTGCAATAAATTAAGTGAACTGTGGCTCGCCCCTGGGCGGGGGTAGCAGAGTTAACGGGCGATAAATGTATTGAGACCCCCTACCAAACACACACACACACACACACAGCTCCAATCTAACGAGTAATATAAAGTAATGCAAGCGCCGATTATCCCTTTCCCCCCCGTTCCAGCGAGTCGAGTTAGGTTTCCCCATACAAAACAGGGGCATAAATATCTGTTGGCTTCTCGATAACCTCAGAGACGATAAGATAAGGCCGTCTAGAACTTTGGCTTCTGGAGCAGCCTTGCTCTTGGCCTGGCCTGCAAAATCTACTGGCATAGATTTATAATCGCTGACAATTATAGTTCGTGTACAACAGGTCGTATGTGTGCTGTATTTCTTATATTTATGTCCATTTGCTGCCATAGCTGTGACTCTCAGCGGTAAATTAAGTTGAATTTAAAGAGAAAGAGTAAGATAAAGTTCTATCAGAGTTAAATATGTGTTTTATTTTGCAATGCTAACAAAACACAATTTCTAGCTTAAGAAATGAAACTGCATTGTACAAATTTTCATTAGTTAAAGTTAAGCCCCACTTTAAACTCGAAATTAATAAGCAAAAGTTTCTCGAATTGGCCCGAGGCAATACAGCAAAAATGGATTTCTAGTCAAGACGTCAAATTTAAAATTTCACGGGGCAAATATAAACAATTTCCGGCAGACAAATTCGTGTCTGCTGCAATTAAAGTAAACATGGTCTAAATATAGGCCTAAAATGTTGTCAAATCGTTTAGCGTTAAGTACATTCCGCCAGCCGCAGGGCGCGAACTTGCTTTAATTTTAAATATTTTAATACAGACGCAAACAAATTAAAATCGAATGAACCATTTATCTCGCCCACACAGACACCAAATCATAAACAAAAATTATAAAAAAAAAACAAACAATAACGTTGTAATCGACTGTAACCGACCTTATAATACGTAACACATATTTTTCAGTTCGCTCTTAAAGGAGATCATTCAAACTTCAGACTAGCTCTAAAATTAGATGATCTATATTGTTTTTTTTTTTTTTAATCGAATCTAGCTTTAAAATAAAATTTAAGTCAAAAAATGTTAACACACATATGCATATACACGCGTATATACGTCAAATTATAACATAATTACAATTATATTGGGCAAAACCAATAATCTCTTTACTCTCTGGGAACGAGTGTAAAGGCCATATTGCCAGCGACTTTTTCATCAGCCAGATTTTTGCTTCAACAAATATAATTACGATATGTGTGGTATATATACATGTGTATACTTTTTTTTTATCAGTCTATGTGTGTTTTGCACCCCTTTTATTTATATTAGTATTTACGGGTATTGTTGAAATTGCTGGCAGCGTTTTGTTAGGTGCGAAAGAAAATGCATACTCGTAAATTTTCGGCCAAAGCAGCTCGCGAAGCTCATAAAATAATCATTTTGATAAATTTTGTTCGCAACAATTTCTCTCTAGAGGTGCAGGTGGTGGCTGCCTGAAGCATGTGGCCAATTTGCAGTGTGGCATTAAAATTAATTTCATTTAAATATGTTACGCGTGCTCTCATTAAATATGTATGTGCGTCAGGGTGTGTGGAAAATTTAAAACTGTTACTTGGTCGTTTTAGCATAGGCCTTGGTAATTACAATTCAAGTTCATTTCCATTGTGCGCGAAAAACAAAAGCCGAATCTAAATTAAAAGCAAAAGTGTTTCCCTCCCCGTGTCGCCGCCTTTGTGGCAACACCCAGCCGACCATGCCCACAAATGGGCCGTGCGCATTTTAACATTAAATTGTTTTAGAACTTTTCTACGTCCATGTCGCAGATTGCGACTGAGAGTAGGAGCCAAGGCGCAGTCTAAAAGTAGACCAGCATGGCGCAAAGTGCCTGGCGAAACCCATTGCTTATTGACACACAAACACACATATACACATATATACATGCTTATGATGGCACACACATACAATAGACACAGTGGGCCAACATTCACGCACACTAGAAAACTCGTTTTTATTTTATTATTCTCTTATTTTTTGCAGGGTGCATACACATCCAGTACTTGACGAGTCAAACAACAAAGCCACATTTAAAAACCTGAGATTTCTTTCTTTGTGGTCTGAATAATGCCTAACTGCTATTTACTAACTAACTAACTTCGAAATATAATATTATAGTTGAGAGTTTAAAAATAATGAATAACCAATATTCGAATTTTTGGGTTCGGTTCGCTAAGCTAGATATTCACACGTTTGTTTTTATAAAATTTAAAAAAAAATTAAATTTTTTCAAAAGAAATAATAATAATTTACTTTTCATAGTTACGAAGTTAATTTACTTATCTTACGTATTAGTTGTTAATTAACACTTAGGAGCCGGAACTCAAAGGGGAGTCTATTGTTTTCTCATTTTTATATTAACTTGCTGAAAGCCTTGCAACAATAGTCTATTACTCGTATAGAAACCTTTACTGCGTAGACTTAAAGGCTCAAAAGTTTTCATTTTGTCGTTGCAAAAGACGAACAATATCCCTTTAATAGCAACAAAGGCGCGCTTCAAACATTTGCCCTGGTGACTTGCAGAATGTTCCGTTGCGTGTGTATTTTGTGAGATAAACGTTGTTATGTCGAACATTGGCGAAACTCAAGCTACGGACGAACAGAAGACAAATTCATTTTCATGCCGAACAGACAAACATTAAATACTTCTGGTGCAAATGGGCGTATACGTTATCTGCCCGCATGAAGAAAACTTTCAGCTCCGACTACAACAGTTTCAAACCAAAACCAAAAACAAAAAAAAACTCCAAGGCACGTGACAGTTTGCCTATTAGTCAACGTTACACCACAAAAAAAGAGGAAAACGAGAAAAATTCATTTTTTGCGAATATGTTTGCAATTATTGAGCTAACAGAAAAACCGTTCGTAGCGGCAGTCGTTAAAGGGCACAAACAGTTAATCCCGAAGCTGTTGCCATGGCACATTTTTATATTTTAACAAATATTTCTGTACAAATATTTTCAGTTTGTTTGGCGGGCTCTGGCATGCATCTGCAGAAGCCCCTGCTCCGCCCGCCCCGTTCGACCCGCTATTGGCAACTGCAGTTCGGGGCAGTCCGACTAGCTGCCAATTATAGCCAACATTCTTTTGAAGTTTGTTTATATTTCATTAAGACTACAATGCCCGTCGTCGTCGCCACAACTGCAGCGCACTGCTCCCCCTTTGCCCGCCCCTGCTCGGCAATCACACCATCATATCAGCATATAATATAGCCATATGTTTTCTATACACATTTGTAATTATTGAGAGTGTAGACAACTCGCCGGTAATTGCCGTTCGCATCTTTATCATATTTGCTTGAGAAACGTCATCCGCTTAATTGATGAACTGCTTGCCGCATAATCCAGTATTATTAATGGCTACATTGGCATCATTTACTGTAAAAGGAAAATCACTTTTCCTTGTCCACTTTTTGTGCACTCGAAAATTGACTGAGCACTCATAAAAACGGCGAGTCGAGGGTTCACTTGTCGCTTAATTTGCAGCAAAATGTCAAACCGTTAACTGGCAACTGGCAACTGGCAACTGGCAACTGGCAACTGGCGGACCGACGCAGGCGTCAGACTCGATTGTCTCCATCTGTCAGCCAGGCCGCAACTGATTGTCTTTTATCAGGGCGAACTTTAACTGTCATTTCGGAAAATGAAAGAAAGCAAAAGCAATTTTCTACGCAACAACGCGCGTTGTCACAAACAGGCAAAGAAAATCATCTACGACTACAGCTACAGGTAGGTAATCGAGCTCTGGGGACACATTGAATGCCTGTTCGAGTGCAAAGATTGCCAATTGGATTAGTTTTTGTTTTAATCTTGGACATCCTGCTGCGTTTTCAACAATCTTCGTAATGATTTTCTGTCGAAATTTGGTAACTAAAAAAAAAAAACACCTACACACACAAATTGAAATTGGTATTGCATACAACAAATCTGATTAAGACTATACAGGGTATTTGAAAATCAACAACTTCCACACTACTCAAAAAACTTTCTTAGCAAGTGTCGAAACAATTTGAACAGTTGCTCGACTTTTTGTCAAGTTCTTTTTGATGTGGTTACATATAATAAATTAATGTGTATATGCAGAATGAGGGAGATTAATTTAATTACATGTCGTAAATCAACCGTTCAGTGGTGTCAAATCAAATGGAAATTATTGAATTCGGAAAATTCATTTAACTTAATTTAAATCACAGCTAATTAACTCATGCGTAAAGTGAAGCGAGTCAAATTATAAGGATGTCTTTCAAGAAAATTTAAAGATGAATTTTCCATATTATGTGAAAGAATCCTTATATATTATTAAACATTATCAGCATTATTTCTATCTTGTTGTTATCGATTTTAAACAATTTGTGAACTTGCTCAATTAAATCTATATGCCTAATGCATTTGAGTGTTCATTTGGAACAATTTTAGTTAGGGCTCATTGCAAATTTCAATACGTCTTAATTAACTTAAACTTGTGCTATCCACCTGGAAGCTTACAACTTTTAATTGGCTTTGATGTAGCAAAGTTTGGGCTAAATTAAAAGTTTGCTAATTTAATGTAATTTGGGGTCGATTCCAGATAGTGGTCTAACATTTGAAAAGAGAGCTAATGTGGCGTCACTTGTGACAAAACAAATTGGATTCAATACCAAACAAACCGCAAAAAACGTATTTTCCGGTTTCTTTCCTGTCGCAAAATCGTCAAACAAGCCGCAACCGCAAATGAAGAAAAACCGCAAATCAAAATTGATATCAATCGTTCGCTCGTGAAAAGTCGAGAAGCAGAAGAAGAAGAACTAAGAGCTGTAACCGATGACCCCAAAATATACGTGAAATGTTTATTTTTGTGGTTAACCAAAAAAACAATCACAACGACAAATATCTAAGAATTATTAAGTCCAAAAATGAAATTAGTTTAATGTATTATTCTTCGCGTTTGTCGTTTTTACAGACACGTGAGCAAACAAATGGCGGCCAAATAAGAGAAAACCAAACCGGACACAGAGCATTAGTCAGTGCAAACAACAAAAGGGAGCCCCCAACCAAGGAACGCAAAAGAGCATTCTCCACTCCAGCCTAGAAAGAACAACAGCAGTCATGGACAACAACGATGAGCTGGTGGACAACGACACCAGCTACACATGGAGCAACTGGAGCTCTTACGCCCCAACCCTGCTCTATAGCGCAATGAATAGCGTCTTAGATGTGGCTAATCAAACTCCATTTGCCGATTTCAGTCCAGACATTAAGCAGCCCGGTCTGGCCTACAATCTGAGCAGAGTGTAAGTATTACGCGCACATAGAAATCGAGTCCCTTCCAGTCCAATCCAGTCGAAATCTCTAATTATGATGCCAAATTGAATTAATGCACAACACACGCAGCGATTAGGACAAGCAACGAACAGTGGGTCGCACAGTGGGACAAATAATCAAAAACTTATGTGCGATTTTAAAAAAAATCAAAAACTTGGCTTAAATAGTTTGCATTTATGGCAGCTCTTATTTTAAGTTTCAAATAAAGTTGATAATCGTTCAAGTTTTTATTGAATTGTTTACTTTGACTTTAACGCAGTGAGATATTATTTTAGCTTGCTTTCCCGTACATTCAATGCACTGTACAACGCTTTGTTAAGGCCAACAGAGCGGACTTTGTTCGACCGGGCTCATGATTAAATCTGATGAACTCGCTCCACTTTGTCCCAACGCCTTTCGCTTTGTGTACTAACCATGCATATCTAATGACGCATCGTTGCGGCATCCATTCAGTTCCCTCATTCACTAACCTACTCACTCAGTCAGTCAGTCATTTGCTCAGTCACTGCAAGTCGCCATTCAATCAGTCAAGCACTTCCGTTATCTCCACCCAGCCATTGCTTTTTATTTCCGTTTCAAATACATTACATTGATGGCCCACGCGGAATACAAATACAAATATATACAAACCATATTTCACATCATTCCCTCTTTCCATATGTCTGTGTGTGTGTGTGTGTGTGTGTGTGTGTGTGTGTATGTGTGTGTTGCTTGCGACTTTTTCATGTTGTCTTCGGCTGTGCACTTGAATGTTTTCTTTTGAGTGGAAAGGGCATATTTCTTTTTAGAAAATCAAGTTGTTTTTATTTTAATTCCTTTTTTATTAGAAAAGGATTTAAACATATTCGTCCGTTGGTTTCTTTTTTTTGAATATTCATCTAAGCATGGCAGCAACTCCTATTGATATTATCAGTGAATTGGTTTGGTCCAATGTGAATAAAAGTCTTTAAGTTCAGTTCGAGAGTCTGATTTTCCATATCCATTAAAAAAGGTTTAAAAAAGGTTATATATATATTTAAATATATTATATGTTTTTTAATATAGTACAATTTATGGCGAAAACAATTTTTATTGTAGTTTTTAACACTTTCAGGGAATGCGATAATCGTTCTCCCTCCAACACACACACACACTCAAACTCACACTCATACACACACATATGCAAATACACTCAAATTGACAGTTTTATGCTGACGTTTGACACTCTGCAAAAATACCTTCTTGGCAGCTTTTACTGTAGTCACCGAAACCGCCTTCGATCTGCTCGCAGTTGCAAATTCTCATCTAGGTTAAGGAGGACTTTTTTAAGTATCTTTTGATGTAGCTCTATCTTTTGCTCTTGTGGTTTTCAATGTTTTCATTGTTTACGACTGTTTATTTGTTTGCCTTGCCTTCAAAACAAAACAAAAAAAAAAAAATAAAAATCAAAACTGCAGAAAATCCTCATAAAAAATAACAAAAGATTTAGCATGTAGAAATTTATTATTTTTTTTATTTTTATTTCCTGTGTGTCTATAAAATTGGCTAAAATTGCTACCCTTGGGTTATGTGGAACCGGCAAAGGGAGACAGTTTAAATTGTGCAAATTGGGCATTTTCGAGAGTCGTAAGTCCCACATATAAAAACGTCAATCTGACCAACTAAATAAGTAGGCAGGAATCGCCTTAATTTTGAAATAGTTTTGAGTCCTTTTCTATAAAAAATGCAAATGTTTACATTTTATTGATGTATATTAGAATAGTATTTGTGTGCAGGGTAGCTGTTAGTCCAGCACTCTCGAATGGAGACTGCTTAGTTGACATTTTGCTGTATCTCCGGGCGGTGTTCGAAATGCTTTTCTTTTGAATGTTTTCTTATTTATTTGTATTAATTTTTATTTTTTTGTGCGTTGCTTCGAAACTTACCGCCCATAAAAAAATCAATAATCCTCTTTGCAGCAGGCCCATAAACAAAGGCGCCTTATGCAAATGCCATACAGGGTTAGTTGCTAGGCAGCCATTTCTGCGAAAGCGAAGATAATATATAATTTTAATTGCTCTTAAGAACTGACAACCGTTAATGGCGAACAGCAGCTGCTGAGAACCACTAACTAGGCGTGGCCACGCCCACGCTGCTTCATGTGTCAGCATTTAGCGCCCAGTGCCCATATTAAATTACTTTTGTCCGGACTCTTTACGAGTCGGGGATAACATGAGTCCCGATTTACGGCCAAATTAAGGGCCAACACACACACGCGTGGACGGACGGACGGATGGCGACCCTGCAATAGCCTGCAAAGCCTCTTTAAACAAAACCACTAAATCTATGACAGGCTTTTGTACCATGTGTGTGTGTGTGTGTGTGTGTGTGTGTGTGTGTGTCGATGCGCGTGTTTGTGTGAAATGCCTATTTAAACACTTCTACACACACACGCAGTACTGAATAAACAATCAGAGAGACAAAATATTAAAAAAAAATGACCGTGAGTGGGACTCGTAACACAGTCTGAACCTTAGCTTTTATAAAAGAGGAAAGGCCAGTGCGTTCTAGTTGGCAGTACGCAACTAGGCGATACCCTCATATCCATTTTTGTGAATTGTATTTATATTTGACCAAATCTTTGGTTCTTATAAATGAACATGCTTACTTTGCTAAATCTTAACTACATTTCTTCAAAATTAAAATACAACTTCATACCCACTTGAAATGAGTGCGAGGTATACAAAGTAACAAGGATTTGTTAACGCACGCACAATTACATTCACCCAATATTCTCCAAACGCACAGCCAACACACACCCAAACACAAACATACACACACACACACACATACATATATTCAAAGTGATGACAGACGAAAAACATTCACAGACAATAAAGGGCCAAGGGGAGACAGCCACTTGGCACTCGTTGGGCTTAACACACATAATCTTCATGTCACTAATTCACCATTGTTTCAACACAACTCTCTTCCCGCAGCTTAACCACCGGCATCACGGGCCTGCCTGCTGCAGAGGTAGGCGGGATCAATGCTCACGACGAAGATGACTCGTTTGCCTTCGTTGTGCCCTGGTGGCGTCAGGTGCTCTGGAGCATTCTGTTTGGTGGTATGGTGATTGTGGCAACTGGCGGCAATCTAATTGTCGTCTGGATTGTGTTGACTACCAAGCGAATGCGCACCGTCACTAACTATTTTATAGGTGAGTACAGGCAGTAAGGTCCTGAGCACACTGCGTATGAGCTATGTCAGAAGTCGCGCATACGCCACGCTGACCTTTAAAAAATACATTCGTACCTTATGCAGTAATCACTGCTCTTAATTAAAACCAAAAATGCGCAGCACGTGCCACTGCACAACGAATTAAATTGTTTTCTCTACAAAGTGGATTTCGGCTTTCAGAACGCCACTTTGCAGGGCCTCAAGGATACTTTCGCAATATTCCATTTATTATTATTTGATTTGAAGTGTTTTCCACTCTCAACTGTGCAATTTTCTGTTCTGTGCAATGCAAACATTTTTAATACAGCTTCAAGTTGTAAAATTATAAAATTCGAGCAAAAAGAGAAATCGTAATTTGAACGCCTTTTATCGATTCACATAAAACTATTTCCTATGACTGACTGAAGGATGTTTAACGCTACAAGTTTTCGTAATATAAGTGAAAATTAAGTTGGATTTTTTAAACATATGTTTGTGTTTTTCTTTTTTTGCTTTAAACTCATTTTCCATTAATAAATTAAATTATTAAATTAATATGTAAATCAAATAATATATATATATATATTGTTCCTTCCCTAAATGTAGAACTAGATCAAGTTGCCACTTTATGTAACAGAAAACCAGTTTAAATAAAGTATACAACATTTTTACGAAAAAAAAATAAAATGTTATTTTGGTTAACTTAAAAATATAATAACATAATTTAAAAGTGTATTGCATAAATTTGTAGATATATTTAAAGAAATAACTAGAACGAACTAAGTTAAATTTTATTTGAATATAAGTCATATTAATAGAGGTAATGGAAAGGGTGCCATTGCATATTTCTTTCTTTCCCTGTCTCTCTTTTTCTCTCTCTCTCTCTCTCTCTCTCTCTCTCTCTCTCTCTCTCTCTGTTTATTTCTTACTGTCTCTCTGTCCATTTATAATGACATTACTGACATTGCTCTTTCATTTTGAGTGGCCTTAAATGAAAGACGGCTGACTTCGTTGGCTTTATAAGGCTTGCACTGCCGAGTCATTTATATTACACTCATATGTCTGCATACTCCTCAGTATATACATTTGTATATTTACATGTATAAATGTCTGTGCATCCGGCTGACATTGCCGAAACCATTAAAAACAAAGCGCATAAAAATGCACTCCCTAACAATATGCAGCAAACATCAACAACTAACCCGGCCCAGATGCTGACTGTCTTCCGACAATTGACACACACACAACAACACACACAAAAAAAAACACAACAACACACACATTGCACATTCGAAAGCCCGCAGGCCTTATGCATGCGCAAGTTGACAGAAAAAGAAAATAAAAAGTTATATTCAGCTATCGAATAATGAATACCCTTACAGACATCATAATTTAATGTTATACATCACAATCAATATATGAAAATTCTTGCATTTAATTTATATATATTCTGTCTTGTTAAATAAGTTCAAAATGCGTCCACTTTTGGACAAGACCAGCCACTTTCAAAGAGTATATATAAGGACAAAATAGTTGCACTGCCAGGCATAATAGCCCCTCCTCCATCCCCCCACCCGCTTGCTGTTCTATGACCTAGCTAGCGAGTTGACTTGCTCACAAAATGTTTTCAGAGCGGATGCTTTCGCTGGCATCGTGTGGCTCAAAGCTGATGTCCGCCGGGCAGCTGTTATCTCTGTGAACTTATTATTATTATTATTATGTAAACGAACCGCCTCGGGAGCCTCGGAAAACGGCTTTGGAAGCCATTACAAAATTTGCATTTTTAAATACGCATTGGCAATTATTATTAGTTTACCAAGTTTACCGGAACTCCGAAGCACGTAAAGTTTGAATAGCTCCTTTGGATGCCCAAGCTGATAATAGGCCAAGCTTATGATCGATGCGAATTTGCATTATTTGTGTCTGTGCTGATGCCTATTGTTATTATGTATTTATTAACTAAAACGACACCGAATCGATAACTACGTGGCTGACAGGCTTCAGCCCCAAGCCTCTGGGCTTCGACGCCAGCTCCAGGCTCTAGACCAAGGGCAGTTCAGCAGGTCGTTTGCCAATTTCGACACGTTCGTAGGCATTGAAAACGCCTGTCCAAGTAGAAACATTTGCTACACCCTGTACTCTTTGAAAATGGAATAAAGGGCAATCTCGGCTTTTGTTTACTTATGTAGCAGACAGAGAGAAGAACCAGACAAACAAGCCTTAGATTAATTAGAATTCAGTTCATATTTGTTAGATATATTCAGAAAGGAAAAACAATAAACATTTTTAAACTATCAATTTATTAAATCGATAATTATCAATTTTCGCAAATATACAAATAAAGTACATAAGGTATACAGGATATTTCTTTTTCGGGTACGCTTGCACTGAAGCACCTCTACTTGTTTTATTGTTATTGTTGCTGTTGTTGTTGCTGCTGCTGTTGCTGTTGTCACTGCGGGTGTTGCTGGGAGTGCTGCTTTTTATGCTTATTTCGGTACTGCTTATCTACATAGATAATGAAATGTAAACAATGGCAACAGACATGCCATAATAATTTTGTCTTTTTGTTTAGCTTTTCGGGGGTGTTGCTGCTGTTGGCTGCGTTGGCGTTGTTCTTAGTGATTCATTGGCATGTAAATCGTTACACATTGCACAAACCAAAAACCATAACAAATGTGCCAAGTAATAAATGATGGTCGCAATACACAGACAAACAGGCAAACAGACAGACAGACAGACCGACCGACAAATGGCCCATTTCATTTGCAGCCGCCATTTAATTATGCCCAGCTTTGTGGCACCTCCTTCATAAAATCGACTGCTGTTTTCAACTAATTATAAATTTACAACGCACAAACAAACAGCAATAGGTTACCGAGTATTCGTTATGTACATATGGCCAAAAACGGACAGTTGCCTTTTTTTACAGCTCAATACACTGCAGAAGGGTGTCCACAACTCTGTCGCGAAATATGAAACTTCCACAGGAATAAAAATTTAAGCCACAGATAAATGCTTCGTATAAACATATATACAAAGTATATTCAGTCGAAATCGGACGACTATATCATATAGCTGTCATAGGAGCGATTTGTTGGCTTATGTGTTATTTGACATTTAAGCATCGGATTAGAATATCATCGAAGTGTTTATATATTGACCAATAAAATGATCGAGTCATAAATTATATATAATATCAACAATACATCGTTTTTCGGTTTTAATGTAACTGTTTTTCCTCCTTTAAAATAGACAAAATTTTAAAAACCATACCATAGCCGATTTTCCATATGCCGGCAAGAGTATTTTTTATCTACGGCAGCCCGAAACAACGTTTTTCACTTTGGTTTAAGATTTTGTTTATTTTTTTGTTTATTTTTAAATTTGCCTTTGGCATTGTTATTTGTTAGCTTTGTCACGTGATTTGCTTGCCTCGGCCACACTTTCACTGATAAACGCACTTTTGTGTATTCTGTGTGTTTGCCTTTAATTCCAGTGAATCTTTCTATAGCCGATGCGATGGTCTCCAGTCTGAATGTAACCTTCAACTATCATTATATGCTCGACGGCGATTGGATTTTCGGCGAGGTCTACTGCAAGGTATCGCAGTGTATTGCAATGCTGAGTATCTGTGCCTCGGTGTTCACTCTAATGGCCATATCAATCGACAGGTAAGCCCTATACTACATTAAGATGTACATACACACACACACACACACACAGACACGATGACATATGAAAATGTGTGGTACTTACGTACTCAACAAATTGCAGATGTGCGTGGCTCGTTTGCCAAGTTTTTGGGCATTATGATTTGGGTGCACTACCCTTATCAATCTTGACTTTGGGTACCCTTAACAAATAAAGAAAATAGCAAAAAATATACTCAATTTAATAACATGTTGTATGTTGTGTCTGCGCTCGCATGTCTCGTGTGTCTTGTCTCATGATATGTTAAGCTTAAGGGCAGCTTGCTGCATTTGGGATATTGTAGGTCAAATCGGAGCTCATTCATTCGGGCCGTTTAAAGCCAATGCCAATAGGGATTACCCATAATAAGCAATCGAAACTTCAGAAACGATGTGCAGTTCATCAATTTTGACAAGCCGCTGTCATCCATTGCCCTAATCAAAATCCCATCAATTGCTCGAAATAACTATGCAGAAAATTTAACCAATGAGCTTTGCTCGACTGCAAAGGAAACTGTAATCAGAATTGAAGTAAGACAGGCGGTTAAAACATAAATTGCGTACATACGGACAGACAGAAAAAAAACCATAATATATTGTTTTAACTTTGAGAACGAGTACGAAATCAAAATTTTATTTAACTGAATAACTAAAATTTACAGAATTCATTTAATTTTTATTTTTTATAATTTTGAAAATTTGTCTCTTCGATTACGAGCGTATTTTTATTATTTGTTTATTTCAATAATTTAAGCGTCGCCTATTTCCATTCCACTAAATTCCACACTGAAAAATAAACACAAATGTTTATAGCCCAATAAAAACATATATTATGATTAAAGTTTTATGGATATGTCAATAGGAGGACATGATAACATGCTCACATGCTATGTCCATTAATGTTGAGTGTGTTCACAAACACAAAATATAATCAGCTTATAGTGCGCTTTGGGTAACTTTGATTGCATTAACGAATTAAGTGTCCTTTGCATTTTGCAGGTACGTGGCAATTATGAAACCGCTGCAGCCGCGGATGAGCAAGCGCCGCAATTTGGCCATCGCTGCGGTCATCTGGCTCTCCTCCACGCTCATCTCCTGCCCCTTGCTGCTGTTCCATAAAACGGAGGAGGTATGCTATATCCTATTTCGACCGTTTTGAAAGTAAATAAATACAGCACTTTATTTGAATACTGAAAGGTGCCGGTGCCCATGGAAAATAGAACACGCATCGTCTGCTTTCCCGAGTGGCCCGATGGACCAATGAATCACTCAGAGCAGGAGCGCATGTGAGTGTTATCCCAGCATGAAAGTCGATCTATGTGTTTTTGTGTGCATTCAAAGGGCAGAAGTAGAGCTAACCGAGCGCATTTTATTAGCGTGGGGCTATAAACCAGGAAATCAGACAAACTCTGGGATGCGCATGCAGGGATAATCTGCGCTGGCAATCTGGATGGAGCTATTAGATTATCATGGAGACAATACACAGCTTTGCACTGCTTTGAATGCATCAGATGTCATAAAAGCGCACAAACAACTTAGCACATAATGTAACCAGTGAGAGGCGCGAGTACTTTACTAACAGATACCTCGTAAACAGATTCGAGCTGCCGTTAAATTTTTGAAATATTTTTTTATATCAATTTGAAAGGAGAAAGAGGCGCAAAAAGTAAACACTGATCTGTCTACCCTCTACCTTTATATACCTTTCAAATTAAACATGTCGACATAGCTACCAAAAATCGATATTTATCGGATTTAGAAAAGCACACATTAATTTATAGGAACCGCAACATATACTTTTTGGGACCGAAGGTGGCTTCTTCTTCGTGTGACATACAAACCCTATTTTGATGAAAATGGGGTTCAGTGGGTGCTGGCTATAGTTACATCAGAACATCAGTCACCGTCCAAGTGCTGTCGTCTCAATAAAAATGCGGCTCTTTATAGCCGCTTGATATGACAAATTTGAAAGCAAATGTGGGCAATCAAACAGTAACTGCCCGACTCAATGCTCGCTGGCATGCGAGACCATTAAATTTGGATCGCAGCTGCTGATAGTGTAATAAAAATTGTGAACATTGTGTACACACACACACACACACAACACACACACATTCACATGGAAGGGAGCGATAACGGTGCGAACTTGATGCCATTTGGTTGTGCGCCACAACGGCCAAATGGTCGCTAAAGTATTAGTTTTATCTATTAACTCATCTAACTATTTATCTTTTTCTTTTGTCCCAACATCCATCTAGCTACAACATACTCCTACTTATACTCACCTACTTTCTTCCCATTATCTCGATGACGGTCACCTATTCGCGCGTGGGCATTGAACTATGGGGCTCGAAGACTATTGGCGAGTATACGCCCCGACAAGTGGAGAACGTGAGGAGCAAGCGAAGGGTAAGCAAGGACAACGATTGACACACACAAGCACCCACCCACAGCCAGCCACCCACCTACTCAGTAATCCGCCCAGCAATAACGTGCATAAGTATTCATTTGAATTGTGCGCCCCAAACTGTAAACTCATCAATGATGTAATCATCATCAACATTCCCATTATCTGTTTATTGTTGAACATTTTAAAATATTAAATATTAAATTTTTATGTCATTTGTAAATTTTGAATTCTAATTTTCCGCTTAGGTGGTCAAGATGATGATTGTTGTTGTTCTAATATTTGGTGTTTGCTGGCTGCCCTATCACATCTACTTCATTCTAACGGCCTGCTATCCGGCTATAACCGAGGAACCGTTCATTCAGGAGCTGTACTTGGGTATCTATTGGCTGGCCATGAGCAATTCCATGTACAATCCGATTATATACTGCTGGATGAATTCCCGGTGAGAACTCCAATAAATCCTTACACGCCCTGCAAAATACACGAGCTATCCTATTTGTGGTTGAGTTTGCATCAAGGGCGCCAAATGCAACCTCGTTACCGGTGATGCACTAGGTGATTGCTCCTGGAACAGCACTTAGTCAGTTGCTTTTGCTTTTTATCCGGAAATTAAGCCGTCCATCATTATAATAATAATTATTATTATTAAACATGATTGACATCAACTTCCTTTGAATCACAAAATCGTTGTTGTAAATGCGAGGGCGGTTTGGCATTTAGCAAATATTTATTATCTTTATATACTAGTCTTGATGGGCAAGTTAAAAATCAAATTATATTCTTACCAACTATGTTAACCTGTTTTGAACCATGCATTTGTAAGCATATAAAATACCTATATTTTTTTTAAAAGAGCGTAAAAACGTACAACAACAGCTTAAAGTAATTTAATTTATATAGTAATTATCGATTTTTTTTAAATTTGTGCTGACGGAAGCGGGCGGGACCAACATTATTTGGCTCGAACTTTAGAGGAGGTCATTTGAAAACTATCTGTGAGCTTCATTAGGCGGTTTCTTTAGGTTTATCGCGAGTACAGTTTTGTGATAAAGTGTTATATATTGAACCATCCTCGCTTAACCGCTTAATGTTCATGATACCTCGCATACTTATAGACATGCAGCAATACACAAACAGACAGGCAGATATATATGTACGTTCATATACTCGAATATATATATATATATAGACATACATATATATGTGGAGCCAACTTTGTTTGTTACTTTTGCACAAATTGACTGTTGATGTTGTCGCGTCCGTGCGCCACATCCGTTAAGGGGAAGCGTAACTGATTGCAATTAATTTCGCCCAGTCAACATGCCAATGACTGTTTCCAACCATGTCCATGTTGCCATCGGTATGGGTCTCCTGCCGCTCTGCATACAGCTTTGATGCCAACAATCCAACACGTGCAACTACACCCAGCTACACACGGCAAAAGCTTTCGTCAGAGCCAGCGATGACGCCCTTATGTAAATGATGAAGGCTGTGAAGGTGTTTTTATTATTGCAGGTGCCGTTAACTGCTTGTCGATGTGTGTGTGTGTGTGCGCCGATCTATACGTATAAGAAAGAAGACCCGTACAAACAGAAATACTGAAACATAAATCAAACGGGTTGACATTACTCAAGGGTTGCTTACCACTCGGCTTGCCAAATCCTCCAAGATTCCCGCTGGCAGTTGGCAATGGGAGTGTGGAGCAAGGGGAAATTTATATTTTTCGATTTTTGGCAAATAATATTGTTAGACATACTAGAAACTAAAATCAAGCTGATACCGGATCAACTTTATGGTCATCACAAACCTTGGCACCTTATCCACTTTCACTAAAATTTATGGTAACGATAGGATTGGAGAATAAAGGAAAAATTTATTAATTTAACGAACAATGCAACAGAATATATATTGCAACAGTTGCAGCTGCAGCTGCCACAGATTCAGTAGAAATTCGTTCGAGTTTTGTTTAACAACTGCAACTGCCGTCAGTCCACAAATATTTCGATGTCAGCTGGCTCATCAAACAAGCCCACTTGTTGGTCTTTGAGTGCTTTAGTTCGTAGTTCATATGGCACACATATAAGCCATCGTATTGATATTTGATTTCTGTTTGCGATGTCAAAGCATGTTCATTGTTATATATAGTCTATCCCCTCTATTTATGAACACAATTCGACAAAACCGATATACCTCACTCAGTTTTAAAGCTAGATAATTGAATTGCTGAGGTATTCTTTAAAGACCACGCAATTCATCTTTGGATTTTAAAATCGCAAGAGTTCATATCTGCCACAATTTGACAGCTAGTGTTATCAAATACGGCATGCCTTTGCCACGCACACTCCCGTCCACCCACAATTTGCACAGTCAGTTGAACCTGACTGCCACGCTCTTACCTGTTTTTGTCTTTTTGTTGTTGTGATTGCAGCTTCCGCTACGGCTTCAAAATGGTCTTTCGCTGGTGTCCCTTTGTGCACGTCGAGTCGCTCAACCGGCGGGAGAATCTCACCTCGCGGTACAGCTGTTCCGGCTCGCCGGATCACAATCGGATCAAACGGAATGGTATGCGTGGTATGCGTGGCTCTCTATCTAATTCTCTTTAAATTCTCTTTATAACGTCTTACAGACACACAGAAATCCATGCTCTATTGCTGTCCTAGCTCGCCAAAGTCGCAGCGAGCTTCGCACAGTGGTAAGGATTATTGGAATTGCATTGCCTGGCAACGGCTATTAATTAATTTATTTCGGGTACCGCCTCCCTCCCCTCTCCTTCTCTCTCATTGTTGCTTATACAGCTGTGCTGCGCAATTCAATGCCGCGGACATGTGAGAAGAAGAACGAGGGACAACAACGTCACTCGATGCCGTCACAGCAGCTGAGCAGCCGGAACAGCGGACCGGGCACTTACAGATCGCCGTATAAGCAGGAAATGCAGCAGCGCTGGACCAGCGACAAGTCGAGCAGTTCCCTCAACACATCAGCAACGGAGAGTCGCACCACGCAGCTGCTGTCCTGACAACCTGAGGAGAGCATGGAGCTGCAGATGTCGATCGTCCGCACGCGCATCAACAACAGCGGCGCGGCAACACCAGCAGCAACTGCAGCCGACGACAGAACTTGGCTGTAGGCTAAACCTTTAACCGTTAAGTCTCGAATTTATCCATAATAAAATGTACTCTATGATTGAGCAATGTTTCCGTTATACGCATAAAAAAAGATACCCAGGCTTTATTAAATGCAAATAATCACTGAGTGTTGAATACAATTAAATAAGTCCAAGTACAATTTTGATGATCTATGTGTGCAAACGATAAATGTATCTAAGTAAATGTTTATGTATATATATATATATATATATGTGTGTATATGTGTGTGTATTTATTCGCACTCACAAGTCAACTATGTATAATCAATTTCCAGTTCAAGCAAATGAAGACTTTTTACTATTGTGTCCCATGATCCTTGTATATAAGTTGAAATATGTTTATGTGTATGAATTGAAAATACAAAATCTTATTTCTATTTAGCTTGAAAGATTTTTATTTAAATAAATCTATATATATAAATGTATATGTATATTTCTGAGTGTACATATTTAAGTACGTCTGCGAATTGTCTGTGAATTGTGAATAAAGCATCTTACTCAAAAACCTAAAACGATTTTTTGCATTATGCTATATATAAAAATAGCTCGCCAACAACAAAAAGGTGTGCTCTAGTCAAGAGTGCACGACTAGGAAATACCCCGTAGCAAACGCTGCAATTTATAATTACTTGGATGCTCACGGCAATATAATGGTGAATTATCACTGCAAAAATCTAACATGCATCTGGACTACAAATTATATATTTTTTATATTTAATTTACTATTAAATTTTAACATATAACTTTTATGTAAAATTAATAAAGTCTGACGCATGAACATTTTCTGAAATATGTTTAAATTAGTAAAAAGATGACAAATGGAAACATTTTAAGGAAAAAGTCATAAACAGAAGAGTTTTGACTAAGCTATACTAAAGATAACAGGGTATCAATTAAAATCGGATAGAAAATCCAGCATCAGAAGAAACAGATTGATGAAATCGCTACCCATCACTCAGGGGCTTGGCGTGTGGCGTCTCTATGACGTCGTTGGGATAACTAACAGCGCCTTGGAGCAAGTTGATATGCCGAAATATGGCAAAGATTGTATGTAAATATAAATAATTCGGCTGCCTAGCGGCAGCTGTGTGGCACAAACACATCGGCGATGTTGCATGAAAATCACAGTCTAAAAGCACATTTTTATCCTGTATTCATGTATGCACACACTTACACCTAAGAGCCGTACAGTGTTGTTGTTGCTGTATCAATTTTTTATAAGTAACCATTTTTGAGAAAATTGCATTTTCGTTTATTTGCTTTATGTGTGTGTGAGTGTGTGCGTGCGTGTGTGGGTGTGCCAAAGTAATTGAGTATCTGTTCGAGCTCGAGTTTGGAGAAATCTCGCGTTGGGGCCCCTTTAAACCGCTTGAGGGCTGCGCTACTAATATTTGCATAGATGTGCAAAATATATCCACAAACACTGCGATGCTTTTTATGAAATTGTACTCTGCCAAAATAAGTATGTTTATATAAGCTAGAGATGCGCAGCACAATGCTAACAACAATTCGGAAACTTGCTTCCAACACGCACGATGAAAATGATACTATCCATTATAATAAGTTATTTAGCCCTCTCTTAAAAGTAAATATTGTATTTAATATTTCCCCAAAATAAAATTTTATAATTATTTACTTTTTACATTTTAATAATTAATTCCATTCCATACGCATATCTACTATGCCTAATTTCAGACACGTCGTGTTAGCTAGTGAAGGTTCGTGTCACAAAAAAAGGACTCACGCCCAGTTCTATTCTAAACCATATACATACCTACCATATACATATGCACATACACATACATGCACATATGCATAAGCATATATTATACATTCGGAAAAGCAAATATAAGCACAAATCGCGCACTTTTAATGGTAAACAGTAGGGTATTTTTCATTTCCCTACGCTTCCACAATTGATCAACGAGAGTCCACTCTACTTAAAAGTGCCAGCATGCCAGCTGCCATAACGGTTCATCTATAATGAATTGACAGCTGTGGGTTAATTATGTTTATGCAACTTATTCACTTTGAAGCACTCTAAGTGCGTTATAAATTCTGATATTCTCATCAAAGTACTTCTCATTTGCAGTTTGCAGTTGCATAAGGTAGCCCACAAATCGATTATATGTATGTATATATCGTATACGAGAGCGTAATTTGCCATCTAATTATATGCTGCTTATAAACTTGATTACAAAGTCAAGGCGGGCCAGAAAACAGAGCGATATGTGCAGAAAACATGTTTTATAAATGATGCATTGGAAATATCTGGTTTTTATTACATATAAACAACAATCTGAGTGGTTTTCCTATTAAAACCGAACTAATGAATTACAAAAAAGTATCAGACCGTCATTAGTAGTGTATCTTGATAGATGACTATAAAGCTCATTGTGGTAGTTTTGAAATAAAGCTGCATGGGTTCGTAATGTTCATTTGCCCACTGAATCATTGTAGTGCAGTCCCCGTAGGTAAAAGTTGTTTTCCATCTCCCACTCTCACCAACACCGTAGCACTCAACACTTCTTTGAAAAATACAGCGGCAAAGGCAACCGTCTGCTGCTGACACAATTCGTTGCCTACTATTGAGCGCAGCGAAAATATTCCACACACACACACGCACATACACATAAGTGAATGCATGTGGCGTGGACTGGAAAACAAAGGCAAAACTTTGGTACGAAAAGCAAAAGAAGTCGTAAAGTGCACACCACCTTAAAGCAATTGATGGCTACGTTATCGTCCACCACATCTAATGTTCCTATAATGATAATGATCATGAGACCTCAACTGTGTGCTTATCAAACACATTAAATATGTATCTGTTACGGTTTTAAATAACAATATTATTTCCCCACACACAATTTTTGTTTTTATAAAGATGTGTTTCTCTGGTTTCGGCTTGGTATAATTGAATCCTTTGGTTATGCAGCCGCGCGGAGTTGCGCGAAGCGAAGCCATCAACCCGACCACCAAGCAAATTATATTTTAACCGAAGAAATGCGAAGCAATTTGCTGCGGTGGGTGGCGCTTGTGGGAGTCAAGTAAATTTTACACGTCTGGCCCTTGTTGTTGCTGCTGTTGTTTGGGTTGTTGTTTTCGCTGTTGCTTGTTTGGCTCCACTTGCGATGCAGCAACTTAAATTATTGGCGGCCTTCTCACCCCGCACTTGTATCCTGGGCGATATCTGCGTCCTGTGCCCACTGATTGTAGGTATTTGTGCACTGGTCGGCACATAGTTTTATTGCTCGCTTGCTTGGAGCCGGTCTTAACTAAAATCAATTTCATTAAATTGAGTTTTTGCAGCATTGGCATGCACGTTCAATGTACCGCAATGAGGACTGCGTCCTTGGAACACGTGACCGGAAATTCCAAAAGGGCAGCGTCCATTTTATGATTTGTTGTTTCTTTAACTGGACTTAACAGATAAGTAGGTATAAACATATAAGGTTCTACAAAAAATTCAAGGTTCCAAACCGGACTTAATCTAAGGGTTTTTAATTAAGGGTTTCTAACTTGCGAACTGGTTTGTATTCACATTTCAATGCAGTTAAGTGCTGAAATTGGTATAATGATCATTTCAGAATAGTGCCGGCCAAGCGTAGCTGCATTGTCTAAAAGGCAAGAATTTTTCTATAAGGACTTGGTGGTTCCAACCCCCGAAGGGGACGGAGCAAATTATTATTTTTATACTCGTTCACGATTTACAACTAGTATGTTGGGTTTGTGCAATGTCCGTTATGCTGTCCGTCTGTCCGACTTAAAGAACGCAACTTTTCTTTGCGCTTTTGAATATACCGACTTGAAAATTTGATATGTACTTGTAGTCTACAAATCGCAAATTAACAAAAGCTTAATATGTTTGAAATATTTTTGAACAAATAGGTATCATATGTCAAACACCCAACAAATTGTCAAAACCGAACCGATTTTCGGGCTTGATGGCATTATGTTCATGATTTTTCATTAACATCGATTCTGCATGTAAAATTTATACATTTCTGTAAAAAAATTTTTTTTGACTTTTTTGGAAAAAGCATGCATAAATCTAACACAGTGTCAAATTAGTCAAATTACAAAAAATCAAAAATTTTCGAAATAACAATAACAATTAACGTGAGCGAGTATAAAGCAGCCGAAAAAAGTTGCAAAAAAAAGACAAGTTGTCAAGATTGTAACAAAAATAGGTTGCATATAATTTAGCATTTGTCTTTGTTTATTTTTGGTATAAAATGTACAGGGATCTAAAATACTCGCGGAATGGCTATTGGCAGAACGAAACACAGACGCACATAGAGTTATGGGATAAATGAATGCATATAGTTAACAATGCATTCCGTATTTACAGTAGGGCGATAGTTCACTGTGTTTGGCTGATGACCTTCAGATAGTGTATCAGATGCTCGCCAATGTTCGGCTTGATATAGAAGATGCACTGGGTCTGACGGCGCTGACGGTCATTCTGGTCCTGGTCGTGCAGCTGCAGCAGATCGCTCAGCGAATCATTGGTCAGCACGTGGGAGCGTGATTGGTTGAGGAAATTAATGATACGCTCATTGGTGTACTTTAACTGCTGCAGGGAGAAAAAACAAATTACAATATTTATAATATTGTCATAGAGTTTTAACCGTTGTTAATGCTTACGCCTTCCGTATCATCAGCCTTCTCGGGCTTCAGACTCAGGTACAGCTTCGAAGAGTCATCGCGATCCGCCAGTGCCTCAACCTTTAGCACCGGTGAAATAAACTTTACTCCATCGCAGTTAACTCCCATTATAACCAGCACTGTCGATGTAAGAAACAGCAGCGCCGGATGCATTTGGCCATTCACAACGAGCGTGATCTCCTGGAAGAACAGTATTTGATCCATGCTCAGCTGTTCGGGCAGGTAGCTCCAGATGCGATAGGAGCTGGCGTGCAACGCCACGTTGCGCGTCACGCTCGGCTCCACCTGCTGCGGCATCGCATTGAAGCCCACTGTGTGCAGCACGCCCTGCCCGGTGAGCGCCAGCATTTCGGCGGCGCCACTTATGGGCTTCGTCAGAGCACCAACAATGCCTTTGGTTAGACCGGTGAGCACGCCCACAGAGCTGCGCGCCTCCAACGTATGATGTGCCAGTCCACCAACAGCGCCTAGCAGGCTAATACCCAGACCGGTCAGGCCTTGAGTCAGGCCATCCGCAAAACCTTGGGGACGTGCACGTCGCCGCTCTTCTGTTAACTCAATGTGCTCGGAGTCTAGGGTGAGCCGGTCCAGATTGCGGGCTACAGAGCCGGCCAGCTTCGTCACAGAGTTGACCGTGCCGGCGGTGACATTACGCAGCAGTGAAGCCGATCCCTGAGTGACGCCCACTAAGAAGCCCCACGGACCACGAAACAGACCCTGCACGGGCATGGAAATGAAATCGCGCAGTCCCGTGGTGAAGGAACGCGCCAGTGCACTGGGACTCCCCAGTATCTCCAGAGACCCCACCACCCACCCAGCGCCGAAAATAGCACCGCTCAGATAATGTAGTCCCAGCGATTGTCCAAACCGCAGCGGCACCGTCAGAATCTGCTGCCGCTCGTAGCGGGAGAAGGACAACGGCGAGTGATCTAAGGCTATGTACAGCCGCGAGGAGGTGTGCACAGAGAGGAGCAGACAGAGCGGCTCCACAATGAAGCTGTTTAGCCGTAGAGGCTCCGCAATGTAAAGCGCCTGGGCGATCACTTGCTCTGGCAACAACGTCCAACCCGCTTCCAACTGCACGCGTTCACATTGCTCGCGCGGCATGTAGACACAGTTGGAGGGCGCGCACTCGACCAGCGTGTCCAGCAGTTGGTTGAGGTAGGCGTCCTCGATGTACACGCGCAACGGCTGCAGCTGACAGCGTACCGCCTGCAAGCTCAGCTCGTCCTGGTAGAAGACGAAGGTCAGCATCGCGATGGGTGCACCCTGCATCTGGAGCTTATAGATCTCATCCAGGTCGTATACGAGGGGTAGGAAGGGCTTGCGCTCGTATAATTTCTCCGCGCACAGCAGTACGGGGAAATCGTATTTGCCACTGGAGTACAGCTGGTTGTCCACCTGCAGATTGGGCAGCTGCACGTGCAGCATACGCCGATCATCAACATCATCGTAGGCCAACATAACATCGTCCGCGTACATATTGCACACCTCAGTCTTGAGAAAGTCCCGCTCCCGATCGTTCGTCTGCAAGCTGAATACAAAACTCTTGACGAAAAATCGAACCGAGATTTGCAAATTGGTTTCACACTCTTCGGCAAAGTGGATGCAATCCTCGGCTCTTTGCTGTGTGTCGAACTCCGTGACCTCCGTTGATGTCGATTGCACATGTAAGTCATCCGCGAATTGGGGATGCGTTGTATCCGGCTGCTTCAAACGTGATCGCAGATCCTTCACGGAAAACTCCAATTGCTGCGCAATATAGTATATGTTGAACAGTATTGCTCGATGTTTATCACAAATCACGACCTTGACGTCGCCATGGTTTGGCACATGTATGAACTTTTTCCACGATTTGTCCGTGCGTATGGGCTTAGACCAACTAATCTTTTGTTTTCCGCACGCAACCATATCTGCAAAAAAAAATAAGTGAGCCTAATGAATAAGTCCAAGCAAATTTCGTATCTTCATTGCACACGCACCGCTGTAAAGGCCCAGGGACAGGTTGCACATCGTGAAGTCGACGTCGGGAAAGTTGGCGTACATCTGCGGCGGTGTATAGTAGCATTTGCTATACGGCGCAATCAGCTGGTTCCACTCGAAGTGCTTGCCCGCAAATTCGGGCGTGGTGCAGGTAACATTGCTGTTCCCCGATGCACTGGTCTGGGCCATAATAAACTTGACATGTGTATTATTTCTTATTATAATGGCCGGCGCCGTATCCCGATACACATTCAGATAGTAGACACTGTCCTTCTCGATCAAGGTGGCCATCAGCGGTATGGAATCACTTCCATCTTGCAGATTAAAGCAGCGTCGCGCGAACGGCATTGTCAGTGGAATGGGAATGGAAACGTTCTGATTGCCCCCCACGGCAAAGCACACAAAGTAGACAAAGGCCGTGTCGGAGGTGTGATTCGTTTTGCGCGCGTTCAAATCGTGGAACAGTTCGACAGTGACACCCATGTACCTGGAAGTGGATAAAACCGTGGTAATTGAGTTACTGAAGTATCAAGTAAGAACGATGCGTTAATAAATTAATTTTTTTTAAAAAATATCTTGTTTTTTGGGGGCGGGTGAGGGCGTCCCGAAATTGCTCGGTTCGATTTATAGAGGACGTCTTCCGAATGCGTGTATCCGAAAAATGTTACAGGATGTATTCAGTATTCTGTCTGAAAAAAAATTAATTCATTAATGCACTTACGAATGTTGTTTTGACTTGACGGGCAAGAGGCTCCGAATGCTCTGAGCGAAGTCGAGGGAGTTCACCTCGGCACGGCAGGAAGTTTCCTTGTGATCCACGGTCAGCGGCAGGGCAGACAGCAGTACGTCTGTAAAGTTGGCTATAACAAATTTGGAGCGCAACTTAAAAATACGCCGTCCGTCGTCCAGCTTATATTCGAGCAGCAACCGAATTACATTCTCATTACGCAGCAGAACAATATCCACATAGGAGTTGGGGCGCAAGAGCACATGACGACCCACGCCCCTGGCCGTTGGTGCCTGATTTTCGACGCAAATGGGCATTGAGGGAATCCAGTTTAAGCCATGAGACACATCGACGGTGAAGTAACGACTTAACACAGGCAACATTTCCAAGGAGTTGGCGACAATCGGATAGCGAGCACCCTCCATGGGCAGGCAGATGCTTATTTCCAGACCTGTGTCATTAATAAACATCCCCCAGGCAGCAATCTCCAGGCCCTGGGTGCACGAAAATGCGCGTGTTGCGTGCGCACGGTACTCAACATCAAACTGGTGGAGCAACTTAAAATGTCGGCGCACGCGTTGTTCCTCTGCATCGTTCAAGGGCCATTTGGCTTTTAGGGACTTGTCTAGCTGGTGCAGCGTTCTATCAATGGTCCAAGCCGCGGGGTCGTAGTGGAAGAACTTGTGCCAATCCATGGACTTTAACATGAAAGTGTATTCGCTTTGGGAAGCGGATCCAAGAGCCGAGCTAAACATAGGCTGTTTCAATTATTGCGAACACTTCCTAATGAGGGTTAACTTACGGAAATTCAAATTTCACACAATGCTGGGTGGAATGTGTGGTAGGCGTACTTAGGGCATGGCGACCGCCTTCGCCGGCAATAATGAAGTGCTCCATGGTGCTGGTCTCCGTTGCATGCAGCTCGCAGTTGAGCAAATTGCAGATCTCAAACATGGGCCAAATACTAACGAGTATCCTTTGCGGATGAAAATCATCAGGGCTGTTAAGCACAACATCTTCGCGCAAAATGCGCACCCACAAACTGATGAACTGCTGCGGCTGCTGTGTCGGCACCTTAACCAACCATGGCAGGCTATTGTTGGTCTTCAGCGGTATGTCCCCGGTGCGTCCTTTACCGTTGGCCGCGTTTAGCTTAAGTCTGACAAATGTATTGAAAGCGATTACTGTTTAAAATTGACATTTTACTGTAAGTAACGAACCTCATATTGATTTCTGCGTTTCGCACCACGTCATGGTAAAAGGAAACGCGCCCTTGGGCGGCTAATAAAAGTCCTGTTGCATTTGAGGCATTTTCATCCTGCTGCTTGCCCTCAGTTCGAAATTCGACCATCAGCTCAAACGGCATCATGCTCAGCAACTCAATCTGGCCCTTGACCAGAATATACAACTGCGTGGCGGATAACTTGCCCAGCTTGATCGTAAGGCAACGATGGCCTATCCGCAAATGGCGCACCAGCTGCTCTTCTTCAAACTTTAGGACAATCGGAACCGATTCGCTGACCTCAACCTGATTTGTATCAATATTTTTTATGTAAAATGTCAGGGCCTGGCTTTGTAAGTAGCTGCAGAAGAAGAAGGGATGCAGCTGTTGCGGCGCAAGAGAGATGCGCTCATTCGTGCCAGTCTGGCCGAATGCGAAGGGCGTCTGCATGCGATTGACAACCACGCACTTTGGCATCAAGGTGTGGACCACATTGTCTTGCTGCAACAACTCCAGCCAATGCTGCTTGGAGCAGAGCAGCGTGTGGATCATGAAGGGTCCAAAATTGAAGCGCAGTTTGTCCAGCAAGAAGTTGGCGTGCAGCAGACGATCCTTGCTGTTGAATCTTAAGTAACTATTGAAATTTAGCGGCTCCATAATATCCAACATGTTCAGGCAGCCGTAATCGAGGCACTTGATGCGACCACAAAAGTTCGTCTCAACGCTGTAATTGTTTTGTGCATAGATCGCCGTATGCAGGCTCAGATCATTCATTTGCACGGTGAGGAAGGTCTGCGTTATCTCCGTGGTGCGACTCAGGTTGTACTTGTTGAGCGGCGGCGGCAGTATACTCGATACCTCTGGCTGATTCAAAAAGTTCAGCTCGATGTTCTGACAGCACAGTAGCAGCTGCACCTGTGGCACCAGCTCCGCCTGAAAGGTGGTGTCAATGCGCATACAGCCCACCAGTACTTTGGGATGCAATATGAAATCATTGTCAGTATTTCGTTTAAAATCCTGCACGATGTTACTGCTTTCTGTCTGTAAAGTGAGCATGGTTTTTAAATTGACAACTCGCACAGTGGTTAAACTCGTGGCTTACCGGTTGCACGTCCTCGTCCTCCTCCGGATCAAAGCAAGTGCCGTCCACAGAGATTAGTGACTGCATGATAACCACCCGCCAAATGGTAGCGCTTATAATGCGCTCCGGTGGTGTCAGCTGCTTGCTGGCAATTTCCGAGAGCTCAAAGTCGCAGTAATGCAAAAATGTTTCGTGCGTCTCGCTAAAGTATTCCATGCGACACTTGATATGGATGGGATTATCGACCTGCACAACAAAAACAAACAAGTAAAAACATTGCAGTCGGGTGTAGCCGACTGCACAATACTCGTTCACAGTGTAATAACAGGTTACAACATTTGAAAACGGTCTTACTAATTACTATTTTGGAGAACTTTAATCTTTGTAATTTATGAATATAAAGTTCATCGATTTGTTACGCTCCCAGCTTCAATAGAGATGAAAAAAATTGCGTTCATATAAACAGACAGACGGAAATTGAACACACCCCTATTTTCCGTTCGTGAACGAGTATTCAAATAAAAGACTAGGCTGTGAGAAATCATAGTCTTACGGGCATTGGCACAGGATAGATGTGTATTCTACTCATCTGGCGCGGTTGCGGATAGCGCCAACAAATTACGCCATAGTTCTTCTTAATGATCTGCACCTGGTAGGGCATGGGCAGCATGGTATCGGTGTTTAAATAAACGAATTGAAAAGCGCCAGCTCTGCGAAATAAACACAATGCCGAAATTAAACGTAATATTTTATAAGGAAAATGAACAGAAATTATATAAGCAACCTCAAATCATCCTGGTAGAATTCCGCCTTGGTTTTACGTGCCGCTTTGAGGCGCACTACCTCCCCCTGGGAAGGAATGTACTTTAGAAGGTTTTTCGGCAGACCGACCGGCGGTTGTTTCAACGGCAGACGTTTTTTAAGAAAGTGCTGCCACTTATTAGATATAAACGCCTTGATGTTTTCCATGCCTACCAGTGCCTTGCGCAGCTGCAAAATGTTCTCAATGCTCGCATCCATGTGAAGCACATTGAACTTGAGTGTGATGTTTGTGAGCAGCTGATCGCACCATGTCTCACTCAGCAGATCGGCCGAAACGCGCATTAGCAGCGGATGCAGCAGAATCCTATTGCCGGTTTGCACATAGACAGATCCCAGAGTAGACTTAACGGAGCCCTTCTGCGGCCGGGAAGTGAACTTGACGTGCGCACTAAAGTCGAGGCAAACGGCACTGCAGTTGTAGCTCTGGGCGTCATCGTAGAAGTTGACGGTGATGCGATCGCAGGCCAGGTGCAGGCGATCGGCATTAAAGCAATACTGCTTCAGCTGGAGCAGTGGCGTCGTGGGCACCACAGGCCGTTCGATTCGGTGGGCAAAATATGGCGTGTCGGCGACCAGGGAGTAAATGCGTATGATATCGTCAGATAGGAGCATAACGCTACTTTCGCACAGACAAACCACCATCGGTTTACGCAGCTCAACGTCCACCTCCACCTGGTTGCTTCGATCGCTGTGCGACCTCACTGTGAGCAGCGGCGGTGGAATACCCGAGCTACCCAGCGTGCCGGGCTGCGTGTCAAAGATGGGCACGCTAAATTTACCACTCAATGCCTCATCATAGCTGATGAAGTCGCGCTCCGCCTCCATATTTGCCAAATGAATATTAAAGTCGAAGAGGGAAGCCTGCATAATGGCAGCACGCGAACTTTGCGTGGACATGAAACTGGGCTGCGAAATGGTCACCAACAGGAGTGGTCTCAGCTGCACATTATCCTCTAGCTCCAGCACATCATACACCCTAAGTGCAAATATGCCCGCTACAAATGATACGCTGCGTCCATGGGTCAGCTTATGAGGAGCATTGCGTCCTGGTGTCTTCGTTTGCAAATCTGCTGGTGTACCTATCATATTCTTGGCTACGTTAATGCCAGAGTCGCTCTGACAGGAGCCTAACATGATATCGCTGGTGCTCTTGGTATCCACAAATTTATCTCGGCCATGCGCCTTCAGCCAACCAGTATGCAGCATGCTTTGATTTGTCTGGCTCCAGGCAGACTGTGTTTCCTTTATTTCCTGAATTGGCGGTTTACCATTCATGGGGCTAAACTCTGATTTGGATGAATCGCAAATCGGTAGATATGGGTGGATCATAATGCTATCCATATGGAAAGTAATTTTAGTATTTGGTTTTCCTGGGCGGAAACGGAAACAAACTAACCTTTGCAATCGCTGCACACCTTGTATAATGCAGGAGATCAGGTGGATCTGATACGTGGTCAGCGTGGCCACAAAGTCCGTCACACAATTGTACTCGACACTTTCACCACAGATCAAAAACTGATCATATGTTATGGCAGGCGCAAACACAGTGATGAAATCAAAATCCTTGAAGATATCCCTGTGCTCGAGCTCTGTGGAGCGTGACTGCTGGTTCCATTCCAAAGCCGGATTGCTGTGCTTATTTGCCAGCGTCTTCTCTAAACGATGCTTCACCGTTTGCTGCCAGTTTCCCGAGGAAAGCGAAATATTCCGAACACTTAACTCGTATTGACGATCCTCGACCAGAGCACCTGGAGTGCTCAGCATGTTAAGCTCGGCTGCCTTATTGTATATATCCTGACGAATGGGTTGCCGCACCAACGGATTCTCTACACTGGGTGTCAGTTTAATGCTCTCCACCTGTATAAAGATTGAGTTTATAGGTCGGCACCTCTCCCTTCTCAACACTCACCCGCAGCAGCAGTAAGCTACAGCATTTCTTATCCGTATTCGCTGGAATGTAGATGTAGATGCCTTTGCTATTCAGATGCACTATGGGCAGATCCTGCACAGTTGTTATACTCCCATGGACGTTTGGTCTTCGACTCGAGTGGGGTTCCTTTGGAGCACCATTAAGGAATATATCGAATAGGGCGCTTTGTGTCATTAAAAACTCTGCGATTCGGTCCAGGTGCAAAACAATTTCGATGGGCTGCACGTCAATTAGCAATTCAGAGATTGTGCGACGTTTGTTGTTCAAAGTGCGAGCACCAATTTTTGAATGTAAGTCCCGTAGACTGACAGTTGTTACCACAACATTAATGAGCGGTAGATTGGAACTATCTCCCAGCATTTTTATGTGGAAGTCATCCACGACGGTCCATTCATTAAGCACCACCGCCTCGTAGTAGTTGAGGTTCCCATTCTCCACTTTTGCGGTGATTTTGGTAAAATCCTCATGTCTGTCCACATTCAGCAGCAAATCCTCAAAGCTTAGCAGCACCTTACGTTGCTTGTGATCGCAGCTTTCGATTTCCAGCGAGATGCGCGGAATAGTCCACTGACAAAAAATGATCAAAGTGGCATCGCTTTTTGAATCTGCAAAATAAATAAATGTACCAAAACACATGCCATTTATTTAACTGCGTATTTTAGTAGATTGTATACTTTCAGCTGGCTGTCTCTAGGTCAAAACGTTGGTTTTTTTACCAACAAAAATATAAGTTCGTATATTTAAACAACGTTCCAGCAAAGCGCGCAAATGCGCTGCTGTATGATGATATCCTTTGTTTGACATACAACTGCTAAAGGAAGATCTGCATCTTTTTTCACTACACAGCGGATAATACTGTTTTTGTTTTTGTTAAATCCTTAGTTTTTGTTAAATCATATAATATACAAATGGGTTATTTTAGTGTTCACGAATGCAGCTCACCAGAGACACTGGCGGTCGGCTCAAAGTTGGGATTCAGCTCCAAGAACTCCCTTAAAACCGCATAATTCTGTGCGCCGCCTGTATAAATTTCCAGATTCTGTTTACGCTTAGCTTCATCGTCATGAGTCTGGCTGGCACTCAACAAACTTAACGACCTGTAAATTGCACACACGATCTGATAGTGTTCATGCAAAAGTTTTACCTGTAAATAGAAAATGGGGGGATAGAAAACTTTTAATTCAAGGATCGGATCAGTGCAATTTGTTACAGGCACCTACATGACGAGCAAAAATATTTATAGTTGACATATCTACGTGCACATTGATGGAGTATGTGCCTGCTGTGTTCTCCTCTGCTTTCACTTCCACCCAATCCACTTTCTTTGACGATTGAATGGTATCCTCAACAAATGAAAAACTCGCCTCGCTTTTATTTTTCTCCGCAACCGAATCATCTTCGATAGACTTGTGCGATAATGCCAGCGTGATTGTTGTCCGCACTGGCTGAACAATCATTTCAGTTTTCGATGCTAGGCGATAGCACACATAAAAATCGTTGATATCCATTACCCAGTGGCACAGCTCTGCGTTGTTTGTTAAATAGATGGTGGTGCGTATGTTACCGCGCAGCACTTCGTCGGAGTTGCTGGACTTCATCTTAATGGGGGACAGCCTCATGGATGTGTATTCCACAGCTGCATCTTTGTTCGTCCTGCTTAGCATTACCTCGCACACTTCCACTGTCGCTTTGGCCAGTTCGAGGACCACAACTATACTGCTTAATCGCTTCATCAGATGGACCAAGTCAAAAGCCTTATTGTTAATTGGTTCGCTATTTGGCGCAGCCTTTACTAGTTCTATGTGCGAAACAGGCTTTTCGTCACGCTCGGAACTCGCGTGTATAGTCTCCGCAGGTATATTCACTTTTCGGCTATTGCTGCGGCTAACGCGACGCAAATTTCCATCTGTCTGCGTCATCTTCGCCAGTGAAGTTGATGAAAAATTGGAAAATGAGGGAAACCTTTCGGACTGGCTGAACGAATCAAACTCCGTATCCGTATCTAAAAGATGAGGTGAGAACGTTGTATGCTTTTAAGTCAGATGTTTTATTGGTTGCTTACCATTTTCAACGGCCTCCTCGGGATTGGCAAAGGAGTTAAGAAACTGCAGCAGATAGACATCCAGCGTTATGCGGAAATGTTCGAGCCAAAGACACACTGCAGTAGCGGGTGTGTACGTGTCTTCCGGCTTCGGCTCCTCCTGTGGGAATTGCAGCTGCAGTTCCAGCCATTTTTTGGTGACACCCCTGTTTGTAGACACGACCACGTTTCGTATGTTCATCATGGTGTGGTAGACATCTACGTTCAGGTTGCGCAGCGAGAACAGTATCCCCAGATAGGTGTGATACTTGCGAGAATTGAATCGCACTTTGGTGATCAGAGACTGCAATTTGATCACATCCGAAGAGATACTGGCCAAAGCCACCATTCGGGCCAGGGCACCGAGCCGTGTGCTGTTGTACTTCATTATCAGGGGTACAATTTGAGTGAATAACACAAGTTCGCGCTTGGAGAACTCCACGTTGATGAGTTCCGAATGTATTTCGGCTATCTCCAGCGCAGCTATATCCTTTCGCCAATAATCGGGCAGAAGAAGACGCTTGAACTCTACGAGCATGCTGGGTATACTGACCAGCTTGGCCTTGGCCATCTCTGAAGAGGTGTTAAGCAACATAAGCGTTAAGGTCTTGACATTGAAGCTGTAGGTAGTGTAGCAGGCATCAATTATCTCTCGCGGCTTATCCTTCAGATGGGTTATCAAATTCACCAGACGTTGCGGATTGGCTGGACCGCAGATTACGCCCTCGGCCAAAGACAACTTCAGCTCTAAATAGGGTAGCAACGACTGGGTGACTGTGGTGGACAGGCGATGCTGGTTGGCGGCCGTTGAGCTATCATTGCTCTGTTGTCGGGGATAGAACTGTACGGTCATGTCGCGCAGCTTAATTTCATAGTTGCAAGTGGGCACGATAGCGATGAGGTATTCAACATCGGCGTAAGTCATGTACTCATTGCTATATTCCTGGTAACTACTCACTGGATGGATATCACCGTCGTTACTGGTATCTGCATGATATCCTGAGTAATCGTAAGGACGCAATAAATCACTAATTACATTTTTAACCTGAAGAAACGACTGCGAGAAATGGAAGGTGATCCCGGCAGATAACACGCGGTACTTCACGCGCAGCCCCTGATCTTTCATCTGTGCACGGGACGACTCCTGGGCCATGGGTGGCTTCGGTGCACGGTATTCGACAATGTCAAAGGCAAGAACTGGACTGCGAAAGAGCATGTACTCGTCAGTGTTGCGAGCATAATACTCGTCATGGTTATTGCTAAACCAGGTGTGATCGGCGAACCTATATTGATCATCAAACAGACTCTTGTCGATGAAGGCGCGTGCACTGAGGAACTAAAATTGGCAGATCAAAAGTTGAAAGACATGGAACTCAATTTAATAGGACTCTATTACCTCTTTTGTGTTAACCAGATTGCGATCTATAGGATCATCGCTGCGATAGACACCCAACGGCTCCATACAAAGGCTGGACAAGCCCGCCCTCACATTCGTCCAGTCGTTCTCCTTGAGCTGAGACCGTTCGTAGTAAATGCCGCCCAAGCTGATGCGTAAAATGGGCGTATAGCGTATGCGTTTGATTCCGCCCATGGCCTGATCGTTGATTAGCTCAGAGTTCTTGAGCTGAAAATTTAGTTCCTCCGCATAGACACCCATATCAAAGACATGACCAATTGGATCATCGGCGGATGTTGAGGTCTGTTGTGTATCAAAGCTAGGCAAGAAACTCCATGCGCGCCTAAACATTGACCTGGACGCTTCGTTGCTTGGCGAGATGTTCGACGCTTCGATATTGGGGGACACAACCGGATCTTCCGAATTCAAGACTTCTTCCTCATTTTCAGCAGGTTTCAGCTCCAATAGCATTTTAACCAACTTAATAACCATGGGCAGCTGCAAAGAAGACACATTGATGTCCAGCGATTTAGTGAAGACGCCAATCCGTGTCGTGCTGGAGGTGCTGACGGTGTTGACGTTGTGCTTTCGCAGCACACGGACCTCCAATGTGCAGCGATAAAGGACCGGCTCCTGGCACACTTCAATACGGCCTGCCGTGTTGCGTTTGTCCAGGCATATGGTCAAATCGGACACCTGCAACAGTTTGCGCATAAAAACTGCCACGGGATTCACATCCACCATGGCAGGAGTCCACTTTTCGTCGGCGGCACAGAAGTTTAAATACTGGACATTCATGGAGACCACAATATCTTCCTCCACGTACTTCAAAATTATGTTGTGGCATTGCAAGTTAATGTTGTTGATTATCTTGTTGACCACTCCCGAACTACTAGCGGCAGCCTGCTGCTCATCGGACGGAGCTTCGGTACGCCTACGTCGCTGCTCCTGGAGGAATGCGGTACGTCGTTGCTTGTTCTCCGCGTTGGGCAGCTTAGCCACGAACTCAATGGTATTGATCTCGATGCGCACGGGCTCCGATGTTAACTTTGTCCATGGCACCTGGATGGACAATTCGTGTATGTGACCCGAGACAAGCTCAATTGGCAAATTGAGCTCTTCCTCGAGCACGTCCAAGCGCAGGTCCAAATTCTGAAACGTCGCCTCGCCCTCCCACAGCGACACCTGTGCGTCTTCGTCGCGAATGTTCTTAACATATTTCGCCACGTAGTTTAGCAAAATTGGTGTTATATAGGACTCTAGTTTAAACATTATCGCTGTCCACCTCTACACGTTGAATAAACGCATTAACCAAAGCTCCAGCGTATTGCCTAGTTAAATATCTGTTTTCGTTTTTAATTTAATGCACATTTCGTTAATTTTAATACGATATGCCGAAATAAAAAAAAGAAAAACAAAATATCATTTGCGACAGTATTCAATTGTTTACTTTTTAGCCCCGGCACTCAGTGTTGGCTAAATTTTGAATTTTCTCGCGTTGCAGCACTGGAACGAAACCTATATAGGAGGATACAATAATAATATATAATTATATATACCAGTATATTCAGAAATATTAATATATAAATGTTGAGAGTAAGATATCCTTTTTAACAATTATTTAATGCAAGCTTTGAAATAGATTATTTAATTGCTTTTCAATTAATACATTTAATTTGTATTTGGGCTATACAATCTGTCGATACGTGTGCTGACCCAATGCAACAGCAACAGCTGTTTCACAACCACAATTGTTGACAACGAGGAACAACAGTTAGTTTATTTTATACTTTCAAAATGCCACAAATCACAAAAACTAGCGAAGAATTTGGTAAGCTATTAAGCCGTTTTATAGGGTTTTCAATGCATTTACCACTCGGTTTCGCAGACGTGGTGAAATACTTTCTTCAGTTGCTGGATGACGATAAGGACATGTCCTCAGGAATAGCGGCTATTAAAACGCTTCTGATGATATTGGAGAAAAAGCAATGTAACTCAATCTATTAATTTAACAATTCGAACAGTAATGTGACTACCTTTTAGTTGGCACTATACATATTTTGCATACCACAATGCGCGAGGCTGTAGCGGCGATGCGCAACACGGATCTGTCCATTGCTGCTATCGTGTCGGCGGGAGAGCTTTTCTGTCGCTTTATTACGCTTAGCTTGGACGACAAACACATGGAGGAGTGTCGGCAGATCATGTTGAATAGAGGCAAAATCTTTCTAACCAAGCTGCTTAATTCACGACAGGTCATTTCACAGCAGGCACAACGTTTCATCAGCGATGGCTGTCGAATCCTAACTCATTCGCGTTCTCGCGTCGTGCTCAAGGCGCTGATCGCGGCATCGCAAAACAAGAAGTCCTTTCATGTGTTCGTGACGCAAGGAGGCGTGGGAAATTCGGGGTAAATCCACATAGAACGATCAATTTATCTAAATTATGTTTAATACTGAATCCCTGCTTAGTGAGGAGATGGTGCACGAATTGCAGGCAGCCGGAATTGATTGTACGCTCATACTGGACTCGGCAACCGGCTATATGATGGAATCGGTTGATTTTGTTATGGTTGGCGCCGAGGCAGTCGTCGAGAGCGGCGGAATCATCAATCGAATCGGCTCTTACACAATGGGCTTGTGTGCCCGCGAGATGAAAAAGCCCTTCTACGTGCTGTCCGAGAGTTTTAAGTTCTCTCGCTTGTACCCACTTAATCAGAGAGATCTGCCAAACGAGTACAAGGTAGGGTTATGAATATATAGGAAATCCTACGCTACAGGTGAATTTTAATTGTTTGCGCTTTCAGTACTCGCGAAAGCATTTAAACGATGTGTCCAAGGTACATCCGATGGTCGACTATACACCGCCCGCATATATCACGCTGATCTTCACCGATCTGGGTATACTGACGCCATCGGCGGTAAGCGACGAATTAATCAAACTGTACATGTAAAGGCCCAGGCCAATAAAAATGCAAAACAATTTATTAGCTTTAACTGGTTTTAAATTGTTATTACACCGGAATATATAAATACGTAATGCTGGGGATATTTGCATGCATATACATCTAATCTACACAAGTTCTCATATACGTATTACTCAATAAATTTATATTCGACGTTTAACTAAAAGTGCATTTCGCTCGCATAGTAAGCATCAATATCATTCTCCACATCGTACTCAGAACCCAAATCATCGTAAATATCTGCGCTGTAGTGTGACGTGTCGCTGCTGTTTGCATCTCCGTTGGTGTACTCGCTATTATATTCTTCGAGATCATCAGTATAAACATCACTCTCTTCTTCTACGGGATAGCCGCCCTGTGGCAAATGTACTTCGAAGCCATCCTCGTCCTCATCCAGGTCGCTGGCATTCTGTGGACAAATAAAAGCTAGCTTTGTTTCTATTACACCTGAATCGGTTTAAAGTACCACTTGTCCAGTTTGTATGTTAATCTCGATCTGCAAGCGTATGTCCATGACCAAAAACGCTGTGGTGACCAGCACGGGTATGGTTAAACGACTCTTCCAGGCCAGTTCGGTAAGGAACAGAAATACATTGCCAAACGTTGAGTTCATGATATCTAATTTAGTTACTCCCTTCCTTTTGCAGCTCTTCTCGCTGCTCTTCCTGTTGCTCGCTTTCTGATACGGTCTGATCTTCGAGAGCGTCGTAGTTAACTATCTGCAGTGTTTCGCCCAAAGTAACCGCCTGCACGGGCAGCAGATGTCGATGAAGCCGACCGCTTTCGATGGGCGTGTCAAACTCGAGCAGCTGTTCCAGTGTGGTTGCTGGCACTTCGTTCGAGGCTAGCAAAGAGCGCATACAATCCTGTTTCTTCTCCTGCAGTGAATCCAACAATTTGCTTCCCTTTTGCACCTTTTGGAGTTTTCGCTCTACACAGAGACGAAAATATAATAAAAAAGGGAATTGCCACAGACCAATTTAATACGCACCTAGTAGTTGCAGGTAGTTTGCCGAATCTGGCAGTGGCTCGATTTGCTGCGAGCCTGTAACATTACTCTCAACTTTGCTTTTGACGATTTCTGGTGTGCGCCTCTCTGGTTTATTGGGGATGAAATTATCTTCGAATTTCTCAATCACTGCGCTATTTCCGTTTTCCTGTTGTTTAATGCTATTGTTTTTGACTTGCCAGGGATCGGCATGGGAAACTGACATGTTTCACTTACTTAAAACATCAGCATAAGCTGTTAAGCAAATCGTTGTTGTTTAGCTAAGTATCAAACTCACAATAATAAATAGTTAATGCATGTTTCGTTTATGCGCACACTAAGCGTGAATTGGTGGCATCCCTGTTTAAGCCCATTTTCACATTTTTAAAATTAAGGTAATTTAAATTTACTGAGGATTAATAATTATTTTTATTTTTATTATTTTCAATGGCTGTCAAGATACCAAAGCAAAAATATCAAATAATAACATCTTTTGAACGCATTAACAAATTTCTGAAAAAAAGCAACGGAAATACTAACTATTATATAAAAACGAGTTGGCATTGTCCGACGTTCATTTTAATTCTTCCGAGCCACAGGAGGCATTTACCAACACTGAACATTGAACAGCTGGGTCTTCAACCGGTTAAGTTTACATTAAAAACATTCCGTAATTTAAACTTAACCTGTGTTAATAATGGATATATCTGCACTGTCGGAAACCAATTTCTCTGCTGCCGATTGGATAAATGCGAACTATAAGAAATATAGGGAAGAAAACCAAACTAAGGAGCCCGGCGCAACGGCCACATCGTTCATACAAAGCTACGTGGCCAAGTTACAGTTGTATGTGCAGCAGGTGAACTATGCTGTCGAGGAGTCCAGCCAGCAGGTGATCGCTAGCATGCCACGTATTGCCAAGGAAGCTGCAACGCTCCAAAGCGACGTGGCGCTGCTGCAGCAGAAGATGAACGCGATGCGGCAGGAAGTGGCCGCCGTGCAGGAGGAGACGGGCGACTGTATGGCCACCTTGGAGCATTTGAATAGCTTGCAAACGAAACTGCAGGCAGCAAAGGAATCACTGCAGGAGTCTGATGGCTGGGGCAGTTTGCTAGCCGAACTGGAAGATTGTTTTGAACGCAACGATATGAAGGTGGGCGCCGAGAAAGACCAATTGAAAAATTCAATTTTTTCATAATTACTATTTGCAGGGCGTGTGCGATAAGCTAACAGCGCTCCAGAAGTCACTACAAGCGCAGGAACAGCTACCTGGGCATACCGAACGCCAAACTCAAGTGGAGGACTTCAAGAACCGGCTCGAAGCCATGGCTTCGCCCAGCCTGGTTCAGTGTTTTGCTGAGTCGAATCTGGAGCAGGCCCAGCGCCATGTGCAAATCTTTAGCAGCATTCAGCGATTGCCGCAACTGCAACAATATTATCGAGCCGTCCAGAAGAACGTGCTGCAGCAGCAGTGGAAGCAGACGCTGGAGCTGCAGGTCACCGAGTCGCAGCAGACACCGCAACAGCACTTCCTCACGCTCTTCTACGATCAACTGCTGGAGCACTGCCAGCGCCAACTAAAGTGGTGCGTTCAGTTGTTTGCCGACGATTCAGCTCAGTCGCAGCCATTTCTGGTCATCGCCGAACTATTGCCGGCCCTGCAACCCACACGCGATGCCCATATACTGCAGCTGCTGAAGACCTCCAATGAGCGGCTGGAACTGTTGGCTCAGTACGCCCAGGCTAATCAAAATTTCGTGCTCCATTTGAACTCAATGCTTGAACAGTCGCAGATCTCGTTATCGACCGAGCTGCATCGACATCTGGGTGAGGCTGTCTTTGAGTATTTCTACAAGTTTATACAGCAATATCCCCGACTGGAGGAAACACAGCTGTCCACACAAGTAGACCGTCTTCTGTCAAACCAAGCCACGCCCAGCGATGCGGTCCGTCATCTGGAGGACAGTACACGCAAGCTCTACGAGTGGCTGCAACAAGCCTGCGCACGTTGCGCCTCAATAACCAACGACTTGGCTCTGTGCAAGCTCATCACGGTGCTGAATGGAATCTTCAAGCGTCAGCTGGAGAACTTTAGTCGCACACAACGCCAGCTCAGCCTGAGCCTCGGCAGCGGCACTATCGCGGGAGCGGGAGTGGGCACGGCACGCAGCGAAAACTGGTCCCTGCTGCAGTATACAATGTCCCAGCTACAATGTCTCACAGATTTTCAGCTGCAACTGCACCAGTTTGAGCAAATGCTCCACTTGCGCATGGTGACATTGTCCAACCGACTGCAGCAACCCGCTAGTAATGCCATTAGCATCTATCAGACCTGTGAGCACGCAACGCGAATGCAGCTGCTCAACAACATTGCGGATTACCAGCAGAAGCGCAGCGAGGCCACGTCAGCCACTAGTGCGGATAGCCTAGGCATCTTTCCGCAGATCTATGGCACACTTAAGACATATCTGGCCGAGACGCACGATATCACACTGAACATATTGCTGCAGCCCATCGAAGCGCATCTAGCGCACATACGGCCGCCGCTGGATGCGTACACTTCGGCGGGCATCGACATGCCTGCCTTTAGCTTTGCGCCCCAGGAGAGCATCACGCAGATTGGCCAATATTTGCTCACGCTGCCGCAACATCTGGAGCCCCTGCTGCTGTCGCCGTCGGCGCTGCTCAAGCAAGCTCTGGAATTGTGCAACATCAAGTATACCCAGGCAATACCCTGCGCCGACGTCCTGCTCTCCTTGGTCGTGGAGCAATGCTGTGTTATGTACCAGGCGCAAATCTTGCAGATGAAGTCTCTGCCCGCCTCGTCAGCCACGCAGCTCAGCGTGGACATTGAATACCTGTCGAATGTGCTGGAGGAACTGGGCCTTACCATCAACAGTCAGCTCGCGCAGATCCTCACTCTGCTAAAGGCGGCGCCCGAGCAGTATCTGAGCTTGAGCAGTGGTTGCGAGCCGCGTCTGGTGACCGCCATACGGCAAATGCGAAACATAATATCCACACAATAATCAATTATAGTATACTATTAATTTTATATTATTATAGTATATTAATATTATTAGTCCGAAATAATTATACGGTTTACGATTTAAGTTTGTGCAATTTTTAACCACTTTGGAAGCTAGACCCTTCACAGCGAATAAATGTGTCCCAAGCCAGACTAAAATTCAACTCTTAGCCAACCAAAAGAAAGTGAAACTCTCAATGCAAAATTATATATATTCTTAACACTTTTATAGCTATATATAACGTGAATTAAAGTTAACATGATTTCGTAGATTAAAGTGTAAAATGCCACACTAAGGAGCGGACGCCTCATTAACTTGCTTCAACTGCTGCTGCACATTTACAGCTATTTGCTCGACATGTTCGGGATTTGCTGGCCGGTTATGCGTTTGCCACCATTCGCTGACATATTCCCGCAGACTGGATAGGGCGAGCACAGAGTGCATATCCAGTTTTTGCTCCTTTGCCAGCGAGTCGCAGTACTCGGAGCGAGGGCAAGCGTAGGTGCCTCCAAAGTTACGAATATAGCGCACGCTCGCAATCTGTTCAGGCCAGTGGCGGGCGACGCACTCGAGCAGCTGATCCAGTTGTTGAACGGACAGAGCCATATACTGGCCGCTACCGGTGGCAGTCTTCTGCAGCACATTGAGTAGTCGCGCCAGGCCGGGTATGGAGACGCGGGGCGAGAGCAATGGCACCAATTGAAGTACCAGGCGCTGCAGACGCAACTGGATATGAGCATAGTCCGAGAGCTCGGGCTGGCTGGCGGCCACGGCATACCATAAATTATTCAGAATGCTAATAATGCCCTCAATGATGTCGAACTGATGGAACTGTGTGTCCCGTATAACGCCCACCAGCCAGGACAGGATTCCGACATGCTCCAGCATGATCTTGATGGCGCCGGGTATCTTGACGCAAGTGGAAAGCACCGAGAGCAGCAGCAGATTGGTGTCCAGGGTAGCCATGTTACAGCCATAAAAGCTGAGCAGCACCTTAAACGTGTTGGTGGACACCAGCAGGAAGAGATCGGCGCTGCATTTGATCCCGTTGCTCAGCAGCTGCACAATGAACTCGCGATACTGCTGGTGCTCCGGCTCCTGCGAGTAGAAGAATATGTTGAACTCGGGTATCGTTTGGAAGTTGAAGCTCTGCTTCAGCTGCAGATACATCATCAGGCGCTTGTACAGCAGATGCGTCGGATCCGTGCTAAGGTTGAAACTGTGCGCAATAAATAACACTGGTATCAAGGGCACGCGGGGAGTGCCGCCGTGTGTGCGACGTTGCGCCAGCCAGGAGTCGCGCAGATCGCCTAGGCCGGACTGGATGTTGTCAAAGGCCTGCGTCCACAGCGGCTTCTCGTAGAATTTCGAGAGCTCGAAGTGGGCGCGATATCGCTGCTGGCAGCAGGCAGCTGCGAGTCGCATGTCCTTGTCCAAGGAGGACAGCGCACAGAAGCTCACAGCGAGCAGTCCGTTCTGTACGGGCCACTGCGCACGCACAGCAGACTCCGGCGCAAAGCAGTGTATCATCAGGGGCAGCATAAACGCCGGATCGTAGCAGCGCTCGTAAAGCTCCTCGCGCTTGGGGCACAGCCGGCGCACGTCCTGGCCGAATTGCGAGCAGCCCTGCTCGATGCTCTGCTCCAGGGTATTGTCGCCGAACCTCTGGGCTCTGCACATGGGATTAACAAACTGCATCTCTGGCAGCTGCTGGCTGGCGTGCAACGTACGCCAGATGGGAAAGTTCTCAATGGTGTACTGGCAAGTTTGCCGCACAATCAACGCCAGCACCTGGGCCACGTTCGTCTCCTGCTGCTGCAGCTTGGCGCGCTCATCTTCGTCGGCGGCGCGCAGCGCATAGTGGGCGACGGCGCTCTCACCCCAGATGAAGGGCCGATACTGAGCCAGGCCTACATCGTAGCGCTCGTAATGCTCTAGCAGCGCCAGGGCGTATCGATCGGCTGGCGTTAGGCGGGCATGGTAGGCACCCAGGATGACGGGTATGTGGGCGCTGTGCAATGCCGACGGAGCTTTGCGCGCCAGCGTCTCCAGAAGCTGCAGCAGATGCGTCTTCACGGCATTGGATTCGCCCAGCAAATGGTCATAGCAGCAGGAGTGTGTACAGACCATCTCGTAGAGCAGAGCAGCGTCCGCATGTTCGTTCGCCGATTCCTCGCTGTAATCCCCGTACAGGCGATCGCAAAGGTAGGCCATCAGCTTGAGCAGCAGTCCATTTGTTTGTTCCTGCTCTGGTGTGCGGTGCTGCTCCTCGGCCATGTGCATGGCCTGCTTTAGGCAGCTCCGACAGAAGTTGAGCCAATGTGGTGCATTCAGCAGGCGACTCCAATCCAGCTGATCAACCGGGGGCTGCTGTTGCTGCCACCAGTCGTAGCAGTTGAAAGCCAGCTGTTCCAGCCTGTCCAGCTGCACGCTTTGCTTCTTCAAATCGAGCGCCATCATCTGGACATTCAGGCTGACGTAGCTCACAAAGATGCTGGCCCGCTGTTGGTCATCCTTGCCGGCGGCGTAGGCCTGCCAGTAGATCTCGCGCAGCACGCGCATTTGGAAGAGCTCGACGGCATCGAACTTAAGCTGCTTCTGGCAGTAATCCAGGCATTCTGATTTGGGCATGCAGTGTCTGATAAGCGCCGCACTGGCTAGCGCATGCTCGCGGTATATGAGCGCCGCCTTTTGCGGTTTCTCGATGCTCTTGAGGATGCCGTTCTTGTAACTCTGATAGCAGCGTTGTAGCAGTGACTGTTCCAGCTCGTAGCGCCCGCTGAATGCTACGTCCAGCAGAGGATAGATCAGTTCCTTTTGCTCTACGTGCTCCGGCAGCAGTCGGGCAAATGTCGGCGCCAGCTGCGCATTGCGCTGCAGCAGGAGAGAGGCGAGTCGCACGGCCGCCTTGCTCAGCTTGCGATTGGACGTAGAGAAGAAGCTGCCAAAGAACTGTGCATCGCATACGGCCAGATGATGATGCTGGCTAACCAGGAACTCCAACAACGCCGTCTCCAGCTGTTCCAGCTGTTCGGCCACTGCAATGTCACAGAACTCAGTGTAATAGCTTTGCAATCTCAACACGGACTGTTTGCAGTCTACGGGTTCCTGCAGCTGAGCCAAGCGACGTAGCAGACGCAGCATTAGCTCAAAGTAGTGATTCGTCCTGCCGCTGGGCGCAAAGAAATCGCCAGCCTGCAGCTTGTCGCAGAGCAGCTGCAACATTTGCGCGCATTCCGCGGCATTCAATTCGAATGCGTCCACCAGGGCGACGGACTCTATCAACTGTGCGGGCTGCTCCACTTCCGTTCTGGTGCCGGCCTCGTTCAGCGCAATCTCCAGCGCGACGACCAGCTGCTGTCTGTAGTAGGCCGTGTAGCTGCCGAACTTAGGCAGGGTGCGACAGTGCTCGGTCAGGCGCCGCAGGAAGGTCACGTAGTGCAGCTGCGTGTCGTTCGTCTCGCTGAGCAGCTGCGTCGCACGCAACTGACTCAGCCGAATGCTGTAGATGTAGTGCAGCAGGCGGTGCGTGTGTGTCTCCTGTTGTTGCAGCTGCTGATCTTGCTGTTCGTCCCCGACTAGCTCGGCAATTTCCTGGCCGCCATCCACTTGGGTAGCGATCTGCAGCAGGCGAATCAGGGAGTCGGCTATAAACTGTGACTGTTGGGCAGTTAACCGCTGGGTAACCACCAGCTGGATGAGCAGAAAGAGCAGATCGTGTGCGTAAATCATGTTGCGATGTGGATTGCGCAGACTGAAATGCAGCTGAAGCTTATTATTGTCTGCCAATTCCAGCTCAAAGTGTTCGCTGCTGGCTGGCACAGCGCGGAATATATCGTCAAAGCTTTGCGTTGGACTCTCCAACACCGTACAGTGTAGTTGCGCTAACTGTGGCCAATGCTTGCCGATTGCAACAGGCAGGGGTCCTGGCTGCAGCTGCTGCCATTGGTGCATGTACTGCGTATGCTGAGAGAGCTGCGACTCATATAGTTGTTGCACCTGCTCCGGCTTGGTGTGGTAGTGATAGAGCAGCACGCAGACCAGCTCTACGTAGGCATCGTGGGGTGGCTCAATGGCGACGCCCTGCAACAGGAGCGGCATCATTTTGCTCAGCGTTACCGTCTCCACATACGCCTGCACCGTTTGCCCCTGCTCGATTTGGGCGAATAGCTTGCGCAGGTTTTCCACATTGGTGGCGGTCTCGGCCGCGTTTACAGTTGGTAGCTCCTCCACTTGCGACAGATCGAGCGAGAGTATGGTTAGCAAAATGCTTGACACGTTCTCCACTGTCGCCGCATCGAAGCCGATAAGCGCCTCCAGCCAGATGTCGATCTCATAGCTGGACGAGTCGAACATGCCAGTGTTCCGGAGCAGGCTGTGCAGCAGCTCGCCCGCCTCCGTCTTGACTGCCAGGTCATTTAGCATGTAGGCTTTGATGAAGGAGCGCAGCACCTTCTCAAACAGCTGCTCCTGGGGATGCAGCGAGCGTGGAAACAACAGCAAAATTGTTTTAATAGATTTCAGTTCTAGCTTAATCTTTTGCACCCTGTCCGCCTGGCCGGGCTGCTTCTGCTTGAGGGGCTCATCGAAGTTCGTCTCGTATAGTGGACGCAGCACATCCAAGTAGTCGAGAATCTGGCTGGTTTTGTTGACGAAAGCCCGATTCTCTTTGCACATGATAAGGATTAGGTCGAGGGTCACCGAAAGATGGTCCAGCACATCGACGCCCGGCTTCTGCTTCTCTCGTATGCTCATAAACAGTGAGTACAGTATGGCCTCAATGGTTGGAAAGTTAACCAACAGATGATTGAGCAACTCGAACTTAAAGCGGCGCAGGGAGTTGCCTGCTCGCTTCGACTGCTCGCGCTGTGCGACAGCGTTCACGTAGCTGCTGTACTGCGTCATCATGGCCAGCAGCAGCCGGTTGACGGCTATGCGAATAGTGAACGCCTGATTCTTGAGCATGAGCTTGCCCACAATGTGCAGCAATGCCTCGGTGGGCAAACACAACTCCTTGATCCAGTAGCTGAAATCGGTGAGCGTCATTTTGTCCATAGCCACGGCCAGTGAACTCGGCGGCACCGCTGCAATGATCTGTGCCAGCAAGTCGATGGCTTTCGGCAATTCAGATGGAGGCAATCGCAGCGGATTCACAAAGGCGGCGAAGTTGCGCACCGTGTGCCTGCCCAGATCGGGGCAGGCCTCGAGCGTCTTGAGAATAAGCTCCGTTTTGCGTTGGTCCATGTAAGGCCGAAACAGGCTGCCCAATATTTTGCCCTGCAGTTTGTTATGCTTCTGACGGTAGTTTGTCATCGCATCAAAGCTGATGCCGTGCTTGCGGGAGGTAAACAGCAACAGGAGAAACTGATGCACGGCAGCGGCAACTACTTCGCGTTCCTCTGGAACGAAGTCGCTATCATTGCGTCTATTGTAGCACGCGTCCAGGCCTTGGGGTCCCTGCCAGTCGTACAAGCTGCGAAGATACTTGCAGCACTCCAGGTCAAAGACGTGCACCTTCTTTGTCTTCAGTATGCTTGGATTCTCCAGTACGTACTGGCGCAGCGTGTTGAGCACCACGCAGACAGTCACATGGTCGTCGTACATGAGACCTTTGACTAGCACCCGAATCAGGTGGGCGCGATCCAGAATGTTGCGAATGAGCAGCGTATTGCCATCAACCAAAAAGGACAGCACAAAATGAATGTACGCCTTGCGCACAGTGTCTTCGTTTTTGTAGTCGTATTTAGAATGCGACAGCATCTCCCCTATGGTGCGCACGTTCGACAGTATGTCGTAGGAGCTGAGGACCTGCCGGCCCAACTGCGAATCCACGCACACAATGGCCGTTAGCAGTTTAAGCGCATTGCGTCGATGGCTCGGCTGCGCCGAATGCAGCAGTTGCTCCAACAGCACGCCGTGCGCTTTCAGGAAGTAGCGTCCGGCATGGGCCGCCGACTCCATGTGGGCCTTTTGATTGGTGAGAATCTCCATTACGATGCGTTGTAGAGCCTCGCACAGATAGCCTACATGCAACACGTTGCTCTTGTCAATGCGATTAAAGGCCTCGGCCAGTTCCAGCGGCTTGCCGCGCTTTTCAATGTACTTGGCCACAATCTTGGGCCGAGTTTGGCACATGTACAAAAAGTGGCGCAACTCTGTTGGATAGAGGGAATCTTAATTCTTGCCAGGAGAGGATTACATCGTGCATACATACCTGTTATGAAATTGTTGCCAAGGAGCTTGTTCCGAAAGTGCATCATTTTGAAATCATTGGGAAACCACATCGCCTTCTCTTCGGGCTCGATACCCGAGTCCGGACTGATGTCGGCTTCATCTGCATTTTCATTTTTTGGAACTTCACCGGCCGATTGTTTGCCTTTTCTGGGTTTTCTTTGTTTCGAAGGTGCCTCAACTTCGCCTTCAGCGAGCTCTGCTTGTGCTTCCTCCGAGGCTTTATCCTGCTTAATATACTCATTTGCCACTTTCGTTTTCTTCTCTGGCGTGTGAGACTTCTTGTGCACCTTAATGGGTACCGCTATTTCGGCATCGTCTGTTTGGTCTGCGGATGCAGATTCGTGTTTTCTCTTCCGCTTATTTGTTTGTATTGCCATATTTACGTGTCTTTGGCACTGCTTTCATTAACAACTGATAAAAGTTAACAAAACTTTTAACAAAAATAAAACACACGAGCGGCATGCACGTGTAGTGCTGTATTAATGCCTAGAATTCGCGTACCGGTGACTTAGTGCAAGTATTTTTAAGTAGCAATTTCTATCATGTGAATACTTAAGCAACAGTGGTGCTAGAAGTGTTGTAAAGTGTTTTTTTTTTGGCACTCATATATTATATTTTGATTGTTGTTTATAACAATTTTATTTATTATAATTATAACAGCATTTATTATAATGTATAACCTACAATATTCAGCTGTTATAATCTTCAAGTTCAAATTTAATTTAATTTAAATTACTTGTTTGTGCTCATTAAGCACTTATTGCTCAAATATATTTTAATTTTTTTCGTTGCATGTTTCTGGCTCTGCTAGTCCTCTTCAAGTGCTCTGTTGGTGACGCCCCCGCTTCCATATAATGCACCGGAATTATTGCTCGCACTTGTTCCTGGGAATTCCGGCAATGTTGTCGGCCGCTGCTTAGCTGGCGCTGGCGGCACCGCTGGCAAATCAACCGACTTACTAGTACCTACGCAAAAGAAATGGCAAACATTACAAACTAGTTACTAAATTAAAGTAATTGCTTACTACAACAACCACCCATGTTAATATAAAGATTTGCGAAGATCGTTTGTACCCAAGCAGTTGAACGTTTTTAAAGCACTAAATCAGAAAAATCAAACCGGTGACCAATTGGCATTGGTATCTATGCGTATATAATATACGTGCAAACCATTCACAGTGCCTGATAAGAGGCTTTTTGCTTTTGTTTAAAATACAAAATGGGTTATACACGGCCGCGTTATCTACTGAGTAGGTCGCATTGGCTTTTAGACTTTTTGACTCTACGGTTTCAGAGCACAAGCCAAGTCGACTCCGGCCAAACTATGTCGGAAAATTTAAAAATATAGATAAGCTCTTATCAATCTGCAAGGCTGGCGCTATTGAATTTTTAGTTTGAAGATCGATAAATAAATATCGAATATGGGTGGTAGAATTCATCAAAGCTAAATACATATATAATATTCTCTTTTATTATTATTCAATAAAATAAGCAACAAAAAAAATTATATATATATATATATACATATAATGTTTACCCGGCCACAATTTAAATGTATTCTGACCCGCCATTTTTAATTCTTGCTCGTTTTACAGTACTGGCTTTTACACAGCTGTTTTGCTTATGCGCATGATCTCTGCTATTTCTAATTTCTCTCCTTGTCTCTCTCTCTCTCTTTCTTTCACACATAAACGGCGAGCGAACCGAAACGTAAACAGCGTCCGCTGCCATTTCACGCTTTTCTGATAAAAATGTTTTAAATCAAAAAGTGTTAATTAAAACCGAAATCAAAGTCAATGTGGCTGTGGACGCAGTCGGTTCGTGTTCGTGCGCGTGTACGTCGACAGAAAAAGTTCGTTGCAGCATCTGTTTATATTAAATACCAAAAAAAATATATTCATCACATTCCGACTACGACGTCGTTTGGCGCTCGTGCTCACGAGCTTTGCATATTTTTTGTGTTTATGTTCTACCTGACATTCTGTGGCATCAGTTGTGAATGTCAGCCACAAAGTGTACAAGGCAAGGAATCACGGTCCAAAGCAAATAAACAAGAATCATTAAAAAAACGGCAATAAAACACAGACTTGCGCCCGCTCAAGATTTCTCTCTGCATTTTTAACAAACAATTACAAATCAGTTTAGCTTGGCAGCCAGGGCGCAAGAAAATCAAAAATAGTAATACACAACACAATAAAGAATTTACAACAATAATACTTGCTGGCTGGCAGTGAAACGCCGCCAACAGGGAACAACAACAGGCGAACGCAATGGACGATGAATTTAAGCTGTGCTGGAAGAACTTCCAGGACAACATTGCCAGCGGCTTCCAGAATCTGTATGACCGCGGAGACCTAGTGGATGTCACGCTAGCATGCGACGGCAAGCTGTTGCAGGCGCACAAAATCGTCCTGGCCATATGCAGTCCATACTTCCAAGAGATATTCACGACCAATCCCTGCCAGCATCCAATCAGTGAGTAGCTCCCATACCATTTTTGTTTGTGTCTGTGCCTTATATACATACATATCTTTGGCAAGTTCTTTTCACAAGTTTTTTTTTACGTGCGCTTCGGTTAATTTAGCATTTGTTTGTCCAAAATGTTCACGCGCCGATTTCCGTGAGCTTGTCGTGATTTATAAAGTAAAAACCTACACACGGATATATTTCCAGGTGGACATTTGATTTAAATAATAATTTATTTTTAGTTCTTATGTTTTGCCTTAACCCGCGCAAAAGTTAATTACAAATTAAATAAAATATTCTGGAGACTAATGCATAGGCTTTACAAGACATACATATCAGTTTTGATAGTTTTAGCTATTATAAAATGTGAGATATGGAAGAAGAAGTGAGTGGTTATGGTCAGAAAAATATATACTTTATGGTGCCGGTGATGCTTCCCTCTACTTTTTGCAAACAATTGCAGAAAACCAACTCATATTTATATTAAAAAAAAACGATTAGGAATTGTGGGTAGTCCGCTGAACCGAACTTGCCCCAGTCTATCGATAGGGTGAAATTTTATCACGGTAACGTTCACTGTCCACCTGTCAGTTTATCTAAGCGGGCCCGTCAGTTGTCAGATGCCAGCCCGTGGCATGCTCGATATAAATCAACCTTATAATAAATTTGATGTCACATTCAAGAGTTATCAAGGCCCAGTCCCAGACCCTGTTCCAGCCCTGGCCTGCTGTCTGCTTCAAATCGAAGGCAAATAGAAGCGTTTCGTTTGGTTTATGTGATAAATCAAAAATCAAACGGCTCTAACGGCCACTGCTGATAATCCTCAACTGAGCTGTCTTTGTTCAGTCGCCACGTTGTCTCTAGCTGCAGTACTCCCCATATGGCCTACTCCTCCTCCTTCTCCTCATGCATATGCACATGCACACGTTGCGAGTGTTCCCTTTGATAACGAGGCTCCACTTCAGGCTGGGTACGTTGCTGACCTCATCAAATGTACATCAAATGCTTAACTCAACTCAACCTAGATATTGGGCATGGACTCTGGAATTGTTCATGGATATGATATCGCCCGCCTGCCCCTTGGCCCTGTCGCCCGGCCTGCCTGTCTAGGTGGCTGACTAGGTTGGCTTGTTTTACACGCCTGCTGCACGGTGGCTTTATCAGATCAAGCGGCAATAAACAACAATGTTTTATCTTTCAAGTAGCAGTAGAAATGTGCTACCTAACAACAAAACCAACAACAATAACATTAACAATAAGGGAACAGCACCATAAGTATTATTTTCAAAGATAAAGAATATTAATATAGGCTATAAATAATGCTTTGGGGTAAATTATTATAAATAAACCAAGTCATAATACAACAACATAAAACCAAAGAGTGCTAACAAGCCAAATAACTTAGCCATTATTGTTGCTAATGTGCATGATGTATAATATACCCTGTACCCCCTGAAAATGATTAGAAACAATAGGTTTAATAGATATAACAGGCGGAATGAAGCATCTTCGACCATATAAAGTATATATTTATTTTTGAGCAGATTATTATTTTTAATCAATATCAATAGATGGGGGATACTGGGTATCTTTTCGTCGGATACTTTCGACTGTTGTTGCTGTTGCTGCTGCTGCGTGTTACACATAACAACAAACGGCAGCAACGACTACTTGTACAACAACAAAAGTCAAATATTTTATCTTTTTATCGCACCGAACAATCATTTATTGCCCAACTGAGCAACTAGTTGCCCGTTACCCGTTATCCGGGTCTAACGGCACTTCTGCGCACTGTGTCCACAGGCACTCGAAGACTTTTTGTCGAGATATTGATTAGGGGCGCTCTGAGGCTTGAGTTTGTTACTGGAGCGATATGAATTGCTATATTTATATAGCCGTTGTAGTTGTTCTAGTTGTTGCCGTGTTGCGATCGATATATACAAAATACTTAAGGAGCACACACACACAGACACGCACACATATAGACATTCGAGCCACTTCTAATATCTACGCCATTTTGTGGCCTCGTACAACGCTAATCCTTCGTATATTATCTATTTTGCCATTTCGTTAAAGTTTTATTATTGGTATAAACACCAATAAGTATGAGCTTGAGTTGTTTTTATCAGTTTTGTATTTGTATTTAGTGCCTGGTACTCTGCTTTCGGGTATCATTTCGAATCGTAAAATAAGATTTTCAACTTATGGCCAGTTGGCCAGATAAGACGCCCATCCGTTATTGGCACTTAATAAGCCTAAAATACAATTACCAAATGGCCAGAAAGCTCATAGTGTTTCCTACTCAAGTGCTCCAGCGATCGGTTTGTGGCTAGCCATGTTAATAGCTGATATAAGCTGCAATAAATGAAGATAATATAATATCGACCGCTGAACTTGTCGTAAATATCAAACTCAATATTGGGTTTATTGTATGCTATAGTAACCAGTAACCAGTAGCAGGGGCGGCCTATTCAGGAAGCTCTATAGGGGTACTAAATGTAGGTTAACTATATAAAAATGCCACAATACCTTGAATCTGAAGGAATTCTGGCTTATACCAGATTTAGCTTTTTTCAGAATCAAGAACAGAAAAAAAGCGCAAAAATGCGATATTGCTTGGCTTAAGTCCTGGTCTAAGTTTTGAAGCATTATCTACGGAATATTTAAATTAGGGTAGTAATTGGCCCGGGAACCTTCGTAAACCCTTTATATATACTTATGAACATCCCCGGGAGCACATTTTATAAGCGTTTCACATAACTTCAGACATTAAACTTATAAAATATCTTCAGCTTTTAGTGGACTCTTGTGTTGACTAATACTATTAACTTTATTAGTCTAACGACAGTAGCAACAAATAGATTTACTTATCGGCTTAGCTAATCCCTTGGCTATTACCCAAATAACTTAGATTGATAACAACGTGTGCTGTACAGTAAAACTCTTATTAATTATGAAAGAATCGAAAATATAAAATATACGGTTATTATGCTACCTTAGAATCAGATTGCGTTAAAGACAGGACAAGACTTTAAAAGCTGTTCATTTAAACTATAATTAATTCTAATTGTTCAACAACAACAAAATATACATTTTACAATTTTAAATTAAAATCAAATGCAATGCATTGAACAAATATAGCTATAGCTGTAGAGAATATTTCACCTTTAAAGGATACTTCTCTGTCTTATAAAACAGATGTGTTCTTGAACAGTAACAACCGAGCTCAAATATCCGTGTCTGTCGTAGGCTTAAAGCTATCATTATGAAGTCATATTTAGTTTTTATTTTATAAATAACTAAAGCACTTCCATATTTTAAGGTCGGAACTTAAAAGATACTGAAATAAGGTTTCAGTAAAATGCCAAAACTTAAATGTCCATATATAAAATATTTGATTGTTGAAATATTCCTGTTGGGATTAGTAATGGTATTCGTATTGGTAGTGGTATTGTCGTGGTCAACTGCTTGTCCTGAATGTAATCAGGTTGTAGAATAGCACTTACACCAACACTACGACTACCTTTCGACTAATATGGCGTTTCCAGATAACATTTATTTATTAATGTTTGTCGAAATGCGACAGCCCACTCCAAGCGCAAGGCACATGCGTTCAACGACGACGACAGAAACAATAACAGCAACAAAACCAATTGGCGTTCTGATTCGATAAACATTTATCATAATCATAAAATAAAATTGTTTTCAAAAGCGATCGACTGCAATCTTATTGGTCGTTGTGTGCCTCGAGTGGGCGTGTTCTTGACAATGGGTGTGTGCACAACTACTAGAACTGAAAATATATATCGTAACTGTCCTGTACTCCACGTTTGCCGTAGAAACGATCGGGCTCCGAGCACGTTCCATTGCTTCACATGGCGATCTATTCTGGCTATGCGATATCAGTAGAGATCAGCGGGGTTCAGGCATAAAACAGAAATTCCGCTGACATATGTGAGCACATAACAAACATACACACATACATACATACATACATAATTACATATGTACATTTGTATATTTGTACATAATATTTTAAGCATACACAACCGTCAACGCAATTGTCGATCGTTGATCGTCTGGTCCCCGAATTGTGGCTGTACTTTTTGGTAGATGTTCCTGCTTATCAACAGCATACTACGCGTATTTATCACGTTTTCCGTGAACTTTAGACAAAGTTTATCTACAGATTCGTTCTATATGTATGCACATATACATTTATGTGGCTTCGAATCTGTAGATCTCTTTGTGTCACACTTTGTCCTATCCATGACACGTCGCCACAAAAATAATATACAAATGTATATTTTTGTTTTGTATCTCGGCGCTGTGATTGCAGCGTCAAATATGGTACGGATTTGCAACCTGTACTCGTAAAACTGAATATATGTGTTTATCGCTGATAACCGCCCGCGTGGATCGATTATAGAATATGTTTAGAAATTGATTCAAAATAGGTTTGCAATGATAAGTTCGATTTTGATCCTTATCTATTGAGGATCAGCAGTCAAGCTTATGTATTAGGCTTTGAGATCGTTGAGGGTTACAAGCTGCATCCCTCTCTATCCGTCTATATAATGCGCGGATTTTGATCTTTGCAATACTTACAAACACGGACGTGGCGACGCAGATACGACTAGCAGATAGCAACTGGGTGGGATAGATGACGGCGTCGGGAGCAAGATAATGGGATGTCAGCATCGTGCGGTCAGATTAAGCAACAGATGACCAGTCGCTTGATTTCATATATAGAAATTGTTATTGAGAACAAGTGATAATATTGTTTTTTTTTTTTTATTTTTTTATTTAACTAGATGCTTGCTTTTTAAGATGGGCTATAGTAAATGGGGTATATTATTTTGCATATTTTAGGGTTTCACAAAAATATACATCATGTAATGAAAGCTCTCTTTCTAAAAAGAAAATACATAAAATTATAAGAGTTTAAGTTATAAGAGTTTTTCCAAAAAAAAAAAAAGTAAATAATAACCCTTAAAAAATAGTGTGCAATTGGGGGCACTTGTTTAAAAAGCTAAGAAAAATATAGGAACCTAAAATTTTCCTCCCGGAGGAGCTGTTACTAAGTTATTTACTTAGCAATAGAACATATAAAATGATATACGCGTTTAATTGGCATATTTTGTGCTGGCCTGCAGGTCAAGCTATTTGGACCACTGTACCGAGATCAGCCTCAGCTTAAGCAGAAACAGAAACACTCGGACAGTTTCATAGGCCGTGTCGAAAGACAGAGCTGGTTGCTGGCGATAATATGAGATGCTACTTATTTAATAATTATTGCTGTTTGATGTGCTGCTGTTGTTCAGTTTATATTTAAGTTTTTCAGATTTCTTATCATAGCTGTTTTTATGTATTGATTTAGTATTTGAACGTTTTGATGATAACATCTCCACTATAAATGTGACCTCCTTTAATGCTGATGTTTTCGTCGTATATATTTTTATATACACATATACAATATATATAACTATAAACGTACAAATATGGAACGCAATACGGATTAATTAAAAAAGCCTCAATGCCAAAAAAAAAAAAACAAGGGAGACAAGTTATCTTTGGGTTGCCGAAGCTTAAATACCCTTGCGCACACGTGGCTGAGACGTACGATAGCATGTGAGTTCGACTTTAGCTACTGATCAGAATCATGAGGTCGGAGGATACGTTTTTAACCTTCTGCAAGGGTACAACCTTACATAGTCGGGTATGACCCGCTGTACAATACTAGCTTACATAATAATAACAACTTATTTTTTTTTTTTAAATTGGCGTGATCGATCTTTAAACGAGGTTATCCGAACACTATCCGTTTTGTGGTTCTTGCTCTAAATTTATGAGATATATGAATTTTCGCCGATTAAACGCTTCAAGATATATAAATTAGATCGATTTGCCACGCCTAAGTAGGTTGCCAAAAAATCTTCACATTTTAAGTAACGCTAGTATTCGCAAATAGATATTTCGAAGTTATAAATTGCGTTCCTACGGACAGGTGGACGTACAGTAAAACGTACATACATTGCATATAAACCGAATACATTCATACATACATATTTTTTTCGTGAACGACTTAAGTTAGATACTTGTCCAATTCCTAGTAACATATGGTTAATGCCTTGTTTTTGTTTCGTCCTCGTCTGTTTTGCAGTCATACTCAAAGATGTGAGCTTTAACATCATGTGCGAGCTACTGGAGTTCATGTATCAGGGCGTGGTGAATGTGAAGCATACAGAGCTGCAGTCGTTTATGAAAATTGGCCAACTGCTGCAGATAAAGGGGCTGGCGACCAACTCGAACACCCCGCCCGGATCCAGTGCGTCGGAGAAGTCCGCTAGTCAAGTGGCGAATGCCGTCGGCGATGAGCCCAACAACGGCAGCAGCCAAAACAACAGCAACAACAACAACAGCAGCAACAACAACAACAGCTGCAGCAAAGCTGATGCGGATCCCAACGAATCGAAAAGCAGCAATGTGAGCAACTCACGCACTCCCACAGGCTCGCCGAGCGGATGTCGGGCGACTGCAACCGGAGACGCGAACCACCTGTTCATGCAGAGCAAGCGCCCAGCGCCTGCGGACTTCAACAGCGACTCTTTGTCCATTTATTCGCGCAAGCAGCTGCGCAGATCCCTGACAGAACACCCTGGAGCTGGCGCTGGCGCCAGTGAGGGCGGTGATAATGCGGACAGCGGCAGCATGGAGAGCGCACTGAATCCGGAAGAGTTCTTTCTGCCGCCCATACCGCACATTTCCATGGTAGAGTCACGCTACGACCTGGGCAGTCTGAAGCGCGAGGGGGAGAGTCATCATGGCTCCGGCGGCGCTTTAGCTAGCACAAGCAGCAGTGCCGCCTCCTCTACAAACGTTGGCTCGCTGCGCAATCCATTTGGAGCGGCCTTCAATCTGGACTACAACAACTTCTACAAGGCGGGCAATAGCAGTGGAGCCAGCAGCTCCGGCAACGTGTCCGGCGTTGGCACCAACAACGGCAGCGGCAGCAGCAGCAGCAGCCTCGGCGTCAACGTTGGCCCAGCCACCGAATATCCCAATGAATTGTACATGCCCAGTGACTACTCCAAGAACTTTGCCAATCACATGGACATCCCATCAAGTAAGCGACGCACTTCCACTGAAACTGACACATTTATGTATTCACCTCTCTGTTGCATGCCTGTTGCTTGCTCCATTTCGGTTTTAGTTTTTGGTTCACACATAACCCGCAGCATAACGCATTACCCATGTCCACCTATTACTAACCCACAGTGTTAATATTGGTTTAAAACAGGGATGGAAACCGGGCGAATGATGTCGAATTGACTTACGGGTTCCACCATAGTTCCTTAAGTTTGTCAAGCATATTGAAAATGACAATTTATTTGTGACAAGTAATTGATTATTGCTTCAACTATTTTACCTGGTTCCATCCTTGGATTTAGCATATTAATTCCCGAATCAACGTTTTACTAACCAGAGTAATGAATATTGTAAATATTGGTTAAAAACAGGAATGGAAACCAAGACATGATCTAACTGTATTAGTAAAATTCGGATTATTGTGTCAATTGTAGAGGAAGGCCAACATAAACATTTTAATTCACTTGTATTTTACGCGCACACGTGGTTTCCATCTCTGGATTAACCACCGTAATCTGCACAGCTCGCTGCCTGGACCCGCTTTGCCGATCCGTTCGCCCAAATGCCAACCTCGCCCACTTCCGAATTTTGTAGCCTCTCCCTGTACATAACATCCGTTTAGGCGTTAAGCACTTTTGGTTACCCCCAAGATTTGCCCACTAATCTTCCATAATTGTACGTATATTTGTTGCGGACGCTGCTCCCCGGATGATCAGATGGCAGCAACATGGTCATGTTGTCCACCACGTCGCTGCTGCACGGCAACTGTGTTTTCAATCGCAACAACACCGTCGCCACGCAGCAGGGCATGAAGACCTACTGGCTCTGCAAGTCCTATCGCATCAGCATGTGTCGGGCACGCTGCATTACGCATCTGGGCCGAATCATTTCCGCCACGGGCGTACACAATCACATGCCGCATATGCGTGGCGGCAGTTCCGGCGCCAGCAGTGGCATCGTTCCCAGCAACAGCAGCTCGCTGACTGTCACACCCAATCCCAATCCCAGCCAGGCGAGCTACAGCATCTCCGACGGCACTCACATCGCATCCGCGCCGACAACGTCCGGCGTGGAAATGAACCATGCCCGTCTGGGTGCTAACATATTCGCCAGCCAGACGCCAACGTCTCCATCCTTGGCAGGTGGCCATCACGCCAGCTCGACAGTACGCTCGCATCATCATCACCATCATAGCCACCACATTGCGCAGGGTCTGCCCAATCTGCTGGTGCAACATCACAGCTCAACGCACGCCAGCATGGAGCAGCATGGGATGGGTAGCGGTCCGCCCCCAGCGCCGCCGTCAAACAGCGTCATCCAGAACATAATGCACAACCCGAATCTGATGCATTTGCCCATGCAGCCACATCATCTTCAGCAACAGCAACAGCAGCAGCAGCAGCAACAGCAACATTCGCCGCATGCGCAGCATCATCTGGAGCTGGGTGCCGGGTCCTCGCTGCTGCCTCTTTCGCCAGCGCACATGCAGCAGAGTCCGCAGTCGAACCGAAGCAGCCACTCTCTGCATGCCACCGAGTCCCCGCTGGGCATGAAGAGCCCCCCGCCGCCGCCAACACAGCAACAGCATGTGGATGCGGAGCAACAGCAGCAGCAGCACGTGGACATCAATGCGACAGCGGACGGATCAGCGGAGAGCGCTGCGGCCACAGCGCATGTCATCGACTCCATTACGATATCGCCCGGCAGTGGTCACAACTTCAAGATCGAGAACATCTAAGGGCTTCGGTTTTTCTAGATTATAAGCAGACCAAGATAATTTATTGCGGCACAAGCCGCTTAGTTAGTGTTTTTAGATGAAATTCAAGGCAGCTGTAAAGTGCATTCATTGATTTAATTAACGATTGTATGTTTGTACATGTATGTATGTATATAGTGATATCTGCAAATCTATATGTGTATACATATGTGGGTATGTATAACCGATGTAAAATGCAAATGAAACATACTACCAATGGCGATCGCTATTCATCCGATCTAATGCCGCGTTGGGCGTTTTCTTTTTGTCACGGGCAGGTAAGTCCTTACCTCATGGGGTCTGCATGAGACTACAGTAATGTATCGAAATAATAATGGGGCTCATTTGTGAATGTCCAGCCATTGAACATAACACTCATACACACCTAGATACACACACTCACACAAAGATACAACCACACACACACACACACACTTGCACATACGCTCAATCCTGCCAATCTTGTGTATATTATAGTCGCGCCCGGCGAACACTGGTTTCAAGGCAAGCTCGAGTTTATGCTGAGCCAACGTGGCAAGCCGCTGCTGGTCCACGATGGCCACACATTCGGCATTCAGTACGTACGCAAGGATAAGAAATACTGGCAGTGCAATCTGTCGCGCAAGTTCAACTGCAAGGCTCGCGTGACCACAACAGACACGGGCGAGATCATAGTTACGAACAACGAGCACTGCCACACGGAAATACGCCAGCACTTGCGCAAGGATTACCAGCGCAACAAGGTTATGATGAATGCACTGATCAATTTAAGCACGAATCGCCTGGCTGATCTGCGGCGTCACAATCTGGCTGGGCTGAGCGCGCTGCCATCAATGGCTATGGTGCCGGGTGCGCTAACCCAGGGGTCGCCTATCATCGATGAGGTGGTGCAGAATCTGCATGATCTGGCCAAGGCCAGCCATCAACAGCAGCGGGCACATGAGGCGCTTAAATACGAAAACGATGAGCCGCTTGACTGCGGAATTCGCAGTTCTTCTGCGCTAGAGGACATGACACGTAGTTTCATTAGCAACAGTAAACAATCGCTAGACAATGAGAATAATGGCAACGACCTGACCAAAGAGCACGATTAGAAGCGCAAAAATTTAGGGGATGATGTGCATTGATATTTATTTAATATTGTTCAAACGCGCGCGCTCCCAGCATTGCTTTGTCGATACCGATAGCACCGATGCGTCGGTTGGTTTCGATATGCAAACGCCACCTAGCGGATTTTTGCGTAGGCGGTTTAGATATAAAATTAAAAACCAAATTAAGTACAAAAGGAAAGCATGCAATACTCAAATATAAAAATAAAAAAAATAGACGATATCCAAATCCAAAGAATTTAGTTAATAACAAGTCCAAACGTCAACTCACATTTCATTAGCGAATTTAAGAAAACTACGTAACTTTCTTACTGCATCAAGACAAAACATGAAATCGTATCGTTTTATATTATGTTAGTTTTACATTGTAATAACTTGAATTTTTAATAAAATTTTTATGTTCTTGGGTGTGTATGAGTATCTATGCTATAGCAGACTTAAATATTTATGACACGGCTCAGCTTCTGAATGCGATTGAGCAAAAGGTCGCCCTGCTTTATGGTAGCTTGATACTGCCAGTTCTTATTGTCGGGTCGATTCGTCTCAACAATGCCGCCCACGCGATCCACCTTGGCGTGTAAACGTCCAGCGGCAATAAAGCGAGCCAGCTCCTGATCAATATAGTCGACAGTAACGCCGAACGACTCGGCCATATACTGAAGGGTGAGCGAACGGTACGACTCCAACAGTTGTGTATATCCCAAAATGCGCATCTCGCGCACATAGTAACGATAATGCGGATGCACAAGGTAATCTGCACGCAGTTCCTTCTCCACTTGCGCCAGGTTAACGTAAAACTGCTCGTACTGACAGTTGAACAGCGAGAAGAGGAATTGCTTGACGTCCGGCAAGCCGTGGAGAACTTCTTGGATCTCAGATCCCTTGACCACTTTCTCGCGCAGCTCATTGCGGGGCAACGCAATCATGGCCACGTAAACAGTGTACCGCACGAATGTGGGATAGTCCATCAGCTCATACGAGGTAAAGGTGCTAACGGTGTCCAGGAAGAAAGTGGCTGCCGCTTTGAAGTCGCGCACGGCAACTGAATATATGCCTTGATACACTTTCAGTCGGTTGCGACGATCCCAATCGCCGCCTTCCTCAATCAGATACTTGGCCTTGTCGATGTTGCGCGTGATCAGATCGTGATCCAGGTAGAACAGGCCCAGGCGAATCAGGTGGAACACAATGTCCAGGCGGTGGCCCAGAGACACCGTCTTCTCGTACGTTTTACGAAAAGCTGACTCGGCAGCTGCCTTGTCGCCTATGCGACACAAGTACTCGGATTTCTTGAGATTCGCCTCGCGCACCTCCATCTCGCCCAGATTCTTCTCGGCATCCTCAATGGCGGCGTCCAGCTGTTCGATGGCAATGCGGTTCTGTTCGCGCATGCGTGTCAGCATATCCTTGTCCACAGTCCAGTTGAGCTCCGCGCAGATGTGCTCGTACCATGGTGCCATGTTGTCGGCTCGAATGGCATCCAGCAATTTGGTCTTGAGTGCTGCATCTTGTTTGTGCTCCGCGAGTGTTAGGAGAAACTTGGTTTGTGCTAACTCCAGGTTGGGGTTCTTCTCCAGACCCTGCTCCTCGAGGTTTTCAGTGGGCATTTTGTTGTAGCTTTACGTTCTGGTTAAAACAAACAGAGAAATAATTTGCGAGTGAAGATGAACAATGTTTTTGTCAAAGCCGCAGAGTCATGTACGAACTAAAGTTGGCTGCGATTCTGTAAACAGTGCTGAAAAGCAACTTTTCTGCGTTTCATTCATATCGATAGGAGCAATGTGAAAAGAGTAGTTATCGAAAAAAAGGGGAGTGCAAAAGCAATTGATTTTTTTGAGAAAAACTGATAGTGGGTTCCAAACTTTGTGGAAAATTTTTGTTTTTCACCTAATTGTGCAAAGAGAATTTTGATCAGGTCAGTTTTCAGATCTAAACTGCACGAGAATGATTGGTGGCTTGTTCGTTTACAACCACAAAGGCGAGGTTTTAATCTCCCGAGTTTATCGCGATGACATCGGACGCAACGCCGTGGACGCCTTTCGGGTCAACGTCATCCATGCCCGCCAGCAGGTGCGCTCGCCAGTCACCAATATTGCACGCACCAGCTTCTTCCACATCAAGGTAATTGCCACGTCAACCGGATGTTAGCTAAAGTAATAGCTCCTAATCAATCCTATTCTTTCGTTAATAGCGTGCCAACATCTGGCTGGCTGCGGTCACCAAGCAGAATGTAAATGCCGCCATGGTTTTCGAGTTCTTGCTAAAAATCATTGAGGTGATGCAGTCCTACTTTGGAAAAATCTCCGAGGAGAACATCAAGAACAACTTTGTGCTCATCTATGAGCTGCTCGATGAGATTTTGGACTTCGGGTATCCCCAGAATACAGACTCTGGTACCCTGAAAACCTTCATCACGCAGCAGGGCATCAAGTCGGCCACTAAGGAGGAGCAAATGCAAATCACCTCACAGGTTACGGGCCAAATTGGCTGGCGACGGGAGGGCATCAAGTACCGACGCAACGAACTTTTCCTGGATGTTCTCGAGTATGTCAATCTGCTGATGAGCCCACAGGGTCAGGTGCTGTCAGCTCATGTGGCCGGCAAAGTTGTCATGAAGTCCTATTTGTCAGGTAAGTTCTGTTCAAAAATGCTACTGGGTCAATAATCCTTTTGCAACCCATTTTTTAGGCATGCCCGAGTGCAAGTTTGGCATCAACGACAAAATCGTAATGGAGTCGAAGGGTCGCGGTATTTCGGGCAATTCCGAGGCGGAGACATCCCGGTCCGGCAAGCCGGTAGTTGTAATTGACGATTGCCAATTCCATCAGTGCGTCAAATTGAGCAAGTTCGAGACGGAGCATTCAATCAGCTTTATACCGCCGGACGGTGAATTCGAACTGATGCGCTATCGCACAACAAAAGACATTTCGTTGCCATTCCGAGTTATACCGCTGGTGCGGGAAGTGGGCCGCACTAAGATGGAGGTGAAGGTCGTGCTGAAATCTAACTTTAAGCCCTCCCTGCTGGGTCAGAAGATCGAGGTTAAAATTCCCACTCCACTGAATACCTCGGGCGTCCAGTTAATTTGCCTAAAGGGCAAGGCCAAGTACAAGGCTTCGGAAAATGCAATTGTGTGGAAAATTAAGCGGATGGCGGGCATGAAAGAAACTCAGCTGTCAGCGGAAATTGAACTACTCGAAACGGATACCAAAAAGAAGTGGACGCGTCCCCCAATATCCATGAACTTTGAGGTGCCATTCGCTCCATCTGGTTTCAAAGTTCGCTACTTAAAAGTGTTCGAACCAAAGCTCAACTACTCCGACCATGATGTGGTCAAATGGGTTCGCTATATCGGCCGCAGTGGGCTCTATGAGACCCGCTGTTAAAGCAATCGACAGAAGGCTGCCAGAAGCTATCGAGCAAGTGTATCACATGGACAACATGAGATTGTTGTGTTGAATTTAACAGAAAAAGTGAATTGAGTGTTTACCAATATGATGGAATTTTCCTCAATCAAATTGAACAAATGTTGTCTCGTATTCCAAATTTAGTTCTTCAGTAACGGGCCTTAGGTGGTACACATACATAGTTAACCTATCCTATAGCATACACTGTGCCCATTCATTCAGGCATATCCGCAACGGACGCATATTATACATACCATTATATATATTATTATTATTATTATTATTTACTCTATCATATAATGTACTCTTATTGTTTAAACAACGCCCTGGCGCGCGTCTCAAATCTCACGCTCATGTTTTCTACTTTGTACGCCTAATTATGTTTTGTATTATTATATTAAAAATTTGTTCTATTGGATATTTCCCCTGAGCACAGAATGTATGTATTTAATAAGCCAAAACTGTCAGTCAGCGCTAATAATATTCATATTCAAAGTGTTAATAATATTCGAATTGTTTAATAAATAAATAGCATGATTATTCAAAATAATGAATGATGTACTGTCTGCTTTTATGACTAAGAAATTCATAGAAATATTTAGTTGGGCTTTACTTCCCAAAATGCATAAATGATAGCAGTGAACTGGCCTTATATATATAAATAAATATGTGCTATATAAGTATGCCTTACTCAGTTAATTAACAAACAAATGATAAATACACACATGTCTGTGTGCGTGTGTGGCTTTATAAATTGTGGACGAATTGGACAGAATATGTACAGAACGATATCTTCAATAGCAATACGAATACTTTAAATTTATGAGTATGTGTGTGTGTGCTTTACACAATCTCAACAACTTTAGTTGGGCAAAGTTCATTTTTGATTTATAAAGACATTATTTATAGCAGTCACCGGGCCTGGAAGTTTCGTTAACGTTTTGTTTATTTTTTTCGGATATTAATTAATTAGAATAAATTCATACATGTCTGTATACGTATTTTGAGGAGGTGCACACGTAGCTCCCGTTCACCTGTTGTCTTATCAATCGTCTGAATCATATATCAAATTACGAAATTACCAGCGTGATAAACAAAAACGGTATCGCCCCACTGAGATTTAATTTTCCTCGTTGCCTGGTCAGCAAAAGACGAACAAAAAAATGAATGCTCTTGTTCCCGATGTGCTCGACGAGGCGCCGCCCAATGACAAATTGAAGGTCAACTATACGGCGACAGTCGCTGTCCAGGAAGGCAATGAACTGACGCCCACCCAGGTGAAGGACGCGCCGCTGGTGGCCTGGGACTCCCAGGAGGGCGACAAGACCACTCTGCACACGCTGCTGATGGTGGATCCCGATGCACCCAGTCGCGCTGAGCCAAAGTACCGCGAGATCTTGCACTGGGCCGTCGTCAATATACCTGGCAACCAGCTGGGCATGGGCCAAACTCTGGCCGAGTACATCGGATCGGGCCCGCCCGAGGGTACCGGACTGCATCGCTACATTTTCCTGCTGTACCAGCAAAGCCAAAAGATTGACGAGCCCCAGCATATAGACAAACGGTGCGTAAGAGAGGCATCTTCCTAGAGTTATCCAATAATGTACATGCCATTTCAGCACTCGCCAGGGCCGACTAAATTTCAGTGCCCGCCAGTTTGCCAGTAAGCACGGCCTGGGCAAGCCCATAGCAGCAAACTTTTATGAGGCGCAGTACGATGACTACGTGCCCTTACGGAACAAGGACTTTACCGGGTAGGCGGACTGCCAATCGGATGATACCATATTCAATGTGCTGTATTCTTGCTTGGCAATAAAGACAACCAGTTCACTTATCGCCGCTATCAGCTGCCACCTTGACTTTATCGTTAGCTATATCTTTATCTAGCGCAGCGAGCGTTTGGCCAAAAGTGCACAAAATTGATTAGAGCGGAAGCGCCAGCCGGCCGGCCGGCCGCCGGATCGATAAATAGCGCACGAGTTGCTATTGGCGGCAGAGTCACTGCGTTAACGCCAGACAGAGCATAACAGCAACATGGACACCAGCGGTATTATTCCCGACATTATCGACGAGAAGCCCAAGGCTCGAGTGACGGTCACGTATCCGTCCGGCGCTCAGGTCGAGCTGGGCAAGGAGCTGACGCCCACGCAGGTAAAGGATCAGCCCACAGTTAGCTGGGATGCCGAGGCTGGCGCCACGTACACTCTGCTGATGGTGGACCCCGATGCGCCCAGCCGCACCGATCCCAAGTTCCGTGAGGTCTTGCATTGGGCTGTGATCAACATTCCCGGCAACAACATCGCCAGTGGCCAAGTGTTGGCTGAGTATGTGGGCGCCGGTCCTGCAGAGGGTTCCGGTCTGCACCGCTATGTCTTTCTGGTCTTCAAGCAGGGCGACAAGATCACCAGCGACAAGTTCATCTCCAAGACGTAAGTGATTCCATACTCTTTGGCAATGTTCCCATAAATATCTTTTTGCCTCCTCAGCACTCTGGAGGGCCGTCTCAATGTCAAGATCCGCGACTACGTGACCAAGTACAGCTTTGGCACTCCGGTTGCCGGCAACTTCTTCCAGGCGCAGTACGATGACTATGTGCCCACCCTCCGCGCCCTGATCAAATAAGCCACACTCTGTCCAAATAATAAAGTAATAAATTTTATATGCATTTTGTCCATAAGCAAAAATAGTTCTCCTTTATTCCCGTTTGGTTACCTATCTCCGAAAAAGTCGGCGACCAGCTTGTTGAACTCTTCCGCATAGCGGAGGTGGATGTTGTGCTTGCCCTCGGGAAACTCATGGTAACGTGCCTGTGGCAAGCGTTGCTTCAACCAGGGCACGTGCTCCGCTGCGATCATTGGATCCTTTTTGCCGTGCAGAATGAACGTGGGCGCCTTCACCTGGTCCACCTCGGCGCGGCAGAAGTCTCCGTCGCGCTGCTTGTAAAACTCGCAGGCGGCATCGACCCACTCCCCCCAGAGCTGTGCGAAACGTTCAACTCCATAGACTTTTTCCATGGGCTCACGCATGCGTGGAGACCACTTGGCAACGTCGCGAATCGCCTGCAGTGCCTTTACCTCGTCCTCGTTCAGGTATGCACCCGCACCCCAAATGGCCAACTTCTCCACGGCGTCTGCATGTCGGCCAGCGAGAATAAGCGCCGTGATACCACCATCGCTCCAGCCCAGAATAGAGAACTTTGGCCTGTTCAGTGCACGCATCAGATTCACGGCTGCCTCGGCATCCTCGCGGAAGAACTCAAGCCCAAATCTGCGTTGCGGCGGTACCGATTTCCCATAGCCTGGCGGGTCCCATGCAATTATCGTATGATCAGGCAGAAGCTTGGGTAGCTGCTCTATCTGCGGCTTGAAATCTGTCCACGCGGAGCCCAGGGCGCCGGGCATCAGCAACAAGCTGCGCGAGCCGGTGCCGCACTCAACAATATGTAGGTCACCGGCTCCCTGGACTGGCACCTTACGCTCCGTGTGGGCGCATCTTCTCATGGCGGGTAGCATTCGGCTGGCCGGCTTAATCAGTCGAGTGGCCAAGAGCATTACGTAAGGAGCTGATATTAAGGAAATAGACACTAGTTAAAATGTTTGCTTCAAGTGCACTCTAAATGCGATTCTGTTGGTTGTTTGTGTAAACACAGAAATACACCTGCACACGCCTTCTAAAGTGTTCAATAGGTGTTCTCATAAATCGCACAGCTGTCCGACTCACGATGGGTTCGCAGTAAAGCGGGTAAAGGAGGTGACCGGCAAGCATTTGAGTTTTGTTTGTTATTCAGCTGCAGCTGTGTGAAACTTTACAACACTTGTTCATCAATATATTCAAATTAGCAAACATTATTATGGGCGCGAATTGTTTTAAAGAATAATTTGGGTTATTACGTAAATTGTAAAAAAATAAATTATGAAATTAAAAAAAATTGTTTACCTATTTAAATATTTTTATAGCTGATGTGAAAACAATCAAAAAGGTTTGGACTTTAACTTAAATGTTAACGACAGAAACACATTTATATTTGCACCGTTAATATGCGGATGTTAACCTGATGGTTGATGGTTTAAATAATAATATACAAAATATGCACATGTATACAATTTTAATTTATTTTACACATTTTCGAATCATTCAAATGTTTATTGCAAGTCAACAATGTGGTATTTACAGCTGTAGCCTGAGTCACCTTGTTTGCACTCGTCTTAAAGCTCCTTGCTATGTACTTCTAAGTCTGTGCAGCACGTTGTTGCAGCAGTCAGTTAAAGCATTCGACGGACATTGCGTTATTGTCGTTGGGTCCCCGCTCGTCATTTATCTCAAGTTAGTAAATTTTTAGAAGTATATTAAAATTCTTAGCTGCAGTCCGTTCCTAATGATCTGTGCGTGATTTGAATGCTAAATAAAAACTGCATTCACTTTCTCCCATTTATGGAAGCGCGTCGGCCTTGCAGGATCCGTTAAAAATTGCATACTACAAGCGCCAAACCCTTGGGTTCCCTTTAAGACGGTCACACAATTATTAACTCTTACCGAGCACCAAATGCAAATCGAATTTGACGCCGAGCTGTCGAAGCTGTGTAGTGTGTAATAAATGTCAAGGCATTTACACGGGTCGTCGTAGTCGTCCCTGTATGAGTGCACATACATACATACGTACATACATCCTGTCCCTTCTAATACGCTTCGAGTGGTGCAGGTTATGAACCTGCGTGCTCTGCGCTCATTACGCATGTGTGGGGGTGTGTGTGGGTGTGCGTATATATGTGTGTGTGTTTGTGCATATATGTGTTAGTAGTATGCATATGCATGGCTCGTCATGGCAAGAAAGCTTTTAGTTTTTGGCATTCTGATGCCCTACACATAAAAGTCAGGCTTTTATGTGGAATACGTAAGAGTGCGCAAAGAGTATATCCAAAAAGTGGTAAACATAAGTACCAGGAATATTTTTCATATGAACAAAATTTCACTTTTCACTGTTTTGGAGTAAAATAGCTATAATTTGTACACTTCTGCTAACATCGTAGGGCGTAGGAGGTGTTGCGTATGCCGACTGCTAGCAATCTGTTAAAACGCTGTCGGAGCTTTCGTTATCCGTTGGAAACATAGCGAAGAAATTGAGTTTGAAATTGCAGTTCAGTCTTGTCGTGAATGCAGCGGAGATCGATATAAAGAGCTGGAGCAGCGGGAAGTGCTTTAAACAAATTCGACATATAATTTTTGTACCCCCGTTTGGGTAAAAGTCTGCAAAATTACTATATAAAATCCTTTAATTTAACAAAAATTAATGTTCCCCACAAAAGCGTCATTAAATAAATCGTTAACAATAAAAGAAAATCAAGTTTGTAGCAAATAAAGTGGAACAAATTGTGTAAGCAAATTGAGTGATTAAGCAAATCAGCTTTAAGTTGAAATAAATTGATAAATTTCATAAATGTGCTTAAACTAATCGATACAATCTTTAATTTATACGCAAAGTTATTAACTCTGAGTTCGCATATAAAATTTTCGCCTACGTGCAGTGAAAAATTTTCCGATTTTTAGTATGTACATGTACGTTGGGGCGCTTGTGGGCGCCACAGTAGCATCGGGTAGAGGGGGCATCCGGCGAGCTTTTGCCACCCCTACAACCAGCTACTTATTATGCTGCTAACGGCTTACAAACACGAATAAACTGTCCAAATAAGGAAGAAAAAATGTGCACGCTTGTGAGTAATTTGTCAAGCATTATGCAAATGAAGTGTACACAATGCCAAAAACTCAAAGAACATTGCAATAAAAAGAAAGAAAACAAATTATCCACAATCTTAGTGGAATTGTGCTAAAAAGGAATCGGTATCAGCGTAACAGCGTAACAACAGCCGCAGCCAACATTAACTCGAATACGAGCTTTTCTCTCTCACTCGCCCACTCTCTCACACAAGAGCAGCGCTGAAAAGTTCAATGAAAGTTACACGCGCGGATAAAATTCCAAAGTGTTTCGGTCTCGTGTAGTAATAGTAGACACCAACACAAGGACACGCGCCAGAAACAGAAAGCTGCCTGTCAAGGACTGGAATACGAATACGAATAGAATACGAATACGCGTTACGTTTTACGCGCGTAACTCTGTGTGTTTATGTTAGTGCAAGTGTGTGTGTATGTGTGTGAATGAGCGCGCCAAGTGCAACATATCAAAGTTATAAAGATACAGATACACACACACACCCACACAACAACAAGCGCCAAGGACTGCTCGGACTATGCACTTGAGACAATGACAGCCTACAGTATTGAGAAGACCCCCAAAATGGACAAAGACAACGCCGCCGAGCTGCTGTCCAATGATGTCCTGCTGAAGTCCCCAAGTAACAGCACGCGGCTGCTGCCCTTGCCAGACGAGGCACCTATTGAGGCCTGCTCCTCTTTCGATTTGCCTTTCAATAAGGCGCGCCGCCGGCGAAGAGAGCCCCTCGAAGAGCCCCATCTGCGCACACAGCACTCACCTCTGCGCGCTCGTCCTCGTCCTCGTCCTCAAACTCGCCGTTGTAATGGTCAGCCACTAGTAATGGTCGAGTACCGCCGCTCATATCGAGTGCTGATTGTGACAGCGCTCCTGGTCAGCCTGGTGTCCAGTTTCATAACGATCAGCGCCGGCTTCCAGCTGGACGGATCGCAGAGCTCGTTCTACACCTTCCGCAAGTGGTATACAGGCCTGAACGGCACGCTGGAACTGGAGTTCAAGACAGAGCAGCCCAACGGGCTGGTGCTCTACACGGACGATGGGGGCACCTATGACTTCTTCGAACTCAAATTGGTCGAAGGTGCACTGCGTCTGCGCTACAACCTGGGCGGCGGAGCTCAGATCATAACGGTTGGCCGTGAGCTGCACGATGGCCACTGGCATAAGGTGCAGGTGCTACGCAACGATGACCAGACCTCATTGATCGTCGACGGCGTCTCCCAGCAGCGTTCCACTAAGGGCAAGGAGTTCCAGTTCGGCAAGTTCGCCAGCAATTCGGATGTTTACGTGGGCGGCATGCCCAACTGGTACAGCAGCAAGCTGGCTCTCCTGGCTCTGCCTAGCGTCATCTTCGAGCCACGCTTCCGTGGCGCCATTCGCAATCTCGTCTATGCGGACCAGCCGGGCGGCACCACCAGGCGGCAGGAAATGAAGCAGCCACGCGACATCAAATGTGGCGACGCACCTTGCGACCACGGCGAGATGCCACCCCGCGAGAGGGGGTTAAGGGTAAGTGCACATAAATACTCGTTATATATTAATGCTAGATGTTAGGAATGTTAAATGGTTGTCCAACTGGAATATTGAAGCTTAGAATATATGAAATATAATAGGTAATAAAAATAAAATCGTAAATTCATTTAATAATAAATTATATAACTGCTAATAAATTCGAATAATATTGCACAAGCACATAAAAAGCTAAAAGTTTTATATAGACATATAGCACAAAATATTCTCAAAATACAATAAAACAGGGAAATCGGTTCACTTTTGAAACATGAATGAATAGATGTGAATATTTTTGATAATACAGTTATCTTCCTCTCATAATCACTTTTAATGTAATTTTATTTATGATCATTGCGACAACCACAAATGATGAAAAATATTTATTGCTTATCTAAATGTTTAATTTTTAATAACGCCAAAAAAAAATTTGGATAAATTAATTTTCGCAAATATGCCAAAGTTTACCTAACATTTACATTTAAGACTTTTAATAAGTATTTAAGTTTTCAGTTGTTAAGTAACTTTCTGATTTGTGTTTTGTGTCTACCTGAGAGGTCGCTCCTAATTAACTGGCGGTTATATTTTTTAGGGCGTTCGGGGCAACACGACCGACGCCTGTGAGCGTAACGATCCCTGCCAGCACGGGGGCATATGCATATCCACTGATTCAGGCCCAATATGCGAGTGTCGCAATCTCGAGTACGATGGCCAGTATTGTGAGAAGGAGAAGGCGCCATCCGAAGCAACGTTCCGCGGTACACAGTTCCTCTCGTACGACTTGGGTCAGACGGGCGCCGAGCCCATTGTTAGTGCCCAGGATGCGATCTCCTTCTATTTCCGCACACGCCAGCCGAACGGACTGCTCTTTTACACGGGCCACGGCACCGACTATCTGAATTTGGCACTCCGCGATGGGGGCGTCTCGCTGACCATGGGTCTGGCCAATGGTAAGCAGGAGATGCACATAAAGCCGTCGAAGGTTCGATTCGACGATCATCAGTGGCACAAGGTGACCGTCCATCGGCGCATTCAGGAAATCTCGTCCATAACCAGCTTCTGTCGGGTGCGTATTTATTGACCAAAGATTGTGCCCGTTGGCTGTGATCTCATTGGCGCTGCTTTCACAGCTTGTCACCGTGGTGGACGACGTTTACACGGATCACTCGCACATTGCCGGTAAGTTTACCATGCTCTCCTCCTCCCGTGTTTATGTGGGCGGCGCTGTCAATCCTCGAGCTCTGCTCGGCGCCCGTGTGCACAACAACTTCGTGGGCTGCTTGCGCAAGGTGGAGTTCTCGGCGGACACATTAAATCTGAATCTAATCGATCTGGCCAAGAGCGGCTCCAAGTTGATACAGGTGGCGGGCAATGTGGAATACCAGTGTCCCAGCGGCGATCCTCAGGACCCAGTCACGTTTACCACGCGCGAATCCCATTTGGTAAGTGAATTGGACACTTGGTTTGGTTAGAGCTAAGTGCTGTTACCCTCTCGGTCTTCCCGCCATCCATTAGGTCTTGCCGCCATGGGAGACAGGCAAGCAAAGCTCGATAAGCTTCAAATTTCGGACTAAGGAACCTAACGGTATCATCATATTAGCCACGGGCTCAAAACAACCACGCGCCAAAAACGTAAGTACCAAACTAAAACCGTATTCATCGGATTGCCGGAGACTGTGGCTACATCATCTAGCTAGATGATGTATCTTTTCTACAAGTCATTTACAATGATGCTAATCCCAACTATGACACTTCCAGCCGGTGCTAATTGCAATTGAGCTGCTTAATGGCCACATCTATATACATCTCGATCTGGGCTCGGGCGCCTCCAAGATACGCGCTTCGCGCCGCCGTGTGGACGATGGCGACTGGCATGATCTGATCCTGCGGCGCAACGGCCGCGACGCTAAGATAAGCGTGGACGGTGTGTGGAACGATTTTCGTACGCCCGGTGACGGCACCATACTCGAGCTGGACGGACACATGTATGTGGGAGGCGTGGGGCCGGCCTACAACAGCATTGCCTGGCCGGCAGCCATCTGGACGGCGACACTGCGTCAAGGATTCGTCGGATGTTTGCGTGACCTGGTGCTCAGCGGCAAGGCGATCGATATAGCGGCCTTTGCACGCGTGCAGGACTCTGGTGAGTATATGTAGTGCGATTTGCTACACTCACAAAAAAAAAATCGAATTTCAAATTTCGGACTGTGTTTAAGTCCTCTATGTGTTTCCAGCTTACATCATTTATGATTTCTCTGAGTGTATATATACTATATTTGTCAGTCCCCATCTGATGCTAAGCTACTCTATAAAACTCTGGGTCTTTGCAGCTTCTGTGAAGCCATCGTGTCATGTGCAGGGCAATGTGTGCGGCGGCAATCCCTGCCTGAATGGCGGCACATGTCTAGAGGGCTGGAATCGACCCATTTGCGACTGCTCGGCAACTCTGTACGGCGGACCAACCTGCGGTCGGGAGCTGGCCACGTTGGCCTTCAATGGCAGCCAGCACATGACCATTTGGCTGGCCAATGGCCAGGGTACCAAGACGCAAACCGAGGAGCTGGTAATACGTTTCAAGACATCCCGTCCGGCGGGTCTCCTGCTGCTGACCAGCGCCGAATCCAATTCGCCGGATCGCTTGGAGATCGCCCTAGTCGCAGGCCGTATTCGAGCGAGCGTGCGCCTGAGCGATCGTGAAAAGGTGAGAAACATTCCAAGAAGAAAAAAGGCCACAGAGGCTCCTCCATTAATAAGCAATCCATCCTTTTGTGCTTTGCAGAACTTGCTCGCTGGCCAGTCGGTGCTAAATGACAACAATTGGCACACTATTCGATTCTCGCGCAGAGCATCGAATCTGCGTCTACAAGTTGACGGGGCTCCCCCCGTCAGGGGTATGTTATGTATGTATCAACAGCACATCTATTGCCCTACTACGTGTCGTGCCGTGTCGTTTTTTTTTTTCAAAGGACACTCCCGATTCTCGAGTCTCCTGCTATGCATATACTACCCAGATCTGATTGTTAGTTTCAATTCCAAAGTGCTCCAAGCGCGCCAAGCAGCAGAACAAGTTCAATGCCCCCGAGTCCAAGAACAATCAGTGCATTTTATTGATAGCCAATAGCTAATATCAGAATAAAGTTATTCCCTGTACCGCCCCCTCTCCCTCCCTGCAAAAGGTGTGTGAAGGTGCTAAGATAAAAAACAAAAACTAGTATGAATAAAATTAGACCAAATTTTTAAGTGCAGTCAGCAGCGGTATTTTCGGTTTTTTTTCTAAGCTTCAATTTTTACTTTGAGAGCTTTTTTGTTTTACTACGTTAAACAAACATACACAACAATAAACCTCACACAAACACAAACATAGACAAAATGTTGTTCGCCAAGGCAAATGAAAAACAAATAAACATACTAAGGAAAACTGAAAGATATACCATATGCGTTTGCTTTCCCGATATTCCTTTGTTGCTCATTTTCCATAATAATACACATACATTCTCCTATTTAACATCCAACCATACATAGACGATGTTCGAGCATAACACATATGTCTGAACCCATAATCACAATCACAGTTACACCGATACATTGTACGCCTCTTTCACGTAATTACGTAACTATCTGAACTTTTCACTCCATTTACATTTTTTTAACCATTTTACGAGCTTACCATTATTGTATTCATTTCTGAAGGATTCGTTACGACTTGCCCATTTGAATACTAAGATTAATTACAATTTTACCAACCTCATTCATAATAATTTATTTATTTGACTCTCGTTAGTTTTTTTAAAAGACTTTTTCAAACATCTTGATGTTGTGTTTTCATTTGCGATACCTCTCTACTGTGCCATATAAGTATTTTGTTTGATTTTCGACTATGATTATGATTGCCAATATCCATTTCAATTGAATTTACTTATTACCAACCAGTGACAGTTAGTTGCTAATTTAAAAAAAAAACAAAGCCCTATAAAATGCATAAACATATATACGATTTTTAAGTATGTATGTTCTATTGTGTATAAATAAATACTCTTGTAAGCAATTAGCGTTCGTATTAAAGACAAGAACAGGTGTACAGTTACAGCTGCTAAGAAACGCATTGAATGTTATAAATATACAAATTGATTGTCTTGTAAATTGTTATGTCCTTGAAAATATTACCATATTGAGTACTTATAGATGTTTATGAGTATTATTTTATCCATTTTTTGGTTGGTTTTCAAATTATTTGAAGAATTGTACAAATCATTTCTCACTATTGCCTTGATGTTGAGTATGTCCTTTTCTTGGATCAATTTTGGTAATTTAACGAATTTACTTAACATCTAATTTCTTTTTCAAGTTAAAGTTTGACTTATTTTATTTATTTGATTCTCAAACCCGAACTAAGACGAAAATAAATTTGATAAAAAAATTAATTATTTAATAAAAAAATGATGAATTCATTCGAGTGGTCAGACTCAACATCAAGCAGTGTAAATTATATTTTATGATTTAATTTGCTATTGTTTCCATGTAAATATCAAAGATTTGTACTTACAGGCAAACTAAGTATAAGCTAAACAATGAAAGTGTTTAAATAACTACCGTTTAATAATTGAACGACACGTGTGGTATGTGAACAGATTATTTCAGGAGTGTGTAATTAAAGCATATATCTATATTTCAAATATATGTATAAATACAAGCATAACAACAACAGCAACAGCAAAAATGCAGCAACAACAACAGCAACAGCAACTATGCAAATGCAATTTTCTAATCACAAATGTGATCTAAATGACCTTTTCTATTTCAATATGCAAACGAAAAACCGAAAATGATAAACGAAAAACAGTTAAGCAAAAGAGAAGGAAATACCAAGAAGAAAAAAAATAATTTTCAATTGTTTTTTAGGCGAGAGCAAAAAAATCGACACGCAAGAACTCGGTGAAGCATTTTTTTGCCAAATCGCTCGATAAAAGTCGCGTCAAGGATGCGAGCGTGACGACAAACAAAAAATTCAAATGAAAATGAAAATGAAAAGAAAAAATAAAAAATGAAAAATAAAAGAAATTCAAGTAAAATTCTGTCGCACGGCTCACGCGACCTGTGACTTATTGAGACGAGAAGGCAAAACAATGTTTGGAAGCACCCAGGGCTGTAATTTTGCACCATTTAATATGTAATTAGCTTTGTGTTAAGTAAACTACTTATGTACTCGTTAACAAAAACAACAACAACTACAACAACCGCTAAGCAACTAAACGTGTCCAAACGTACAAATTAGTTTCTCGTTGTGTAAGTGTGCCAGCTGTTGTGTTACTTGGCCAACTGGCGACGCTGGCGCTGGCAACCAGGCGGCTCCCACTGGACCCCACTGGCTGCTTGTTCTGGCCAGCCTCAAGTAGTACACACACACACACACCTACACACACACACAGACACCAATATTTGCTGCACCACTGTTGTTATGCACACGCACGCACAACAATAAATTTGCACACACCACACACGTCAGTGTTTGCATGTGCGCACCTCAAAAAAATAAAAAATATATATGAATGTAACGAAAGAAAAAAAAAACGAGCAAAATTAATAACTTTGAATAAACAATACCCAAAAAATCGCATGACTTGCTGTACATGCCACGCGCTGCCCCTCTCTCACTCTATCTCTCTCGTTCTCTCTCTCTCTGTTTCTCTAACTCTCAAGTACTGTAGAAAAGCTTGTCACAATTGAAATAAATGCGGCTAATTATATGGTTGTGAAGCAGCTGCAGCAATTGTGTCCCACTTTGCTTTCACCTAGTTTTAGTACATTTCACACTCATTTACTCTTCCTCTCTCTCTCCCTCGCTCGCTCTCTTCGTCTCTGTCTCAGTCTGTTTAACTGCTGTTATCGCTTTTTGCAGTCATTTGCATGTTCAGATATCAATCATTTCCACGCCGGACCACGCGTCGTATGCGCAATGTGGTCGCTGCCCATTGTGGCTAATGCACCGTTTTAATAGCTAGACGTAGTCAACGTTTAGGTTTAACACACCCACACAAACACAGACATACTACCATTAACAACATTACATATTTATATTTAGTATACAAGACTTGGGCATACGAATCGATGTTTAGTTTCAATGTCGTTAAAACAGAAAAGCCAAATTGTCAATATATTTGTGTTTGTTATATTCTTTATTTTTTAATCTATCTTCTATCATTTTTTATTTTTTTATATATATTTTATTTAAAGTTTAGATAACAAACAGCATCGGTTGTCATTGTTGTAAGCGCCTAGCGAATCGCATTTATCTTTCATTTTCGATTTAACTTCTCTTCTCTTCAGTTCAGTTTTTCTTTCAAGCAATGCACCTAACGAATAAAATGTCATCGCTAAGTACAGTAATCGTATTGAAAATGTATCTCACACACCAAAAAGTAACCTAAAACTGGCAATAAATGCATATATACCACATATATGTATATGTATGTCTGTAGATATATATACATACATATATGTATTTACTATGTACTTTATATATGAACAAAACGCACCCAACTTAATAATCTTAATAATCTACTTATTTGTCTAACAACACTAGTGTACCGATTCTTATACCCTGTATCCATTGTGTGCAAAAATATTATATATTATATATTTTAAAGTATAGCTTTATAGCTTTGTCCATCTGTTTTAAGCTTATCGATGGAAACAATTAGAACTGCAAATCATTCGCAGAATACGTTTTTTTTTTGTCCGGGCCTCGTTTCCACAAAATTTGTAAATTCGTTGAAAACTCCATGATATATTTTATTTCCAAAGTAATGAGCGAAAGTGTGTGGCTGGAAGAAGAAGATACACAGTCAAATGTGTGTATGTATGCGCTAAAGTAAGAATATAGGTAAAAGCTGATCGAACTTGGGTACAGGGTATCTACTAGTCGGTCGCTATCAACTAGAGCACTCTGACTTGAACTTTTTTCATTTGTTTGAGCAAAGCCGCAGCATCTGCAGCATCGATAAGCAATTTAGTATTTTCCTTTAACTTCTTTAATCGGTTCCAACGTATAAACTTACACACACACACACATACCTACTATATGTATACGTATACTCGTATTTACATATATGATAAGTATCGTAACTGCACCTTTCTTTAGTATGTACCCAAGCTGCATTGACAATTGATTAGCCACTGTCGAGTGACCAAAAATACTTACAGCAACTGCTTGAAATGATTTTGAATCAACTTTAGCTCTATGTCTACTAAATGCATACTATATACTCTAATATATACTCTCTACTACTACTACTACTACTACTACTACTTATATACTACTTATTTCAATACATATGCGTATGTGCTTCTTGTAACTAAAAAAAACATTCGTTTGTCACCAACAAAAAAAACAACCAACAACTTACTCTATATATATTCCATAACCAATATCCATATCTCGTATATACCTACTATATACATACATATATGTATGCCTTTACCATATGTTAACGGTACTTTGCCAAGTCTTAACTAAACTATTAGAGCAAAGCCGAGGCTGGCACAAACCCTTTACCCGAGAACCCCTTGAGGTTTATCAATCTCTGCTGTATTCTTTGCACAGCTGAGACAATACTGGGACGCCACAGCACCATGGAGATACGATCGATACACCTGGGAGGGCTCTTCCACGCCGAAGAGGAGATACAGATGACCTCGACCATGCCGAACTTTGTGGGCCAAATGCAGGGCTTTATATTCAATGGTCAGCGGTAAGAAAACACACAGATTTCATTGTCCCCGAATCGAACGAACATGTTACTAAATGCAATGGCTTTTTCATTAGCTACTTGGATATAGTTAAGTCGCTGGGACCCGAGCTGTCGGCACTGCCCAGTGCCACCTTCAAGCTGACGGCCCGCTTTATCAACTCGCCGGCAGGACAGCCGTATCATGCGGCCACCTTCCGCTCGAAGCACTCGTACGTGGGACTGGCCATGCTCAAGGCCTACACCAGCATCTCGGTAGATTTTCGCTTCAAGACTGTGGAGCCGAATGGTCTGCTGATATTCAATGGCGGTCGGCGCAACGACTTCGTTGCCGTGGAACTGGTCAATGGGCACATACACTACACCTTCGATTTGGGCGATGGGCCGGTCACGATGCGCGATAAGTCGCGCATCCACATGAACGACAATCGCTGGCATCAGGTCAGCATACGACGCCCAGGACCCAAAACGCACACGCTGACCGTGGACGATTCGTTCGAGATTATTACATTGACCGGCAACAACATGCATCTCGAGCTGGCGGGCATTCTCTATATAGGCGGAGTATTCAAGGACATGTACTCCAAGCTGCCGGGCTCAATATCCTCGCGCTCCGGCTTCGAGGGCTGCCTGGCATCGCTCGACCTGGGCGACACCTCGCCGTCGCTAACCAGCGACGCGGTTGTGCCCAGCTCCTTGGTGGTCAGCGGCTGCGAGGGACCCACCAAGTGCAGCCAAAATGCGTGCGCCAATCGCGGCATCTGCGTGCAGCAATGGAACGCCTACGCCTGCGAGTGCGACATGACCTCCTACACGGGTCCGACCTGCTATGACGGTGGGTGCAAAAGGCGCTCTGTGCTGGCAATGCCAATAAAAATTGCAATCTTTGGGATATCTTGCAGAATCCATCGCCTATGAGTTTGGCAACAACAAGGGCATGGTGCAGTACAGCTTTCCAGAGAACATGCAGGCAGACACCGAGGAGGATAACATTGCACTGGGATTCATTACGACCAAGCCGGATGCGGTGCTGTTGCGCATTGAGAGCGCCACTACACAGGATTACATGGAGCTGGAGATAGTCGAGGGCAACATCTTTATGGTTTATAACATTGGCAGTGTGGATCTGCCACTGGGTGAGATCGGCACCAAGGTAAACGACAATGCCTACCACGTGGTACGTTTCTCCCGCAAGGGTGGCAACGCAACGCTCCAACTGGACGACTACAATGTGCAGGCGCTCACGCCCCAGGGTAAGACTATTACCGATCCTCCGATCGGCCAGATCTGCAATCAATCATGAATTGTGCTCCCGTTTGCCAGGCCACCACTCGACCGTCTTTAACACCATGTCAAACATTCAAGTGGGCGGCAAATTTAGCCGCAACGGTCGCACGAGGATCGAGCGACCGTTCGCTGGTGTCATTGCCGGGCTCTCGGTGAATAAGCTGCGCATCCTGGATTTGGCCGTCGAGCGCGATCCTCATATCACCATACGAGGAGATGTTCAATTGGTAACTGGAGTATTAGATAGAAATGATCTGCAGAGAATGCAGCAGGTTAGGGAATTTATTTGAAATTTTTTTCAAATCCTCTCAACTTTCAACTTTCCAAGTATTTTTCTCATCGTAACAAACAAGTTTATTCAAAATTCTTTCTTTAATCAAATAACCCAAAAAAAAAAAATCAATATCAAAACTAAATTAAAATATCGTATTATAATCAGCCTTTTTTCATTGTGCAGCCCTATTTCCCCAAATACGTTTTTGATCGAACTGATTTAACTACTGTTCAGTTTTCAGATTCGGGGGAAATTTGGTTCCACTTTGAAAATAAAAACAAAAACTAAACCAAAGTATTAGCTACTAAATGTATAAGCTATTGTAAATGCCATATTTAATTTCTGTTCAGTTTATCTTTTTTCTTCATTCGTTCCTTGTTTCTGTCAGCGATGCGCATTACGTGTAATAAATTAAACTAAACGTAACGCTTTTTGTAAACAGCACCAGCAAATAATCCTTCCTAAGAATTTGCCACTAACCGCAGCTAACAGTTTTTTGATTCTTTAATGCACAGCCTATGCAAAAATTAATTTGTAAATATGCATATATACCTATATATATATGTGTATGATACCATACGCTATTTATTTAAGTACATACTGTATAGTATATATATATATATATATATATATATAACTGTACAGGTAGATTTATAATTTTGTTTGCACTGTAACTGTACTCGTTTGAAGCCAGTTTGAGCGCACTAACGCTGCATGACTCTACACATATCTAGCACATTATACTAATACATACACAAATACTCATGCTGACACTGACACATACACGGAAAATCTACACTCAGCGAAATTACTCAGATTTCTACTTATTTTTGAAGTTTAGTCCAAATTTCAAAACTTTAAAAATGTTAAGCTGAAATTTTGTGTTTTTTAATTAAAGTGCAGAATAATCAAACTGCCATATATTGCACAAAGTCGTTTTAACTTTAACAAAGTGGTGGTAGCTAAAAGCTTAAACCCAAGTTTCAGATTTCAATTAGAACATTCATTTCTTATTAAAAATTAATTTTCTAGATTATAATAGCAGATTGATATAGATAATAAAACATGTCTAAAAAGTCAGTACCCATCAAAATCAATTTAGTTTTCACAAAGTTTGGGTTGCTTAAACTTTGAAAATAAGTCAATTTTTAGAAAATTCTTGAATACAATTGCAAGATGAATTTCCATGAAAAATAATGTTCCTAGATTTAAACTCAACATTGATTAAGATACCAAATCATGCCTAAAAAATACTACTCCACCAAAATCAACTTAATTTTAGCGTAGTTATGGTAGTTTAAAATTTTGAAGTTGTGTATATGGGAATTTATCTCTAAGTCGACCACTCATTGCTTGAGATTTATTGCTTCCATGCTTCCAAAATCTGGCATTTGATATCTTCAAGAGCAAATGTGAAAGTGATAATAATCATATTCAATTCCAAATTGTTTTCTCTGAGTGCACATACATAGACATACACAAATGGCTTACATTAAATACATACTTATAATGCACATAATCGTACCTAATACTCAGTTAACAACCACTAACATACAATAACCGCTTGGCCAGGTCGGCGCCAGATCAACTGAAGTAAAATTAGACTTTGAACTCTACTCGACAGACGCCGGCAAGTGGGTATCCGGGCGCCATAGACGATTTGATCTTCTCCGGTGCCGGTTCGGGATGTCGCGGCGACGATGAGGATGAATGTACGCCGCCATTTGAGTCAGGCAGTGGAGATGATCTAATTACGCCCGTCTATGTGCCACCCACCAAGCAGACGACAACCACGCAGCAGGGCAACAATCTGGGCGTCGATCGCAGCAACAACAATACAAACAACAACAACAATGGCACTGAGCGTGCCTGCGATGATGAGGACTGTGTGCACGGTTCAGGAGACTACGGCGAAACAACGGAACAGTTTACATCGACGAGCACGGCAAAGGGTGCAGGTGGGTAGCAATTATATTTTAAATATGTTCTCTATTTTTGCCAGTGTGGTGTCATTTTGTCATTGACATTTGCATCACACAGACACGCACACACACACACACACACACACTCATCAGACATATTTAGCTAGCAAAACTATATTGTTCAAGTATATAAAATAAATATATAAAAATACATATATATGTAAGTAGAACTAGAACATTTTACGTTTAACCATTGGGTTGTGTGCTTAGTACATACATACATATATATGCACGTATGTTTACATACGTATGTTTGTGTTAACTACTAGTTAAACTGCTTTTCAGTTATGATATTCTTGTTAGCGAGTTCTTCCTCTGGGTTTTTGCGCGCCTTGAGCTATGCTACGCTTTTAAACGCTTGTAGCAGTGCAATTTACAATATATGTATACAGATACAAATATATACTATACTACTACTACTACATATATATCACGCATACACACCCACACAACAGACATCGATCAGCCCAATCAGCCAATCCAATGTTCAGCCAATGACAATATGACCTTCAAGACGCGTAGCGTTTTTATAGTTAAATGCAAGAAAACATTTTTAATGTGGCTTTTCGCTCCGCCAATGCCACAACAGCCGAATGCCTTTCCGCTATCCGAAAGCTGTACGAACGAATGCCGAAGTCGCGTTTATTTGGTGCGAACATAAACAACGAAGTCAGTCGCCAGGTTGCCTTCAGCAAGAATAGTTTATGCGGTATTGCATCGCTAATTTTTTTTGTTTTTTTAATTTTGCACAATAAAGCTTTATACGTACGATAATCGACGCATAGTTTTTATTTGCATAATTCATGAAATTGATATTAAATATTTAACAGAGATAGATACAATTATTCCAACTATTAAGCAAGTAAATAAATCAACATATTTGTATATGAAAATGCATACCTTATACAGGGAGAGCAGCTCCATCTGGATTGTTATTCACGCTCTCAAAGTTCTTAGAGCGAAATTCTAGCGGTTGGTTGAAATAAAAAAAAAAAAAAAAATGCACATTTGCATTTTACAGTTCGACGTTATGTGTCTTGATAATTATTGTTATTATTGTCTGTGGCTCAGCTCAGTGTTATTCCCAAACTCAAACTATCGTTCTCAATCAATCAGTCTCACATTCGTGTCATCCTCAGTTCAGCCTCAGATCAGCGCCAAATTGTCGCCACCTTTCCCACTTCATCCACTCAGTTGTTGATGATGCTTCTAATTTGAACTGACAATGAGTACGCCTTATGTGTCTCTTTCAGAATGTGAACACGTCTTCATATTTCTGACGGTGATTGCGCCATGGATACTCTGTACATTTAAATAAAACAAATACAAATGCAATATGCGAAATGCTAACGTCTAGTAGCAATAACAAGCAATGCACATAGGCTAAGCTCCTAAATACCTAGACAAAATCTAACTACCTATGTATATATATATATATATCTCTATATATATATATTTAGCATATATGTATTATATGTATCTCTGAGCAATACCACCAACAACAGCAACAAGAACAACAACAACTCCAATTAATCCTACAACTATTACAACAACAACAACAACACCGATCATGTGTAAAGCGTTTGGGTGGGGTTGAAGATTGAGGGCGGCAGGATTATGTAGTACAATGAAAGCTTACTTTTCTCAATAAATCAGAAGTAAAATTTGTATTTCAATTTTATAATTTTATTTAAATGCATCTATGTACATAAATTAAATTTCAAATGAGTTTTAAAATTACAAAATTATTTATGATTTTTTTTTCTGATATGTTGTTATTTTATGTTAAATGCAATTTTGGTTTAGGTACAATAAATGCAGCTTTCACTGTACACATATATGTGTGCATAGCGTATGTATTATGTATACACTCCTCTCGCCCATATGTGTATATGTATGTATGTATATAACCGTAGCGATACCCTTCGATATATGTGTACGTATGTTAGTCTCACTTTAGGAGTGCGAGCGCGTGTCATCAACAAAAAGTATTTTAGCATAGTTAATTTACGGTTATACCTGCATACAATACCGATACAAGCCTGTCTACATAAGTACCAATGTACGTTCAGTTATCTTCCAATTGTACATATCAGCCAGTCGATGCACTACAGCAGCAGCAGCAGCAGCATATCAATTATCTCAATATCAAATACGCTCTCTAACTTTATGTTCAATAAACTATCAAAACCAATTGCCAACGGCAGATATATATATATTTTTTTTTTGGGCGGGCGCACACGCACTGCCACAGCACACACCAATACACACAGCAGCACACACGCAGTCTTTCGAAATAAAACACTAAAAACTGCTGCTAACCAATTGCAGAGTCCAATAACGAGCTGGTGACCGCATCAACCACGGGACGCAGCGATGTCACCACTGAGCAGCAGCAACATAGCAGCAGCAGCAGCAGCAGTAGCAGCAGCAGCAGCAGCTTGGGCAGCAGCAGCACCACCACCTATATGACCACTATGTCCAGTGCCAGCGGCAGCAGCAGCACGTCCAGCAGCCAACCGAGCAGCACCAGCAGCGTGGCAACCACCACGCAGCGCGCCAGCAGCAGCAGCACCACCAGCACGACAACCACCAGTACGACAACAACAACGAGCACCACAACGGCACTGCCGGAGGTACGCACCACTGTCGCAGAGCGGGAAACCACACGCGATATTTACGTGGCGATAGGCGGCGGAGTTGGCTCCGGCGGAAATCGAGATCATGAGCGTATGCAGCTGCCCGATGACCACCAGCTGCCTCCCATGCCCCCGCCGCTGCCACCACAGCCAGATCCGCCACCGTACGGTCCCTACGGCGGCAACACCTACAACAGCAATGTGAACAACTATCGACCGAAGGGCGGCAAGGGAGGACGCATCAATTCCATTGAGGAGGAGCGCACGGCCATGATCATTGGCATTGTGGCGGGAATTCTGATCGCCGTAATTCTGGTCATTCTGCTGGTCCTCTGGCTCAAGTCGAACGGCGATCGCGGCTATAAGACGGAGAGCGAGAAGGCTGCCGCTTACGGGTCGCACAATCCGAACGCGGCACTTCTGGGGAACACCAGCACCAATGGCTCCTATCACCAGCAGCGACAGCATCACCAGGCAGCCGGTGGCGGGATGCAGGGGCAGCATCATGGCCAGCAGCAGCAGCAGCAGCCGCATCACAGCCTCAACGGACACAACGGTGGAGGCGGTGGTGCTGGCGGTGGCGTTGGCGGTGGCATGATGTCTAGTGGCAGCGGTTCGCTCGGTTACGGCAGCGATGGGCGACCGCAGATGGCGGGTCTGGTGCAGCCGAAGGCCAAGAAACGCGACTCTAAGGATGTCAAGGAGTGGTACGTGTAAGAAGCGCCACCAGCTCAACAGCGTCAAATTAGCAATAAAATACGTGATCCAGATGATCCAGCAACGATCCAATTCCCCCAAGTGAAAAACAAAAGAAAACAAATAATATATACATATATATATATATATATATATAATCCATTTATATTTACACGCATGCATAAATATATATGTATATTTATTTAGCAAGCTCATGACATTAATTAGACACAACATGCATTGATGCATTGACAATGTGTACAAATGACGGAAGGATAATAAGCAAAGCCCGCAAGGATTGGTTCGTTATTGCAATAACGTTAGCATGGACATGCCGCATTATTACATAAATATAAATACAATATTTTAGCTGCATATGCATTAAGTTTTAAAGGCATTTAGCAGAGGGGGAAATAACTTAAAAGTTACGAAAAAAACAAACAAAAAACAATTCAACCTAAGAAATTATAGCTTCACACTCAAGACTTGCTAATAAAAAAATAAAAACAACAAAGACAAAAAAAAGCAAAGAAATCACAACATCCAGCGTTTAAGCATATATATATAAATATATAAATATATACATACACACAGCGTAAAATAATGTTATAATAAATTATGCCACTAGCCATCATATAATTGTGTATAATATTTCGCTATAAAGTATATTTAATAGCGCCAGCAGCAAAGCGGCCAATAAAAAAGAACAACAACAGACAAAAAAAAAACAACACTGCAAATTCAACAAGAATGTACACAACTTAGCGAATTTCGATGTAAACGTAATTTAACAAATAATATAATTGATAGAAGACAGCAGTTAAGCAGTTTCTGTTTGTTGCCTAAACAGCGTGTAAAGTTAGAATATGTGGTGCTGTAATCTAAAAAAAACCAACGCAGGCTGCGTAAGATATAATATTATTATTATTATAATTATTATTAATGTTATAGTTGTGAAAATCTCTGCTAAAGATTGTGTATTGAATTGAAACTGGCTTTAATTAGTTAATTGAGAAACAACAGCAACAAAAACAACCTTAGACAATTTTCAATTTGGTTGAATTCAATGTATGTAATTCGTATCGCGACCTTCTCGTTTGCGTGCAGCAAAATAATGCCATGTTGTGTTTACCAAAAGATACGTATACCTATTTGATTTAAATAGAGAAAAGAGAATTCCCCAAAATATATACTTTTTTATATGTATATGTATTTGAGACTATATATTGTCATAGACTCTTATGCAATATGAACTCGGACATATCAATTAACAAGACACCAACACACACACACACACGCATACACTTACACGACACTTGACACTGAAGCGAACCTACCTAGCTTTTTACAAATGCTATCAAATGTGAAAAAAATTACTTTACAGTTAAAAAGGAAACGGAAACGGAAACAAGCAACAATTTTACAGTATTAGAGCCGCTTTGTGCATATTTTTTGAGGCTTACGTGACGTATACGCAATCAGCAGCAGCAAATAACAATAAGACAATTTACTTATACAATGTAAACAAACACTCACATACACATACACAATCGCATTCACATTTATATTCAATTTAAAGACTTATTTATTCGCATATATCACATTGGAGCTTTTATTTTAATTCTGCTGCTATTTGTATACCAATTTTTATATATTTTTCTTTTTAGATCAATGTAACCCTACATATAATATATATGTACTTATAAATATTGGAGTTGTACACGCACACACACACACACACTTACAAAATATATTAGATGAACAATTATTTCATTTATCCTTCTCTTCAAGTCTCTTTAGGTACTTGATATATATGTACATTTGACTCCTAACTACATATAGATAGCATTTCAATACATTTTTGATATATTATTGAGTTTGTAACAACCCCAACTTGTATACATCCGAATACATGACAAACTAGCGAATCTAGCAAAATGACACTTAGGACAATTACAACACAATACAATGCACACAAATTTATACATATACATATATATACAGAAAGAAACCCTATTAACATTATAATACATATATATAAAATTATATATATATATATAATCTACTATTTATATATGTACATCTATACAACATATACATGCATACAAATACAATATACAATAAAATAATGAAACATGTATTATTATTATGTATTACGTCCCTTCAATTTTATAATTAAAAATGCTGTTGATAAAAAGTTACCATTCCCACTTAAATATGTATGTACTACAATCTAAAATGGCTACGATCAATTTCTATATACTTATGTATCTTCACAATGTTAATGCTGCACAAGGAAAACTCTGCATTTAAAATAAACCACAAAGTTTATTTATTTCAAGTGAAGAAAACTTACATTTTGCCTTGCGATTACTAAAAGTGCACACATATAAATTTAAAAAACACACCAACAACAAAAAAAAGAGAGTATAAATTCAACCTATTGAAAATTCTACACGACATGCAAATTATACTTGAAAAATTATTTAAAAAGAATATTAGAAAAGAAAAAAAAAAACAATACAGATACCAATTGATTAAAGGATAATGTTATGTATGATAAACATAAACGATAAGAGGCAAGGCAAGTACAGTTAGTTTAATGAGTAACAGTAACTTAGTTAAAGCATGAATAGTTGAATGATCGATCATAGGAACCGATAATTGCGAACGAAATGCAACCAATGTATCAATACAACTTAAACTTATAACTATTTAGGCTTAATATCATTGTTATCTAATATATATACGAACTTAACACACACACCCAAAACGAACACACACACACACACACATACCCAATATATAACAACAAAGAATATGTATATGAACTTGTAATGGCTGCGTAGCGCTCAGGTTGCGCCAATATTATAACAAATCGTAATGTGTATGTAAATGTAGCGGCAGTGATTGTTAAAGAAATGGCTTTGTTTTATGTTAGATTTTATAATTTATGAGAAAGAAACAAAAACGGTATAAAATTGCATACAAATACAGAATGACTGACAAAACACAGAAACATAACATTGCATATAATAAATAAAATAAAATTATAAAAGAATACGTTACTTTTTATTTTTGAAACTTATTTCACTTATAAACACTTACCAGTGACTTTTTAAATTTACAATTTATTGCACTGACTTTCACATTCTGCGAATAGCACAAAGGTAATGATGTGGCACAACGAAAATTGGCACTAGCCTCCACATAAATCATGTATAAAAAATTCTTTTCTTCTTTTAATTACCAAAAAAGACTCGTTGAAAACGAAACAAAGACTCTGTTATAATTCAGTGCTGTAAAATTAAATTATAACGACGCTTATTGTCGATTTTTGGAACTTTGTTCACGAACCGGAACCAGAAAATAGTTAAGCATTTAACTCTCTATTTACAAGATTCATTTCTTTACACGTCAATTAAAAATGGTAATCATAATAGAGATTTGAATTCTTTACAATTTTGCATTTAAGTTATTAGATTTGGTGCTAAAATACATAAATAGCTTCTGGTTCCGGCCCGTGAACCGAGTTGCCAAAGCCGACGCTAGCTGACCGTTGCTAACTTGACGCACATGTCTGCTAGGTCAATAGTAGGGTTACCCCATTATTATAACAACGCGTTTCTATCGATAAAAATCCATTGCTCATCTCTAGCCAAGGCAACGCAGTTTTCCAGTCGCATTGTTAAAAAAATTATCAAGGAAAATGGCAAGCTTTTCGCCGAACCAATTGCGCCAATGCGCTCGGTTCACGGGAACGGCCTGTACACCAGAAAAGGAGCAAAAGCTGCGCGAGCAGATCCACAGTGAACTGGCAAAAATTAAATACTGCAGCAATCCCACTTACGCGTGCAGCCTGATGCGCCTCGATGGCCACGAGTATTGCATTCGGCATATTCTGCGCGATCCGCGCGCCAATTACCGCCAGTGCACACACGTCTATGCCAATGGACGCAAGTGCGTTAATGCAGTGCCCAAGCTGGACACTAAAAAAGAGCAGATCTCAACCACGCTCTGCTTCGAGCATAACCGCCAGACTCAGCTCCAGAAGACGCATCACTCCGTGGGTCGCCTACGCAGTCGTGTGGAAACGAATGAGACGCTGCTAAACAGCCTGTCACATCATGTGAATGTGGAGGATATAATGCCGAAGCCCCCCAAACCCGAGCCAGACGATGATGAAATCGATGTCGTTTCGCCACATGTGACGCCTTTCGGTGAGTGGGAAGGTATCTTACATAACTGTCGCTTGGTTTTTACGTAAATTTCCCTTATAGTCAATCAGGATCATACCAATTCCATAGCGCAAGTGGTGGCCAGTGTGCGCAAGCGTCGTCGCATTCTGGATTATGCTTCGGACAGCTCCAGCAATGACGAGGATCCTCCCTGCTTGAGGAATACCGCAAAAGATTTGGAGTTTTACGAATCTGACTATGAGAGCGTTGACTCGGAGGAGGATGATCCGCTTAAGTAAGCTTAAAACAATTATTTTTGTTAATATATATACAATTCTGTTCAATTATCAGGCACGCTGGCGTCTACACGCGTACCGAGGCAGTGCGTCTGTCTGAAATAAAGCTCATCAAGCTGCAGGGCTTATATCGCGAGCAGATAACTCACTTGCAGCATGTTTTGAAGCAGCGACGCCGCAGCTATTTGCAAGACATACGCCGCGAGCGCGAAACCTATTGTAATTAATTATATTTTGGGTTGTTACCTTTTATGTGACTTACGTTTGCCGTTTTACAGGCAGCATTCATGACCAACTCAAGGAGACGCCACACGAGCGGAAACTGTACGAGCAACTCAAGGCGCTGAATGGCTATCATCGCCGGCAGGGCATGGAGGCGGTGTTATATAAAAAGATGAAAGAAAAACGCGCACGCGACACTGTGCTTACAACCAAATCGGTCAGTCAGGCCAAGTGCGTTTTCACCGAGGGCGGCGTCAAGTGTGGCGAACGCACATTGCCCTGTTGCAAGCACTGCCGCAAACACATACTCGAGGATAAACGCCAAGTGCTGTATCGTGCTTGTGGCGTGGAACGCAGCGGTGTCGTGTGCCGAGAACCCGTTGCTAGCATACTCGAGGATTCCACTTGTGTGCTGCATTTGAACGTGGCGCCGGCCAAGCGCCAGTATTTACAAAAGGTGCGTTAAATAGAGGCTGAGCCTAACTACTACCAATACCAATACCAATACTAGCACTAGCATTAGCATTAGCACTAAACTAAGCCTTATGTTCCAACCTGGGGCTCGTACATATTTGTGTACATACTAATTGCATATGCATACATTTACATCTTATCATAAAACACATATAATTAAATTAATACATACATACATATATACACATACATTTATATAGATATACTATATAATAGTCCTAGCTAGACATACACACATACATATATATATGTATATATGTAAGTATTTCGTAGCGTTTAATGAACAAGCTTGTGTGATCAATAATCTTTTGAATAAAATACCGACCTCTCATCCCCCTCCCCCATCATAGTTTTATGAAGTGCCGAGTACACCGTCAATTGAAAGTATATTTGCAACTGGCGGCAGTGTGGATACTTTTGTCGGTGACGGTGAGCAAATCGATGAGTCCATTGAGTCCGGGGCGAACAGTGATCTATTGGATTTAGCAAGCGGTATTTTTGATTTTGATAACGATACAGCCGAAGATCTGGCCAATTCAATTGATCAAAATTATGCCATGTTACTTGATTTGGACTGTAGTGAGCTGGGCCTGGGGCTCGAAGATTCTTATGTTGCCGATCGTAGCATTCTTTTTGAAAATCAAGATCAAGTTTCCAATCCAGATGAAGCAACTTTAAACGATGCAATTTCCAATGATATCTCCAATCCAAATGCAATGCAAAACGATCCGAATTTTAATTTTAATGAAGCGGAGGGTGATATATTGAACATTCTTGAAGCCATCGAACAGCTGCCCTGGTTCGATTCACTGATCAACTAATTGAAATCATTAACTGCATGTACATTTCTAACATATCTCATATGCACACCCCTATTTTCCTATTATTTGTACTAATTCGCGTCAAATCTCATCCACAGAAATGTGAATCTGAGACCGACGATGACGAACCGTCATCCACGACCATTAAGCGGGAAATCAAGAAAGAGGCGGACCTAGAGGCAACAAATTCTCTTAATATAACCACAGTACATGGCGAGCAAAATCCAAAGGATAAGGCTAAGAATAATAAAAACCGGGGCAAGGTGTAAAATCGGGACGTAGCATACATTGTAGTTGAATTGGGCCACTTTAATTAATTTAATTTTTAGTTGTGTAATGCTGAATGTTGTATGGATTTAGTTTAAAAACGCTTAATGTTTTATGAAATATATGTACGTGTTTAATTGTTAGTTAATCATGTACCTTCAATTCGTATATAATATTTTGCGCCAAAACGCTGAGTGAGTTTTAAAAATTATTGATATTGAGCGAATCCTTCAATAACACACACTAATGCACAGCTTTAATGTGTATACACAATAAGACACCCTGTTGTGTATACACATTAAAGCTGTGCATTAGGTATTCGGGTAATAGTTCGTCTTAGTCGCTATACGTAAAATGCATAAAAATATACATATATAAGTTTGGCTCCAGCTTCCTTACTTTTTTATGAAGTTAATTATATATAAGCAAATTAAAGTTGCCGATAAGTCTGTGGCAGCACGATACCATATATTTTTCCGTATCGATATCACTTGACGATGAATATTTGATAGGAGTGAACAATCGCCGAAAATTAGGTTGAGGAAATGAGAGTCGTGCATTATCGATGAAACTCATAATAAATATCGTGTATTTGTAGGCACAAATTGTTATAATATAATTTTTATTTAAGAGCATTTGCAACTAATTTTATTTTTTTTTTGTAAATAAATATTGAAATACATGCTATAATAATTGTGTCACATTTTCCAGCACTGAAATACAGTGTATTTTCCAAAATTCAAGTCTGCAGTTATTTTCGTTTCAATATTTATTATTTTTTAAAATTCCATATTTCCATATGTTGCGTTATTTTTTTAATTAAAGTTCTGTTTTCATTAAAACACGTTATAGCTCAATAAGTAAATTGTCTACAAAAATGGCTCATTTGACATATATTTTGCAGCAATCGGAGTCGCATTAATAATTTTATATAAATTATTTTATATAAAATTAGTGTTGCAAAATTTGTACTATCATGCATTATAGGGAGTACCTCTTATGTGAGTTGTATGACAGAATTTAGAGATAAGTTACTTGTACTCGATAACATATGGTTTCTTTGTAATCGCCGGTATATTAGTAGGCGACGTGTCTTAGTTGTATTTCAGTGGTATAAAATTGTGGAATTGATGTGCAATGAATCGCAGTTCAAAATTATTAAATAGTAAGGTTGCTGGCTACAGCAGCCTTATAACATTTGCTGTTTTACTGATTGCATGGATTGCTGGATTCTCTTCCCGTTTGTTTGCTGTCATACGATTTGAATCGATAATACACGAATTTGATCCATGGTTCAACTACCGAGCAACTGCTTACATGGTGCAACATGGATGGTACAAGTTTCTCAACTGGTTTGACGAACGCGCTTGGTATCCACTGGGCCGAATTGTTGGTGGAACTGTATACCCTGGACTGATGATAACTTCTGGCAGTATCCACTACATATTACATATACTGAACATTCCTGTGCATATACGTGACATATGCGTATTTCTTGCTCCGGTATTCAGCGGCCTCACATCAATTTCGACTTATTTGCTAACTAAAGAACTCTGGTCGCCCGGTGCTGGTTTGTTTGCTGCAAGCTTTATTGCTATAGTGCCAGGATATATTAGCCGGTCCGTAGCAGGCTCCTATGATAATGAAGGCATCGCCATATTTGCACTTCAGTTCACGTACTTCCTTTGGGTACGATCTGTCAAAACCGGGTCCGTATTCTGGTCAGCTGGTGCGGCAATATCCTACTTTTACATGGTATCAGCGTGGGGCGGATATGTGTTTATTATCAATCTGATTCCATTGCATGTTTTTGTGCTGCTGATAATGGGGCGCTACTCGCCGCGCCTACTTACAAGCTACAGCACATTCTACATTCTGGGTCTCCTGTTTTCAATGCAAATACCCTTCGTTGGATTCCAGCCAATTCGTACAAGTGAACATATGGCTGCTATGGGCGTGTTTGTGCTGCTTATGGCTGTTGCTGTTTTGCGACACTTGCAATCTGTGTTATCGCGAAATGAGTTTAAAAAATTATTTATTGTTGGCGGCTTGCTGGCAGCTGTCCTGGTCTTCGTCGCAGTCGTGGTACTAACGATGTTGGGTGTTGTAGCGCCATGGAGTGGACGGTTTTACTCTCTTTGGGATACTGGCTATGCAAAAATTCACATCCCCATCATTGCATCCGTTTCGGAACATCAGCCAACGACATGGTTTTCGTTTTTTTTCGACCTGCACATCTTAGTGTGCGCATTTCCGGTTGGGCTTTGGTACTGCATAAAGCAAATTAACGACGAACGAGTTTTTGTTGTACTGTACGCTATTAGTGCAGTCTACTTCGCGGGCGTGATGGTTCGCTTGATGTTGACACTAACACCCGTTGTTTGCATGCTCGCTGGTGTGGCGTTCTCCGGACTATTAGACGTTTTTCTGCAAGAAGACGCTTCTAAGCGAATAGCCAGTACAAACTCTGCACAAGATGCTGATGACCAGGAGGAATCAGAAAGGAAAAGTTTGTACGATAAGGTAAATTATGTTAAATCAAGGTATTTTATTAAAAGATACACATTCTGTTGACCTACTTTCAAAAGAAAATTTCACTTTTATATAAATTGAATATCCAATTATTTTTAGTTTTTGTATTAAGTGAATTTTATGTTTTCAGGCCGGAAAGTTAAGGCATCGTACCAAACACGATCCCACACATGACAGCGGAATTAGCTCTAATTTAAAAAGTATTGTAATTTTGGCAGTCCTAATGATATTAATGATGTTTGCTGTTCATTGCACATGGGTCACAAGTAATGCGTATTCGAGCCCTTCAATAGTTCTTGCTTTTCACAATAGCCAGGATGGGTAAGTACTACATATATAATTTAACAATTTTATAACATATTTTCTTAAACAAAACAAAATAACCCTCATCGGCTCTATGTCTTATAATCTATTTAATCTTGGGTACACCCAATTCATACATTCTAATTTGGAACGTACTCCGTAATACAAAATTTAATACGAATTTTGTTCAACCTTATGAATTTTATATTAATTTATATATTATATTATACAAATGTATTTTAGGTCGCGAAACATATTAGATGATTTTAGAGAGGCGTATTACTGGCTCTCTCAAAACACTGCAGACGACGCTCGAATAATGTCGTGGTGGGATTACGGTTACCAAATTGCCGGGATGGCGAATAGAACAACGCTAGTCGATAATAATACTTGGAATAATAGTCATATAGCTTTAGTCGGAAAGGCAATGTCATCAACTGAAGAAAAATCGTATGAAATCATGACATCTCTGGATGTCGACTATGTTCTAGTAATATTTGGAGGTGTAATTGGCTATTCTGGTGATGATATAAACAAATTCCTCTGGATGGTTCGAATAGCAGAAGGAGAACATCCAAAAGATATTAAGGAAAGCGATTTCTTTACTGATCGTGGTGAATTTAGAGTAGACGCTGAGGGCGCTCCCGCCTTGCTTAATTGCTTGATGTATAAGTTGAGTTACTACCGATTTGGAGATCTTAAATTGGATTACAGGTAAGACATACACATAGATTATAGAAATGCAAATGAAAAAAAATTTGGCTATGTTATTTTCTATGCTACTATAGTGCACTTTACATTAACTTTAACTTTACATAAATAAATGACTATAAACAATACCAGAAACATAAGTAACCAAATTTAGAAGTTTTCAAAAATTTGCTCGCTTTATGTACTAATTATATAAACATTTTTCGTATTTTTTAGAGGGCCTGCTGGATATGATCGAACCCGCAATGCTGTAATAGGCAATAAAGATTTCGATTTGACATACCTTGAAGAGGCTTATACCACAGAACACTGGTTGGTTCGAATCTACAGAGTGAAAAAGCCATTTGAGTTCAACCGGCCATCATTAAAGACGAAAGATAGAATTATTCCACCAACAAACTTTATATCCAGGAAGGTAATATTGTTTTAAAAATGTTATCATTTTACATATTACAACAATACTTTTTTTTTTTAGAATTTGAAAAGACGCAAAGGATTAATTCGGAACCGACCAACCGTTGTCAAAGGAAAAAGAAGTTTGAAATAAATATCGTATATAAAACAACTTTACTGCAATAAAAACAGTAAAAAATTTGATCGCTCTTACATCTTTTAAAAACATTAAGTGTCATTAGGAAAATTATCAAAATAAACACCTATATTTTAAATACTTCTGTTGAATTGTGAAAGAATAATCAACTCTTGGTCATCTGTAGAATGGCTGGAAAGATTCCGTATAATCCCGGGGACTTATAGCCCACTGGATTTTCTTATGTCTGCAGGTTTAACAGACCAGTGCAGCCAGGAAGGGCGCATATCGCTTCTTGCGGTGTATGAGTCCTCTATCAGAAGGTTCTTCATGACATTTCCTACCGAACTTGACGTTTTTCCTACCGAACTTTTTTCTTGAAGTTGCGGAGCTGAATTTTTCGGCACAGTTTTGTGTGTAAAAAGAATATTGTTTGATATCGCCCAGCTGATTTATTATAACCACCAAATCGGCAAAAACATTCGGAAGCTGTCGGAGATGTTTCCTTTTTAAAAACTATTGTGTGTTTACAATGTACAAGCTAAGATGAGTGTAAGCATAAAAAATAATTGGGAGAAAAATACCGAAACGCCAGAAGCATTGCTAGAAACCTCTGTTTTCATTAGTTCATATTAATATTTTCCTTAGTTAAATTGCAAAATCGAAACATTGTTTCGACTGTAAAGGGTATGAGCCTTAAAATTCAACGAGGATGTTGGAGTCCTAACTTTTACCTGAAACAGAAAATCCATAGTTAGACAAAGTTGGCTACTTTACCATTGCGGAAAAGTATGGGAAACTCTGCTCTAAAGTCCAGACTTAAATTCAACGAAAAATTTTTGGACTTTTTATATACCACGTTTAAAAACCATAAACAATTAAAATAAAGTATACAAATTATTCTAACAAATTGAGAATTTACGTTTTTTAATTGAAGATAAAAATATAAATTGTCAAAACACTTTTTGACATACAAATAAAAGATAACTAGTCCAAAAATTGAATGCTGCAGAAGTATATTTTGGAAGCTACAAATTTCCATTAGGGTAGCACAGCACAGATAACAAAACAAACACACATTAACTTATGTATGTATGTATTTGTGTGTATCGTATACGTATTTAATTTAGTGTGTACAAACATACTCACTAAACCTCTAACTGTATTTGACTTTAATGAAGGTGATCTTGCGGAGCAAGTCAGAAACAGTTCATTCATAGTTAAAGAATAAGCAACATGGCGTTAAAATTTGCTGCAAATTTAAACTTCCTTTTTACTGAAAGCGCAGCAACAATTTCAGAAAGAATAAGGTTGGCGTATCAGAATGGCTTCCGTGCGGTGGAAATACCATATCCTGATGGAGATCTCCAGAATGTTATTCAAGCTATTAAGGACACAGGAATAACAGTGAGTCTAGTAAACATTTCAGTTGGTGAGTTACATTATGTTTATATAATAAGCAATTTGTACAAATTCACACAAATACATATGTATATATGTAAATACACATCTGCTTTTGAATCTAGACTCGAAATTTTGAAGATATACTTATGTTTACCCCCGTCAGGTCACATATCAATGTATTTTGGAACCGCTCATTGGGGTGTCAATATATCGCCACGTATAACTTAAAAACTGCCCAAGCACAGCGGTCTTTTTGCGGTCAAATTTAGAGACTACACAGAAAACTTATGTTATATTAGATTGGTTAGGTTTCTAGATAACAACTTAATTTGTATCACATGAAAATATGATAATGTTAAAGTGTTAATTGTGACCAAAGGTAATCTTTTTTTATTGGATTTTTTTAGGGTACATATCTTAAATAATTTTACATTGTGAACGAGCATTATGCTGTCGGTTATACTCGACTGCAACGTCGTTACTTGAATTTTACATAAAAATATGAAGAAATATGTGTTATAGGAATGGACATATACATAGATTGCATTGTATTCATGTAATATACGTAAATGCATATAAGTACTACACTTTTATCGAAATTCTGTGATCAGTAGGGATATTCCACCATTCCCTGTGGTTTTAATTTTACTAATAATTAAACTAAATTTAATTTCAGATAAACTTAATGAAGAGTTAAAATATGGTTCTGCAAGCATTCCAGGAGAAGAAATTCAGTTTAAAAACCACTTGGATAAAACAATTGAATTCGCAAATACTGTTAATTGCAAGAAGTAAGTAAAAGATCAATTTATATTGTATAAATTAATATATATATTTTTTAAAACAAAAGTGAAACTTGTATACTGGGCTTATGCAGTGTCCGTGACGCTGTCCGTCTGTTTTCGGCGCTCTTGGTATTTACGGAGACGTTGAGTTTGGGACAGTCTACTGCCAGGTTGGCCTTAAAAAGACAAATAATTAAAAGTCTCCAAAGCGTGACACTAGAGTGACTGGAGCTCCATTCTAATTGCGTTACAGCGTCCGCCATAAAAATCGGACAATCCTTTAGTTCGAAGACCAATTAAGAGCCACAGCGGGAACAAAAGTCACCTGAAAAAAATGTCCTTCGGTTATCGAACCACCCTTATCCCCCTACATCGCGACTATTCATGACACTCAATTTTTGTTAATTAGACACAAGTAAGAACCTGGCGTCAAAAACTTTTAATGCAATCTTATGCAAATAGTTCTTGCATCCAAAATAATAAAAAGTATTATATATATTTTCGACTATTGCTATTCTATAAACGAGTTAGACCCAGCGGTATCGCCCGACTATGATTTTTTTATTTGTCAATTCAAATTCTTTATATTGAATTAAAACTTTAAAAATATTTGCATTATTTTCCAGAATTCATTTGATGGCAGGAACGGTTAATAAAAAATTGGAATGTGACCATTTGAACACTTATATCTCCAATTTAAAAAAAGCTTCCAAGGATTTACAATTGCACAACATGATTGGTGTTATTGAACCGATAAACAAATATGCCGTTCCATCATACTTTATGGACTCTTATATAAAAGGTAAAATAAGCATTTTATTTTCGATTTTTTTTTGATACATTTTCACGACGACTTTAACGATTCCATCGTTGCCTAGGAAAATGTTCGCAACGATGCCCAGGGGTCATATGAGACTTGAAAGGTTGTCGTCCTTGAGCAGGACCATTTTACTCTAGATCACATAAAAATACGAAAATAGGATTACTTTTCCAAAGAATGCGGATGCATAGATTGTATGGCTGCAAGCTTTGTACTTTGAGTGTTTATTTGAATGTTATCTGTCGAAGTACTATCGCAATTTGGCAGTAAAATTTAGAAATTGAACAGACTTTGTTATTAATAGCCTTTGCGTTGTTGGATACAAAAATATTGGTTTGTTTAGACTGCTATAAAGATTTAATCAGAAAGGAGGAAAGGAAGGATTGAAGAGCATTTTACACTGCGTTGCAAATTTAAAACCATTAAAAATAGCATATTAAAATTATAAATATCGTTTATATCAATTTGTTGTATAGAAATTTAATCATATTTTTAAATTTTTTGCTTACAGCGATGACAGTTTTGAAAGAAATTGAATATAATAATATCAAAATAATGGTTGACATTTACCATCTTCAGCATATATGTGGAAACGTCACAAAGACCTTAGACGATTATAAGCATCTAATCGGACATTTTCAAATCGCTCAAGCACCAAATCGAAATGAGCCAGACACACCCGGAGAACTTAATTATGAATATATTTTTAAAACACTACAAGTATTTGGTTATAATGATTGGATTGGATGTGAATATAAACCAAAAACGACAACTGTCGAAGGTTTAAATTGGGTTTCAAAATACAACTTCACCCTTTAAACATGTGATGAAAAGCATTAATTTTTGAAATTATTGTCTGTTTTTTTTAAGCGTTGCCTTTTCTCCTCTTTATTCAGAAATTTTTACTTTTATGTACCAAATAGTAATAATTAAAAAAAGAACACCTTTTAAATACACATTTTTAAAAAAATAAAGTCAAATAAAGTTACGAAAGTTTTGTATATAAATATATATATATATATATATATGTTAGTTTTATGCGAAACTGCTTGTGACATACGAAATATTTCGACTAATCTAAATAATTGTCGATTAGACCTAAGAGATATTCAAGTAAGACTTCAGGGTAGCATACAAAGGTTAAAGGACATCTTCAAAGGGTGTACAAATCAGAACGTAGAAAACGGACTATACTATCCTCATGAGGTAGCAAACCCTTGGTATGGTCATGTCTCTGCCAAGGGTGCTGGCTTATAGCAGCTAGGCTAGGAATTTGTGTATTTTTTAATTTAATTTTATTTTAATCTCCCAGGCAAACATTAAGACTTTTACATACCGTTAGGTGTTACGAAGGCAAAGAAGGAGGTCAGAAGGCTCTCTAGTGCTAACTCATTGAGTATAATAAATCAGTAAACCTTGGATGGTACACAGATGTGGCTCTCAATATTAACCCACAATATTAACTCTTTCTTCTACGGTTGTGTTCCTGTCAGTTTGCTGTCCACAACAGCTCCAAGATATTTTATGTTGTTTTTTTTTGCTGAAAGCGTTACACCTTTCGCTGATATAAGACATTATATAGTCCGAATTACTGTCATCAAGTAAAACATGATGTGACTTTATTATGGAGACCTTTTTGCCTGCTACCAATCAAGGTTACTAAACTAAAGCTTATCGGCAGACCCTTAATCCAGGGCTAGAAGGATGCCGACGCTATCTTAAGAGCACCAAAAAATGGGTGCGCTTGGATGAAAACGGATGAGAATTCACGCAGAACCATTGTTGTGCCTTCCCATCTATGTGTAACGGTGCTAGGAGTTGGACGAATATTTCAGAAGAAAGGTTTTACATCTGCAAAAAAATTTGCACAAACCGTAGAAATATTAGAAACTTAAATAAAATTAGATTAAAAAACCACAACAACAGTCTGGTCTCAATATTAATGTAGAGCTTCCAGCAGTTTTTCCATATGTACGTTCCAAACGCTGTTCCAGTGCCGTTGTTTCAAAAATAAAGCTATGATACCTAACATTTTTCGATAGGTCGTAAAAAGTAATCGATTGCAAAAAGTATTTATGAACTAGGAAAACGGGAGTGTTGCAACTTGTATATGTATAATATATTTAAGGCCATTACGCTTTGTAATTGTTGTGAGAGTGATAAAATTAAAATAATTTATGAGAAAGTACATTTTCCAAGGCTTGCATTTCATTATTGTGAACATGATATGTTCAGTGTCTAATTAAGTTACTCAATCTGCAATTTATGAAAAGTTCTGACTTAATTTACGAATGTAAAGTCTTCTCAAAGTTCGGTAGAAGTGAAGTGAAGTTCAGAACGTAACATTCCTTTGTTTGAAAGTCTTAATTATAATATGTTTAGCATAAGCGAACTGTGTTGCATGTTCTGCTGCCCACCATGTCCTGGACCGATAGCTGCCAAACTTGCTTTTCAGCCTCCTGAGCCAACATACAAATTAACTCCTGCAGACGACACAAATGTTAAATACAATTTACAGCTGTATGATCGTGCCGAATGGCAATACTCTGAACGCGAAAAATCTAAAATTGAAGCATTTTTTACACGTACTTCGCGTGGTAATTTGATCACTTGCACATATGTCCGATGCAGTAAAAATGCAAAGTATACTCTGCTATTTTCTCATGGAAATGCAGTCGATTTAGGTCAAATGAGTAGCTTTTACCTTACTCTTGGGTCACAAATCAATTGTAATATATTTGGCTATGATTATTCGGGATATGGCATGAGTAGTGGAAAACCCTCTGAAAAGAACTTGTACGCAGATATTGAAGCTGCTTGGCAAGCAATGCGGACAAGGTAAAAGATTTGGACACCGATCTGAAAAAATAAATTTGCTATTAAAAACCTTTCAAAGATTAAACATAAGTCCAGAAACCATAATACTATATGGCCAAAGCATCGGAACTGTTCCAACTGTCGATCTGGCGTCTCGTCATGAAGTTGGCGCAGTTATACTTCATTCACCGTTGATGTCAGGCCTTAGAGTCGTTTTCAGAAACACGAAGAGAACTTGGTTTTTTGATGCATTTCCGAGGTAAATTTAAAATTTTAAAAATTTTAAGCAATATACAAATATTTAAAATGTTTTATTTACTTACAAAATATAAAAATACAGTATAGATAAGGTTGCTAAAGTAAAGTCCCCAGTTCTGGTAATTCATGGAACTGATGATGAGGTCATTGACTTTTCCCATGGAATTGGTATTTACGAGCGATGTCCGAAGACTGTCGAGCCATTTTGGGTTGAGGTAATTTTGTGTAAAATATTTAATATTTATTTATATTTAAAATGAAGAAAAAAAAACGAAAAAGAAGTACTACTGCTTTAGTCAAAAACGCCCGACTACGAGATACCCTGGACCCAGCTGTGCATTGCATGTCGCAAACCATTAATTTCATTTAACTCATGTTGAAAGAACGTACTATTTAGTGATCAAATGTAAAGTCTGTCAATCATTTTTGTGCCTCCTGGTGGTCTCGGAGGAGCGTAGACGTTTAGCGTTTGGTAACTCATTGATCTTGTTAGGGACTGCGTGCTTTTTGGGAAAGAATACACGATACATATATCTAATGCATATATATTTTTATTTTACAGTATAAAATTATGTGTCTGTTTTAATACAGTGCATAACGTTTTATGTTAGTAGAGTTTTGTTTACAGAATGTCTTTCAGTGTAGTAATTTTAAATAAAATAATTTTTTGCGCATACAATTTAATCTTTAATACGTTTGATTAATTTTCTTTTCAGGGAGCTGGTCATAATGATGTGGAGCTTCATCCCCAGTACTATGAACGGTTGAGAAAATTTCTTTCCGTGGAATTGATTAAATGACAATTAAAGATAACTGTTGAAGGCGGTATTTGTAATAATACTTCTGAAGGAGCAACTAATTCTAATCCTATGGAAGCAAGCATAAAATTTAGTGAAAAACCTCAGACGGCTTCAACAGCGATAGAATGTGAATCTAAAAACAGAAAAAATAAGCATGATGATAACGATGGTTAGTGAACAAAAAATATTAAATATATATAAATTGATGTGCCTTGATATCTGCGTATTAAGGTGCATTTTAAGCTCCAGATTTATTGGGGATCCGGATTTTATAAGATTTTTCGTTACTTTGCGAACTCAAGCGCTTGGCCTGCAGCATTTTAAAATAATTCTGATACAACTGCAAACTGCAGTTTACATTAAGCTTTTTATTAAGCTGCAACGAGGCTCAAACCGAATCGGTTCGAACTTGGAACCCTTTATTATTTTTAAGTTTTGAGCTGAACCCTTGAGCCGCATTACAGTCGAGGACTGCAAGTATGTGTTTTCATGTGGCTAATATACCGGGGAAGTTGTCACTCAGGGATCGAGGTTAACTGATTTTCTGTCCTTGCCAGAAAGCGTTTAAATTTCTTCTACTGCTTTTTATATTATTTTAAACAAATATTATCTTTTCAGCTCATTCGGTATCCAGTTCAACTTCAATGAAAGATGTTGCAGAAAAGTTTCTCTAGCAAAAAAAATCGGGCTATACCACCACATCGGCCCAAAAAAAGTGTTTTTTACAACAATCAAATATTACTTTTTCGAATGGATACGTAAACATATATAATAGACAGCTTGGAAATAACTCACGAAATAATACTACAAATTCAGACGAGTTGACGATGGCCCCAGTTAAGCAAATTTATAATCCTGCTCCCACACTTCCCTTACAGTCTCCTCATTCACCAACGCATCCAAATTCATATTCTAACTTCCATCAAAGTAAACTTTCCGGACGGTATATAAATAATAAAATTGTCCAAAAAAAGTCTGCTAACAATATACATAGTGCAAAACAACTTCCAGAAAAAAACATTTTTTTTAGTGAACAGGAAAAATTAACAAGCACTAACTCGAGCATGACATGTCGGTGTCCAAAGTCAACAAAAGACGATGAGACAATTATCAAAACAAACAACAGAGGTTTTGATGCAATAAAAAATACCACACTGAATCATAATGAAAACAATAGTGACGAACTTCTTCGTATACCTGGCAAAGAAATGTCATCGAGTGATTTAAATTTACAAAGAACTTTCAGAGTCGCTTTAGATGTTAACCCACAGATTAGACGTTCTCATGGAGTTCAAGACAATCATAATAGACGTCAATATAAATTTGAAACTTGTAAATCTGAGCAGACTTCACCCAACATAGTGGATATTAAAAAATCATGTTTTGCTTATGGTAACAATAAGAGAAGCACAGATTCCCTGCTTTATGCTTCATCTAAAGATCCTTGGATAAAGAAAACTGAGCCGCAAAAGCATAGCATCAACAAGGTTGACAAAAATTCAACCGATCCCTGGATTAAGCGCCCAATTGATTCTTACGAAACCCCATCACGTTATAAAGAAAGATCACAAAAGACTAAAGTAAAAACAGGTACAACGCCAGATTTTATTATGGAAACAAAACAAAGATCCTACCTAAAACCTAATATGCAGCAACAAAACATGTCAGGAAATAAAGAATCAGTATACTCAGCGCCACCTTCTCCAAATTTTATAAATTTGTCAAATAATAGTTGTTCCACATATCATTCACCAAATAAAAGAACACCAAAGAAGTCTGCCAGCTTTTCACCGGCTAGAGGTAAACGTTTCTTAAATCCATTTGACGATTCTTTATATGGCCATATCACTACAGTCTCCTTTCAATCAAATTTAACTGCAAGTCCAGATCAATCAAGATTCACTGAAAACTTTAATTCCAATCTTTTAAATGTTAATACTTTCAACAAATTACAAAATAGACATAGCTTTTCTTCAATATCCAATCAATCTAAAGAAGAGCTGCAGCTTAATATTCGTCGTCTATCTACACAAATGAATCAAATGAATGTTTCAGTATTTTCATCAACTGATTGCAATGCAATTAATAATGGATCCGATACACGAAGTTTTGTCCAGGATGCACAAGTTTACGAATTTTCCGCGCCACCAATAGAAACGCATACTTCTGAAAAAACAGGCAATAATACGATCTTGAAAATTAAGGAAAACTTTAAATTTTTAAAGCAAGCTCCTAATGTTTCCGCAGTTCTGGAAAAAGGAAATGTGTATTTTAACCATCAAAAGCCGAATCCAATGCCAGAAACCACCTGTTAAACTATTGTTCAAAATTAAAATGTTGAGAAATTGGATATATGTCTCTATTCGAATCAAAATAAGTTAAATTAGTATACAAGAGAACGAAAAAATGTTGTATTAACAGAATTCAATTTAAGCCTGCAAATTTTACAGTAAAATGCATTTATATAAATAGGAATGCTTATACATTCCTTATAAACAATTGTATTGTTTTTAAGTAGTAGGCTTAACCATATTTGCAAACACAAATAATACTTATGTTCTTATGTATAATTTTATGCTATAAATAGTTTTATGTAAATCTATTTAATTGATAGTAATAAAGTCCTATATAAACATAATATTTATAATGCAAATTTTAATACTTTTATACTCTGAACCCATTCAAAATAGGTAAAAAAATGTATGTTAACAAGAAGAAAGAGGCATTTTCGATCCTATAAAGTAAATATTTTCACTTTTGAGTCATTTTAAAGTCCATTCCGAAGTGTGAAGTGGGAATCAGGACAATTACACGTAGCAATCTCGGCCTGTTTTTGAAATAAAGCAAAAACTTCGAAATTATTTATAAGGAGTCAGAGATTTGCGTGACAGACTCCTCGTCTTGTCAGAATGTTTATAATTTGAGATGTTACCACAGTGCACAACGATTTTTTACAAATATAAAGGTAGAAATTGTTTGTTCTAGTCACCGTACTGTGTATATATGTATATATATATATATCTTAGAGTTTATTTAAATATCTTAATTAAATAAACTATGAAACACACAAGGATATTTGATTTTAAAATTAATATATATAATTACTAAAATAAAATAATTATTCTTAAATGCCATGTGTATTATAACAATTTGCGCCATCTGATACGATATTTAAAATGAGTCATCGATATTGCACGACTCTCATTTGCCCGTCTCAAAGTCGTTGACGATAGTCAATACCGGTAATTATTATATAATAAAACTTTTCACTGTCGGACTTTGATTTTTTATGCAAAGCTGTATAGATTTAGTCAACACACCAATTATTGTGTAAACTAAACATTTTCCTCTACACCTATCAAATATTCATCGTCAGATGGTATCGATATGGACAAACCAGTGATATCGTGCCGCAACTGATTTATCGGCAACTTTAATTTGCTTATATTCAAATAATGCGAAGTAATGTTGCGCTGTTCAAATTGAATCCTCCTAAAAAAAAACTAAGGCAGGTAGACAAAAGCTCCAATAAATTTGGAAACGAAATAACGACGCTCTTTACCTACGGTGACTCAGACGATTAATTACCTTACCCTAAAGTATCGGATGCTGCTCTTTGTCACTGTGACACACAAATAACATCATCAATCATCGTTGGTAACAACAATAATTTGGTGTGTTTAAGTCGTTACTTGTAACGAGTACGTTCACATCGTTCATCCCGATTTCCAGCTCTTCAGCATATTGTTGGCTATAGCATTTAATATTTTGCTATAACCTTATCTGTATGCTTTTAGTTATTCTCAGTTTAGTGGCTTGTATACAATAATTGTATACTAAGCACTGTTAAAGAAAAGAATTAAAAATGGGAGTACCCGCATTTTTTCGGTGGTTAAGCAGGAAATATCCATGTGTTATTATAGAATGTAATGAAAATAAGGTAAAGTTGTGCTACACCTGTCATATGAATCTTTCTAACACAAACAATTCAGCATGTAGATCCGGAAACGGGCAAGAACATCTTCGAAGATTCTACTTTACCTAATCCAAACGGCATCGAGTTTGATAATTTATATCTTGATATGAACGGCATAATACACCCTTGTACCCATCCTGAAGACAAACCAGCCCCTAAAAATGAAGAAGAAATGATGGTTGCTATATTTGACTGCATTGACCGACTTTTTGGCATTGTACGACCCAGAAAATTATTATATATGGCCATAGATGGAGTCGCTCCCAGAGCAAAAATGAATCAACAGAGATCTCGGAGGTTCCGTGCTGCAAAAGAAACAATTGAAAAGAGATTAGAAATTGAACGCATTCGCAACGAACTGTTAACACGAGGTAAGAATTTGTTTTCACTTTTTTACTCTTACTCTTACACTGCACGATTAATTTACAAATCTGCTCAAAAAGTGTTTTTTGTATTGTTCTTACAAAAGTAAAACATGAATTATTATTTGTCAATCGGATTCGTCAATCCAAAAACATTTTTATGCTCGTTCTCGAAGTGAAACTTTGTTTATATTTTATGTAAAAAAAATTTCCGGCAACGTTACCTGTGCCCCTTCCAGCCACCTGCTAAGCGCGAAAATCTATATTTAAAAGCTAAAGTCACCCACTCACACCCGTACCACCAAAATTAGAAAATATCGAATTTTTCCAAAATAACAATAATAACTAAGACCGTGAGTATAATGCTGGCAGTAACACCCGATTGCAACGATCTTACATGTTTTATTTTAAAATACCAAAAGAAACAGTATGTCGCAAAGTAAAAAATTTAAGTTGCGACTTGTGATTGGATTCGAATTAAATTAAAAATGCTATGTCATACTGAATAGTAGAGTTACAAATTTATTGTTAAAATCGATTTTTCTCCATACAAGTCCATATTTTTATAAATTTGCGCACATTATAAATACAGAACCAAAACAAGCTGACAAGTGATTATCGATAGTAAGAAAACGGAATCAACCTGATTTACAGATATGATATACACAAGTAGGAAACGCTTCTCTCTGCTTGTTGTGTTTGTTCTATATCGGTGTTTTTCGGCGTGAATTATCTTAGTATATATACTGTCTTTGTATATATTGTATATAAATGTGAAAAAGCAAAGCCATGAACCGTAACTAAGAGCGCGGTATTGATTAAAAAATTTGTAATAAATGTTTAATGCTTTTTACTTTTTTCAGGCTGCAAGCTTCCGCCAGAAAAAGAAAAAGGCGAACATTTTGACTCGAACTGCATAACTCCAGGAACACCTTTTATGGATAGATTAAGTAAATGCTTACATTATTACATACATGATCGCCTTAATAACAATCCTGCATGGAAGGGGATACAAGTTATTTTATCCGACGCCAATGTACCCGGAGAAGGAGAACACAAAATAATGGACTATATACGGAAGCAACGTGCACAACCTGATCATAATCCTAACACGCACCACGTACTTTGTGGGGCTGATGCAGATCTAATAATGTTGGGGCTTGCAACTCATGAGCCCAATTTTACTATAATTCGAGAAGAATTTCTTCCAAATAAGCCGCGACCATGTGATATTTGTAATCAGTTTGGCCACGAAATGGATAAATGTGTTGGCCTGAGTGCAGTTGGTTCAAGTAATACTAATTTTGCGCCAAGTGTTCCAATTGGAGCAGAAGTGAAATTCATATTTGTTCGATTAAGTGTATTGAGGGAGTATTTAAAGAAAACACTTGAAATGCCCAATTTACCGTTCAGTTATGATTTTGAGAGAGTTTTAGACGATTGGGTGTTCATGTGCTTTTTTGTCGGAAACGATTTTTTACCTCATCTACCCAGTTTAGAAATCCGAGAAGGTGCTGTTGATCGATTGGTTGAGTTATACAAAAAATGTGTATATAAAACTAAGGGCTATTTAACGGATTCAGGAGACGTAAATTTAGATCGAGTTCAACTAATCATGACAGACTTAGGTAATGTAGAGGATCAAATATTTAAGGAAAGACAAAGAAAGGAGCAGCAATATAAGGCAAGACAGAAAAGAGAAAAAAATAACTTTAAGGCTTTGGATCAATCTGTTTTTGGGCCGACGGCTGTTGGACCAAACAATGCTAAAGCCCAAACAATATCGAACTACAAACAGGAAGCGGCTGCTTTAAGAATGGGTGGAGGCACCAAACGTTCTAGTACAATTGCAAATTTAGATGGCAGTGATGAAGAGGACAACGATGAAGTACGATTATGGGAAGATGGATTCAAAAACAGATATTACGAATCTAAATTTGATGTATGCCCTGAAAATCTTCAATTTCGTTATGCTGTTGCACTTCAATACGTAAGGGGACTCTGCTGGGTTCTAAAATACTACTATCAAGGCTGTGCTTCTTGGAACTGGTACTTTCCCTATCACTATGCTCCGTTTGCATCAGATTTTGTAAATATACAAGGCTTATCTACTATATTCGAAAAAGGAACTAAACCGGTAAGTTATGTCGTACTAATCTTTAAAAATTGAAAAATTTAAATTGAACGCAAAAACTGTTCTGAGCGCAACATTTTCAAACTTTATCAAAAAGCTTTTAAAAAAAAAAGTCAGAAATAATAACAATATTAATTTATTATATATATTTTATTAGTGGAAATGTAAAATTTAAACATAATGTGTGGTCAAGTCAATCCAAACTCATTTTATAATCCAAACAAAAAAGACATCATAGAAGTTTGCATTGCTGAACAGTTTGATAGAAGCATAAAGAGCATGCTCAATTTAAATTTTTTTTATTGAGAATAAGTTTTCTGCTTGCAACTATAACTTTTTCTGCTTAGGTACTTATATAAACTCTGTTTTTTTTATTTTAGTTTAATCCATTGGAACAACTAATGGGAGTTTTCCCAGCAGCTAGCAGTTCCCATGTTCCAGAACCCTGGGCAGAGCTTATGTCCCGACCCGTAAGTATGATTTTAGTTGTATAAGATATTAATATTATAATATTAAGCTTTAATTTTCCTTGTGTGCTCATAAAGTTAATAAGAATACTTTGCTCTTTTTAATACCCAAAACCCATTGGTAAAACCGGTATAATAATATTGTGCATGGACAGCTGGAGATATGACATATATATTCTCGAGCATCAGTAGTCGAGTTGATTAGCCATGTCCGATTGTTTGTCCATCCGGCTGACTATCTGTCAGTCTGTCGTTGTGTCTGTGTGAACGCGTATTAGAGAAAACAAGAGCTAGCTTTTCGTCGTATATTTCATGCGCAGATCAAATTTATTTTTTATGATCGATAATTCATTTCGTTTAATTTTCGATTTTCGACCAAGTTTGTTTTTGTTTTTTTGCATATCTCGGAAAGAAAAACTATTCTAAATTTCACAGCATTATGATGATTAATTATTTGTATGGTATGGTATGGTAGACTAGAGACATCAAAAATCGACACAAATAATTATTTATCACTGAAACGATGGTAAGACAGCTTTCCCGTGGTACCAAATGGCTTTAAACAATGACAAGACTAAGGATTGGTGGGCTCTTCGTTGCTTTAAGCAGGTTTCAATTTGAGTGAACGGCAAACAAGGAATGGGTATTTCGATCCCAAATTAGTCGCATTTTACGAAAAGTCATGGCGCCTCGGTGGTATTCCATTCTGTCAGCATACGGGGGGCAGTACGGTCGGATCGGATATGCCTGCTTTTGGCTGTTACATATATTTGCACAAAATCATTATTTAGTCGAATTCCCATAATTCGTAATTTCAAGGGAACAGAATTTGTATGAATTAATTACGTTGCACATAAAGAAAGTTCAGTTGATAGTTTATGACTATATTTTAGAAAACAATGATAATAATAGTTAAGAGCACATAACACTTACATTTTCTTTTATTCGTTTACCAGGACTCAACTATTATTGATTTTTATCCCGAGGATTTTAAGATTGATCTTAACGGAAAAAAGTTTGCCTGGCAAGGAGTTGCGTTGCTACCATTTGTTGATGAAAAAAGGCTTTTTAAGGCACTTGTACCTCTCCATAACCGTTTAACTGACGAAGAAGGTAAGTTTCTTCTATTCAGCTTTTCTTTGCTTTATCAACAATTAAGTAACTTTTAATACACTAATTACAATTGACAACCATCGAATAAAATAAATAAGAAGGCACCCTAAACCCTGCGATTACCCCTGCATTCATGCAAACACAACAATTTTTAAAATCACAATAATAATTAAGAGCGGCCGTCAGTAATGGTAGACTACAGCGTTCTTAGCCGAAAGTAGCCAATATCCCATCTACCCTTATCCAATTGGAAATGGATAAAAGGCAATATATTCTATATTCTTTATAGTCATGTCTGTTCTTCCGTCCGGCTGTATAAGCGCGTCAATCTCGCGGAACATATAAGGTCTACAGACTTTCACTTTTCAAAATTAGACTCGTTGAGGGACTAAACAGGGTATAAAGGTTTTGTGCAAATGAACGTAAATGACAGAAAGAAGGAATAGCTGAGTTATTCTTTGAATGTAATAGTTTTCTCATTCATTACATTTATACTTTTTTTGTCTTTTTTAAATATAGAATTTTTCTTAAAACCTCTATTGAAATGGTTCAATAAAATATTTTAATAGAGAATATTGAAATAACTGATTTGTAGACCTACACAAACAGATGCTACTTGGGTTATACAATTTAATCTTCTTCTTGAGATTAAACTCTTCGTTGTATAATATTTATTTCTGAGAAAAAGCAGCAACTTGCTTTTACCATCTATAAAGTCTCTTCAGCTCCTGAAATGTGCAATAATAGTCCCAGTAATAATTATTGAGTTTAGTGGGACTGTATCCCGCAGAATGTTTCGTTAAGAATTAGTACTTACAAATTATTTTCAAACATAATATTAATTTTCGCTATCATACAATTTCTTAATATACTTTCAGTAAAGCGTAACAAAAAAGGGGAAAATCATTTATATATAAGTAAATTAAGTCCCCATTTTAAGACTGTACAGAAACTGTATCAGGGAGCCGGTAACTCACAATTTAAGGACCAGCCTATATCATTTGGTGGAATGTGCGGAACGATTTCAGTATCAGAGCTTAACACTGCTTTAAATGGGTAAGTTTAATAACATTATTCCAAAACCTTGGTTAAAAATTGTATTACACAATACATAGAGCGGATGGCGGCTAATCATATCATATCAGATATATCATATAGATGTACGGTCATGCAAGAAAGTTTATTATGTATAGTGTAATCCTATCTATTTAGGCACCATTTTAAGAGATATATCGCAGCTCAAAATTGTTAACCTAAAGTTCAAACGCAAACAATCTTTTCGGGAAGCCTTCTTCTTTCCCCATTAAAGAGTGCCCCTGCTGACGAACCTGGATTGAGTCGAGGAATCAGGTGTAGGCGACTGGGTCCTGCTTGGTTAATCATAGTCACAATCCGGTTTAATGACCCCTAGATCCGTCATTACCTCAGAAATTAGGCCCGGGAGGACTTTGTATTGCTTAGACGAATCATAAAACATGCCAAATGTTATAGCTCATCAGGTTCATGAGATATAAAGCTGTAAGTGATTTGAAAATAACCTTATACTCGGTTTACAAAGTGAAACTAATATATCGGATTTGTGCAATGTCCGTCTGTTCGAATGAACAAAGCTTATTTCGGAGCTATTAAAGATTATATTATTTTCTTTGGGCAAAGTGTTAGGATTTTTGTGCCCTCCCACTGTTAGGCTATGTATATAAAAATATATGAATATATGAAATTGTTTTCTTTCATTCTAGTCATTTAAAGTCTCCGATATCTGAATTATCTGATGTTATAAATAATCAAGTAATAACAACAGTGTTTAAGGACCCTCAATATGATGACAACTTCATATTTCTTGCTAAAAGACTACCTAACGCTGTGGACCCACCCCAGGTTATACAACCGGAGACTAACAAAAATGGACCTGTTATCGGTATGTATCCTTATATTTAAGTATTAAAAACGTTAACGAGTATAACGCAAACGGTAACGCCCGACTGCAGCGTTCTCAAAGTAAATACTGTTTTTAAAGTAAATACTGGAAAGCTATGTACTGGTTTTGGGCAAATGTATGTTACAGGCAATGTAAAGTTTCCCGATAAAGTCTGTCCAACCTTTTATTGCTTTGCCCAAACGGGTTATATATTTTCTTATTGACCGCAAAACCTTCAAACATTAACTCATGATGCACGCTGAGGAAAACAGTGAATATTTTGAATAAATCTATGTCATGTCATTTAACTGCTCAAAATGCAAAATCTCAAAATGTGGCCGCTTTGGAACTAAGACTAGTATACATATAAACAAAATCTAATAGACATACGCATGTGTGTGCATGGAGCAGGTTGTGCACTTCTCTCACTTTTCTAGAACAATTTCTAAACTCAGAGTAGGATTCTAATAATGTTTTGTACACACCAATGCGCACAAACATAATACTTTATTTGCGTTTTTTATACCCTGAACCCAATGAAAATTGGTAAGAGGGTTAGAACTTTATTTTTGTTTGCAAATGTATGTAAAAGGCAGAATGAAGCATCATTCACCCCTTTCAATATATGTCCGTTTGTATGTCGCGTCGAGTTCCGAAAGCTAGGAAGTTGAACTTGGGCATTTTTACTTCGTATATACCATACGTAGATGAAGTTTATTTCAAATGATTGGTAATTCGTGCAGTTTTCTTATCGATATTATACGCATATTTTAAATATTTCGAATTTCGGATACCTCCCCCTTAATCTCGCTAAATACTAAAAAAAAACATAAAACTGGTAATGAAATATTACAGAACTGCGCTTTGGTTTGTAAATATATTTCAAAGCTGTTATTAAGATCTGAAAATTTCACAACGATCATTCTTTTAGTTTTGATAAAAATCAAGATATAATTTTCATCGCCAAGCACAACCACTGAGAAAATTACAAGCGGCTTGCGTTTGTGTGTGTTTATGTGGGTATGCAAGGCGGTGGAAATGTTTGTAACGACGGATCGTAGTATTCAGTTTATCTCCTAGTCGGGCTGTTCCGACTAGAGCCTTTTTATACCCTGACTTCAAAACCTGCACAG